>JAEIFU010000024.1:0-397076 GCA_018904235.1 Lordiphosa stackelbergi
ATACGGGTTAAACCTAATCCATTATGGCCATTTTCATCCGCCTAGGTCGAAAGTTGTCGAAGTTAACGGCAGGGATTGACACCATACAAAGAATTACTATTTAAAACTTTATATTGTACTCCACGCCCAATTTGTCCTACATCATTGCACCTAGCTTCCCAATTTAAGGAAAACTTGAATATCTGGAGCATAAAACGGGTAAAACCTAATCCATTATGGCCATTTTCATCCGCCTAGGTCGAAAGTTGTCGAAGTTAACGGCAGGGATTGACACCATATAGAGAATTACTATTTAAAACTTTATATTGTACTCCACGCCCACTTTGAGCTACACCATTGCACCTAGCTTCCCAATTTAAGGAAAACTTAAATATCTGGAGCATAATACGGGTTAAACCTAATCCATTATGGCCATTTTCATCCGCCTAGGTCGAAATTTGTCGAAGTTAACGGCAGGGATTGACACCATATAAAGAATTACTATTTAAAACTTTATATTGTACTCCATGCCCACTTTGTCCTACATCATTGCACCTAGCTTCCCAATTTAAGGAAAACTTGAATATCTGGAGCATAATACGGGTTAAACCTAATCCATTATGGCCATTTTCATCCGCCTAGGTCGAAAGTTGTCAAAGTTAATGGCAGGGATTGACACCATATAAAGAATTAGTATTTAAAACTTTATATTGTACTCCACGCCCACTTTGAGCTACATCATTGCACCTAGCTTCCCAATTTAAGGAAAACTTGAATATCTGGAGCATTATACGGGATAAACCCAATCCATTATGGCCATTTTCATCCGCCTAGGTCGAAAGTTGTCGAAGTTAACGGCAGGGATTGACACCATATAAAGAATTACTATTTAAAACTTTATATTGTACTCCATGCCCACTTTGTCCTACATCATTGCACCTAGCTTCCCAATTTAAGGAAAACTTGAATATCTGGAGCATAATACGGGTTAAACCTTAATCCATTATGGGTCGTATTGTATCTATTGGTCGTTCAGAACTTCTAGTTATAGATCTTCTGGACCTAATGGGGGCGTATGTGGTCAGGTAAAGCTGCTGATCGGTTCAACTTGGCGAACCCAGCGTGATCCTGGCTTACTACGTCCCAAGTCGACTCACACCTCCTCGTGGTGACCACCGGAAGCAGTGGCAATGCACCCGCATTTGCTGCTGACTAACGTGAGCGGCGACCCGCCCTTCCCTACAGGGTATAATATATAGGGTTAGTGCGTCGGGTTTGGTACCCACCACCGTAAAAAATCTCCACCAATGAAAACTGCGACTACAATGCCTCGGATACGGACCCCCCTGACGACGACTCACGCAAACGTTTTAAGGACCACGATTTGAGGATATGCACCTGGAATGTACGCACCCTCAACGGAGAGGGTGATGATATCGACTTTGTGAAAGTCCTCAAAAAATACTCATCGGACGTTACTGCACTCCAAGAAATGCGATGGATTGGATATGGGAAAAAGATAATAGCGCTACCAAAAGAGAAGAAAAAACCGAAACCACCTCCCTGGGAGATATACTACAGCGGGCATGTTTCCAAGCACGAGTTTGGGTGCGGCTTTGCAGTGAGTGATAGACTACTCCACTCAGTCATCAGCTTTACACCAGTTGATGAGCGGCTTGCCGCGCTTAGACTTAAGGCAAAATATTTTAATATTAGTCTTATCTGTGCACACGCGCCAACAGAAGACAAGGACACCTCGACAAAAGACGAATTCTATGAGCGCCTGGAACAACTATACGAGCGCTGCCCCGATCACGACATAAAGATCGTGCTAGGCGATTTTAACGCGAAAATCGGGAGAGAAGGAGTCTTTGGTTCGACAGTCGGACGATTTAGCCTTCATGAAACAACCTCCGGTAACGGAGAGAGGCTAATAGACTTTGCTGCAGGCCGGAACATGGTCATAAGTAGTACGAGATTTGAACACCTCGACATCCATAAGGCGACCTGGAAGTCCCCTGATCAACGAACACGAAACCAGATTGATCACGTTGTGATCGACGGAAGGCACTCATCGAGTGTACTAGACGTGCGTGCGATTCGAGGAGCCAACATAGACTCGGATCACTGCCTGGTTGCAGCCAAGGTACGCACGCGGCTCAGTGTGGCAAATGCCTCACGCTCTGGCACACGTCGAAAGCTAAACGTCGAGAAGCTGCAATCACAAGGGACCTCTGAAGCCTACAAAGCCAAACTCGCCCAACTGCTCAGGGAAACCTCCCCATCTTCTTCCGATATATGCGAACAGTGGAATCGTATATCACACTCTATGAGTACGGCTGCCAATGAGATACTCGGGTACTCCGAGTCCCCTCGAAGTCGGACTTGGTACGATGAGGAGTGCCGACTTGCTACTGCAGAAAAAGACGCAGCCTACAGGAGAACTCTGCAGTCGGGAGCAACGCGGGCTGTTACGGAGCGATATCGGGAGAAAAAGAAAGAGCGGAAGCGCCTCTTTAGAAGGAAAAAGAGCGAGCAGGAAAGGCGCATGCGCGAGGAAGTCGAGATGTTATTCGGCATGAGTGAGACTCGAAAATTTTACCAAAAAATTAAGCAATTAACGGAAGGTTTTAAGCCCAGAGTCGCACAATGCAAAGACGAACACGGGATTCTGGTCACCGATCCGCAAGTGGCGCTTAACAAATGGAGAAGCTACTTCTCCAACCTACTGGGAGGCGATGACGAACATGATGCCGCCTCTAGAGAAGTAGCGATGCCACCAATCGACAACATAGAGATAGACCCGCCGACCCAACAGGAAGTCTGCTTAGCCATACAAAGGCTAAAGAACAATAAATCACCTGGCGCTGATGAGCTGCCCGCTGAATTGTTCAAGGCTGGAGGGGAAGAATTGGTAAGGTGCATGCACCAACTTCTTTGCCGTATATGGGTTGACGAAAGCATGCCCGACGATTGGAATTTAAGTGTTCTATGCCCAATCTTTAAAAAAGGAGACCCTGCAGTCGAAGTTTACGGCAGGGATTGACACCATTCAAAGAATTACTATTTAAAACTATATATTGTACTCTACGCCCAATTTGTCCTACATCATTGCACCTAGCTTCCCACTTTAAGGAAAACTTGAATATCTGCAGCATAATACGGGTTAAACCTAAGTTGTCGAAGTTAACGGCACGGATTGACACCATATAAAGAATTACTATTTAAAACTATTTATTGTACTCTACGCCCAATTTGTCCTACATCATTGCACCTAGCTTCCCAATTTAAGGAAAACTTGAATATCTGGAGCATAATACGGGTTAAACCTAATCCATCATGCAATTGTAATCCGCCTAGGTCCGAACCAGTTGATACAGAAGGTTTTACGGCAGGCATTGACACTTTATAAAGAAATACTAATTAAAACTTTATATTGTACTCCATGCCCACTTTGAGCTACACCATTGCAAAAAGGAAGGGGGTGGGGGGGTTTTAAAAGATTGAGAGGCAGTCAGAACTGATGGGTCTAGCGGTGAATGAGGACAAGACGAAATACCTTGTATCCGCGGACAAAAAGTCCTTGCGTCTTGGACAATTTGTTACAATGGGAGAATACAACTTTAAAGTTGTTGAGGATTTTGTTTACCTCGGAACGACGATAACCAGCGACAACAACATCAGTCTGGAAATCCGACGAAGGATCACTCTTGCAACACCGATTTTACGGGCTAAGTAGAGAGCTCAAGAGCAGAGACCTCAAGCGAAGAACAAAATTAGCCCTATACAAGTCGCTAATCATCCCAGTCCTGCAATACGGCGCAGAAGCATGGACAATGACAGCAGCGGATGAAGCGGCGATTGGCGTGTTTGAACGAAAGATTCTTCGGAGGATTTATGGACCTTTAAAAGTTGGCGATGTTTTCCGCATTCGAAATAATGACGAACTGAGCTCTATGGGGACACCTGTCTGGTCAAGCGCATAAAGCAACAGCGGCTGCGCTGGTTAGGACATGTCACCAGGATGGACGAAGAAGCTCCAGTAAGGAAAGCTTATTATTCGAAGGCGGCTGACTACGGAGGAAGAGGCAGGGGGGGGAGACCTCGACTAAGATGGGATGACCAGGTTCGGGCAGACCTTGCCAAGCTTGGTTTGACCAATTGGTCCCAGCTCGCACGGAAGCGCAGAAGCGACTGGCGGACATTGTTGGCAGCGGCCGAGACCGTCGAACGGTTGTGATGCATGCATCGGGCCAATCAAGAAGAAGAAGAAGAAGATTTGGTTTAGATTTCGTATAAGGCTTTAACATTGATTTGATTGAGGCTCTTGAACAGTTGTTAGTGAGAAAGAACATCTGACTGACAAGGAAACAAAGCAAATAATCTGGGAGGCCTATGAGCAAAAATGCAGTCAATGGCGGGTTTCTTTCCGTAAATACAAATAAAATTCGAAATTGGTGTCTTTTGTCTTATTAATTGACTCTAATCGCCTGAACAGGTTGCGATGCGGCGACTCTATTTCAGTCTCTACTTTGATAACCTTCTCGGCCACAGCGCCTCCCACAACAGCAACGGCTGGGGATATCTGAGCAAAGAGTACGTCCAAAGCCTCTTTACGAAGAGTAGATCATCACGGATGGTCTGTACCAGTTAAGGTCCCTAGTTTTGTAACTGGGATCGCTTTGATGGTAAGATCGAAATAGCTGAAGAATCCGAAGCAGAACTATGTCTGGACCAATGCGTTTTAACTTGCGCTGGTAGCGCAGTCACATCTAAGTCCACTTTAGGCCGCTGATATGCAGGAGATAGCTAGTTGGTTTTCTAATTAAAGCGCCATATTTCTGGCTATAATTTCAGAGTTTTTATAAAACTGGGCAAAAAGTCCGACGAGATGTGGGCCCTATGTCCGAATATAATGTGGACATAAGGCCCATAACATTTATAAATTTAATTTCGATGCATACTACGAGTAATTTTGATATGGGCCTTTTGTCATGTCACCTCTAACATGTTTCTTCCATCGATATAAAAAATCATAACATTTCGCAATTTTCGCAATGAAAAGTGTGTGTTGAAGGAGAAAAATTAACAGTGTTGCCAAAACAGCTTATTTTTCAAATTAGCTTTTTGCAGATAAAAAATCTGAGGGCAGCGGCAATTGTGACCTTTATTAAAAATATATTTTTTCAGATTTTAAAAAGGACATTAAATTTGCTTCTTATTATACACTTGAAAAGTGTATTATAATTTTGCCCAGAAGTTTGTAACGCATAGAAGGAATCATCTCCGATCACATAAAGTATATATATTCTTGATCAGCATGACGAGCTGAGTCGATTAAGCTTTGTCCGTCCGTCTGTCTGTTTCTACGCGAACTAGTCCCTCAGTTTTGGAGCTATCGAGCTGAAACTTTGCACAGAGTCTTCTTTTTACTGCACGCTGCTAATATGTCGGAACCGACCGGATCGGATGACTACTTCTTGCAGCTGCCATACAAATGTTCGTTCGAAAAATGGGTTTTAGTGAGAAAAACTGGTTTGTTCTCAATATTATCGATCTCAAACACGGTCATGGGTAATATGTCATGTTTTTAAGCTGATTTGTGAAGTTTGGTCGAAGTCGCTAACCGTTGTGACAAGCTATTTCAAGTGTATCAAAACTTCGGTACAGACCAAGTTAGCTTTGCCTTTCTCGTTTTTTCTATATCTAAGAAATGAACTTAGCTTAACTTAACTTAGTCATCTGATAAGACACTCTAAATTTTTCTAAATTACTTTTTATGATACCAGCCAAGGACAAGGTTTGTCAATATTTGCGGCAATGCGAAAGCAAAAAAAAAATAGAAAAATTGAGCAATAATCCACAGGAACCACAAAATAAAAAATTTCGCCAACAATATCCACCACTCTCCGATATTGTAAGGGCAAATAATTTGAAACATCAACGTGATGAAATGGAAACTGAAATAAAATGTGATGAGTTTGATACAACTAATTTTTCCAGTAAATTGGACCGCGTGGAAAAGAAAGTGGACGATATAATAAAAATGCGTGCTGAGGAAGCCATTAAAATAGACCGCATGGAAAATAAGTTGGATGCTATAATAAAAATGCGTACAGAGGACGCAATTAAATCTGATCTGCAACAACAAAATCTTGATAAAATTTTAAAGATTTTTAAGGCTCAAAATGTGGTTCGAGACAATAAAATTCCGTTACCAAACCCTGTGGAAAAAGCCCCTTATATAAAAATGTGTATCCAAACCCTGTTGAACAACACCAGGGAATAGATCATGTTGAAGAAGTCCCAGATAATGAAAATGTGTATCCAAACCCTGTTGAACAACACCAGGGAATAGATCATGTTGAAGAAGTCCCAGATAATGAAAATGTGTATCCAAACCCTGTTGAACAAGACCAGGGTAATAAAAAAATTCAATAGATCATAAAACAGATTAATCAATTACAAGTGCGACTGCGGTCAATCAGTTAAAAGTTGGAATGAAAGAGGAATAAAAAGAGACCAACAAACGAAATGTGTCTTTTAATCATTTTTATGTTGACCATTTAAACGAAAAGGCTTGGATATGCGGTTGTTCACAATATTATAGATAAATGCGGAAATGAATTCACGATCCGTTTTATATAAAATCATAAGAAAATATGCAAACGTTACAAAGATGCACCATTTCCTTTGAAATATTACGGACCAAAGGTAGTAGAAAAGATGTGGGAAATGGCAATTGCAAATGAACCATTGGATTACGATTCAAAACTTTTTGAAAATTTTAAAATCAATGTGGCAACGGAAAAAGCTGTTAATGCTTTTAAGAAAGATCCCAAAGCAGAAGGCGTAATACCGTTGAGCGTTAGAGTTTGTATGTGATTAAATACCATACAAGATTTAAAAAATTATCGCGAAAACTGCTACTCGTGCTACTCGTTCAAAGAATTACCAAATGTGAACAATTAAAAAATACGATTGCATTTGGAAATAATGCTTGTAAAGCCAATAATATTGACGACCCTTGACGACGTGTACGCACTGGACGCCTTGGTCATCCGCATGAAGCTGAAACCGATCTTTTTACGGGTAAGTTGGCCTAGGGCGAGCGCACACATTCGTCTGAAAGATGAAGTAACGGCAGACGCATGTGTGCGTGCGCTTTAAGTGTTAAGAAAAGCACACAATGTTTATATTTCTTTGTGACAAACAGACCCCTGGAAAGTCAAAGCGGCTCTGATTGGCGTCTTGGCGAAGGCTGCGTGATCCTGCGTGAACCACCGAACAAATCTCCACCAATGAAAACTGCAACAACAATGCCTCGTATACGGACCCCCTCTGACGACGACCCACGCAAATATTTTAAGGACCACAATTTGAGGATATGCACCTGGAATGTCCGCACTCTCAACAGTGATGGTAATAATATCGCCTTGGTGAATGTCCTCAGAAATATTCATCGGACGTTACCGCACTCCAAGAAATGCGATGGATTGGACATGGGAGCAAGATAATAACGCTACCAAGAGAAAAGACAGAACAGAAAACACCACCCCCACTGGAAGAGCACGAGTTTGGGTGCGGCTTTGCAGTGAGTGATAGACTGAGTCACTCTGTCATCAGCTTCAAACCAGTTGATGAGCGGCTAGCAGCGCTCAGACTTACATAAATCACAATATTTTAATATGAGTCTTATCTGTGCTCACGCGCCAACAGAAGACAAGATAACCCGATGAAAGACGAATTCTATCAGCGCCTGGAACAACTGTACGAGCGCTGCCCCGATCACGACATAAATCGGGAAAGAGACCTTAACCTTAGTCTGCCATCGGTCCAGCAGACTCTTGCTTATTGATCTCCCTTCGTTACCTAATTTAGCGTTTCTTTTTCATAAGCTAACTATAGGTGATGTAGACTCTACCGAACTTATAGTTCGTCGCCTTAACTTCTCTGTTCCTTCTAGGCCAACTAGAAACTTTTTACCTTTACCTTTTCTCTATTATTATCTTCGGGGAAATCTCTGACCACTCCTGGCTGTGAGTAGATGCATAGCTTGCCTGACAGGGTAAAAAATCTTCCCCCACCGGGTCAGAGATTTTCCGGTTATTAAATTTTAAGCAATTAATTTTTTTTTTTTTTTTTAATTTTTCTTTTAGATGTTTTTTTGATGTATTTTTTTTCTTGTCATTATTAGCGTATAACTTCGTACCTTGATTGATCTTTGTACCGCCTAACAGTCAATGAATTTACTGATACCTTTTAGCTAAACTTAATGTATAAATTTAAATTAACGTAATAAAATGAAAGCACACAATTTAGTAAGTTTCAGTAGTAATAGTTCATTAGAATAACAATTGAAAATAAACTTGATCTGCCTACAAGTATAAGAAGTTTATGTCCCATACATGTCAAACCTTTATCTCTATTTTGTAAATGACGCGCTCCATAATATTAAAGCTTACTGAAACAAAACTAATCTAAATAATTGAATATGATTGCACTCGTTGAACATTATTCCCCCTTATTTAAAAGTTAACTGCTTAAAGATTTTTTTTGTCAACTCGCAGATTTAATAATTTTTTTTGATGCAGCAAAAAACGACTTCCATATTTATTGCATGAATGTCAGCCGGATTCTGGCTCCGACTGCCGGATCCCATACCAGCTCTCATACCAGATTTTATATGGGATGTCATGAAATCCGGACACCGCCGCCAGAGGTCAGACAAAAGTGTCCAACCGAGCGGCAGGCTGTTTGGGTAAGCCTTGTGGCGGGCGGTATGGACTATACATTGACCAGGCGGTTTTATCACCCAAAAGATCAAAAGAAAAAAATATATTTCGCTTTTTCACTTTTTATATATACATTTGTTTCTATACATTACCACCACCAACCACCACAACACATCTTTAGAATGTGTTGAAAGAACTGAGACATTTTTTTTTTTTATAAACATACCTTTACTGGGATTTGAACTGGAGACCGTACGCTTCTCAGTCGAATGCTCTAGCTCAGTGCTACTGTTGCTAAGATCAAAAGCCGAACTAAATGTGCTATATATATTTGAAATCTTTTTGGATCTGGCTGGCTTGAGGTCGGTGGAGAGTTACAATTCAATGTAATCAACAGAGATTAATTACAACAACTTGGAATAGCAATTGGTATGTCCGTACAACGATCGCTGTTTCGAAGATAACCACATCTTCTCATCAGCAGACTCTTGTATTGCATATTCACATTCAAACGACCACTTAGACTCAGGTTTGATTGTGATGTCAGCGAATAACGTTTTGGGGATTCCAATTTATCCACTTCACACCCTGAACTTCTGCAATGGTTTTTATGAACGTGTTGCTTTTTGCTTACCAATTTGATGTAATTAATTTCTTTTTGCTTATGAGCTCTGCAAGGTGGCTGGGCAATCTGCCCAATGATCCTTCATAGCAGAGTCACGGGGTTTTTTTGTAAATACACAGGGTATTTGTTTTGCTTGTTTTTCGGTTTTTATTGCAAACATTATGGCGTGCCGTCCATTATTTCATATTTATATGGGTTTTTGCGACCTGTTTTTTGTCAAACTTTTTGGATCTGGCTGGCTTGAGGTCGGTGGAAATATTTTCGTCTGACTGACGCGCCTGCTGATTTAGAGTCTGCAGAGTCTGGTAGACGATTGTCGGCGGATAAAAACCGCAAAGTACCGAATGCTTAACGCAAAATGCACATATCCTCACGAAATATGGGGGGATGGTGCTTCGGTCTTGGTGTCATAACCATATAAACATGCTTCTTCATCAGCTATGACCCTATTAAGCGTCATACTTAAGAAGAAAAATTGTACGATGATATCTGTCCAAAAGATGCAATAAGGGCAAAGTGGATGATCATGTCGTCATTGGTATATATGTTGAGAGAAGGTGTACCAACACAAAAAAATTATTTTCCTGCCAAATTTAAATGTTGGTCTTTTTTAACAAATCTTATTTTTCTCTTTTTCATTTTTTTTCATTTTCTGTGTTCACTCTGGTATTGCTGTACGCATCGGTCTGGCTGATGGTTATCCTTAACAGACTTGCCGGGTGGTTAACGCAAATGGCCATTCCGATGGTTGTCCCAAATCGCTTGGCGGATAGCTGACATTTCAAGTCAGTCCGATGTTTACAGTTAGCCGAATGCCGGATTGTAATCCGAAAATGTGCTGGCCTCTGGCTGTTCCGAAATAGCCTGGCGGATGGTTGGCATATTATGTATAACCTCTGGTAATGGTAAATGGCCTGGCCGATGGCAGTCCCAAAACCGCCTGGCGGCTGGCTGACAATTTATGTGCGAACGTCTGGCGTTGCTGTGCTGATCGGCCAGTCCAATGATTATCCCTTAGCAAACTAACGGATGGCTGACTTAAATTGTATGAGCGTCTGGGGGCACTGTGCCGCTCAACTGAATAGGTTTGAAAACTCTTGCTCACATTTTTCCCTCTTTCTTTGCTCCAATTGCATTTTTTTCTATCTTTTCGTTTTATTTTAAACCTTTCTTTGTTTACTCATTATATGCAAGAAAAAAGTAACGGGACAAATGCAACGGTAACTCAGAATTTTGCTTTTCGTTGTGCTCTATTTTTGGCTCATCTGAATAGGGTTGACACTTTTGACTTCACTTTTTGATTGACTGCGTGAATGAAAAGAGTTGAATTTATGGCAGATGGTATTGCCATTCTGTATTTGATACAGTTGTAAGTAAGTTTATTTAATATAACTTAGATGCTAACAATTCTTCTTGAGTTGAGTAGACGCCACGCGCCACCGCGAGCGGCCAAAGCCAGACTGTTCTAGAGATGGAGAAAGTGCAAGCTGCACGACGTCGCTGCTGCGATGGTTAGTGTGGCCAGAGCTGCCACAAATTCTTTTGAATTTCAAAATCTAGAGCAACTACTATCAGTTTTTTGTAAAATGGGCCGCAGAAAACCTTTAACCGATTTTGAAAAAGGTCAAATAAAAGGCTATATTGATTCTGGTTTAAAACACTATGAAATAGCTAAGAAAATCGGTCGAAGTCACAACGTTGTGAGTAATTTTCTTCGTAATGGAGCTGACTATGGAAATAGCCAAGAAAATCGATCGAAGTCACAACGTTGTGAGTAATTTCCTTCGTAATAAAGCTGACTATTGAAAAAAAATGAATGGAGGAAAAATATGCAACAACAGCATCGGAGAGGCGACTTATCCAACGAACTGCCTCAAATTCCCACCTTTTCTGCTGGTAAAATAAGCGAAGAATGCGGCGTAAATGCTAGTGTGGCCACTGTAAAACGAACTATTCGAAGCGCCAAACACTTGAAGATATTGAAAATAAAAAAAAAACACTTCTCAAAGATGCTCGAAAGGAAGCACGAATACGATTGGCTCGAGAACACATGACGTGGAACAAGGAGTAGAAGACGGTGGTCTTCTCCGACGAAAAGAAGTTCAACCTCGATGGTCCGGATGGCTTTAACTACTATTTCCACGATATGCGAAAGGAAGAATGTTTTTTAAGTCGTCATCACTCATGTGCAGGTGGAGTAATGGTGTGGGGAGCCATATCGTTTTATGGAACATGCGAGCTCCAGTTTGTCACCTCGAAGATGAACGCAAATGTGAACAAGACTGTGCTCCAAAAGGGTTTTTCCCCAGTTTTCGGAGATTTATGGTCATATTCCATGGACGTAGCAACATGACAACGCTCCCATCCATACCGCTCGGGTTGTAAAACTGTGGATTAAAGATCAAAACGTCAAATTGCTCGAGTGGCCGCCTTACTCCACTGACGTTAAAATTATCGAGAACATTTGGGGACTTTTGTCCAGGAGAGTATTCGAAGGAGGAAGACAATTTAGTGACTCTGGGAAACTAGTTGAAGCAATTAAAAAAGGCTGGTCAACAATTTCACTAAATGAAATTGAAAAATATTATGTATATTTGAAAAAAAAATAAGAACAAGGGTGGACATACCAAATACTATGCTAAAGCAGTGTCCTTTATTAATCAAGTTACCCAGTGCCTTTAAATTTTGCTGTATGGACTTATGTTTAATAGTTTTAGTGATCAATAGTTTAGTGGTCATTGCCCCAAAATAATGGAGATTTTTTGTTATGTTTTTGAAAAAATGATACAAATTATATAAAAACAAAACTTACAGAACAGAAACTTTGCTATTTAACAAATGACTGATTTCTTTATACAACAAAATTTATTTCGCTCAAAATTTTATTTTGCTTGTTAAGGAGAACCTTCAAACCTAAAAAAAAAAGTCAAATCTATTCAGTTGAGCGGCACTGTACGTTCTGTTTTAAATATTTTAGCTCAGATCTGCTTAACAAAGCAACTGGTTCGATCAATCGTGCTTAACTAAAATTGTTTGCACTTGTCTCTGATTTTTTATACAGTTGAAATGTGTATTACAATTTTGACCTTAAAGCTTAGCTAACGCTGATGTTGGTCTAGTGGGTACATGGATTTCTCACATAACACATCTTTAACTCAAGTCGAACGTTTTTAGGCTATTTGTAAGGACAGAATACGAAATAATTTGAAATGTGTTTTTCTGATGCTGGAAAATTTGACGTAACGGTAGGAAAATTCTGTATGCAAAAAACTATATTTTAGCCGATTGACTTAAAGCGCAGTTTGTAAGGACCTTCATAAGTAATCAAAATTAAAAAATGTTTTAACAGTTGCTTTATAATTTTTATATAAAACTTTGTAAATTACACTTTTTTTAAGTTTTATTCAAAGAAATTTATGTTAAGTGATCTTTGCCAACCTTTATTTGAAAAAAATAAAAAATAACTGTTATTTTGCAACGTTTGTTTTAAAACTTAAAAATAACTGTTATTTTGCAACGTTTATTTTAAAACAACATATTAGCATAGCTACTGCACCCCTGAACTGGGGTGATTTTTATGATGCCACGATACTTGTGTACGCTCAGCGAAATTCAATTAAAAGCAGGTCCGTTTAGTCACCTTAAAATGTATTGGAACCAGAAGGCATCTTCCAATCCTATTTTCCCCTTTACATTGGTCTCTCTATTTCTATTTTTAGCTTAAAGAGAGCATTAACATTTAGTTTGGACTAAAGCTTGCCCATTATTCAAAGTTTGTGAACGTTTTGAAGCGAAATTCCATTAAAGGCAGTGTGTTTCAAGTCCTCAATTAAGAAGAGGTGCAAAATTTAAACAGATACAAATTATATCCTATTGAAAATTTCCCTCAATAATGATATGGGAAAGGGAAAACATTATCATCTGAAGAAACAGCCAAAATTTTTGCTTACAAGGATACTGGCATGTCTAATAGGTAAATTGCCATTAAATTGAAAAGATCTCCATCTGCAGTGGATAATTTAAAGCAGAAATAAAATACAAATCGATCAAATATTAATATTCAAAAGATTTCTTCTCGTGTAAAATCCGCTATGATTCGGGCTGGCTTACAAAAAAATGCAAATACATCGCAAATAAGAGCTGACTTACAATTACCCGTTACTAAGCGTCGTGAACAACAAATTTTATCTGGAAGTAATTGGCTAATTTGGAAGAAAATGAAGTCTAAACCAGCTTTAAAGAAATCGCATAAAGTTGCAAGATTGGAGTTTGCCGAAAATCACATGTCATAGACCGATCAATGGAAAAGGCAATATTTTCAGACGAGAAAAAATTCAACTTTGACGGTCCAGATGGTTTAAGTTATTACTGGCACGATTTGAAGAAGCCAGAATCCTTTTCTACTAAACTTCTGATATGGGCTGGTTTTAGTTACTATGGAAGGACCCCCATATGTAAAGTGAATGGGCGTATGAACTCGGAAAAGTATATAACCATATTTGATGAAGTATTAATATACTTTTTGGATCCGCAACCTACTTCAGACACCATTTTTCAGCAGGATAACGCTGCCATACATTTATCACGACTCAGCGTTAATTGGTTTCAGGAGAAGCAGATCGATGTTATGAAGTGGCCAGCATGTTCCCCAGATCTAAATCCTAGAGAGAACATGTGGGGTAACTTGACACGACGTGTATATGCTGGTCATCGTAAATTCAAGTCGGTGGAAGAGCTTGGAATTGCTGTAGTCAATGAATGGGCCAAAATTCCTACTTCAGCGTTTCAAAAGTTCAAAGACTCAATGCCAAAACGAATTTTTGAAGTGATTTCAAAATCTGAAAGCTGGACTCACTATTAATCATCATTTTCTTCGACAATAATATGTATATTGTTTTTTTGCCATATAATTTAAATACATGCCCTTAATTGAATTTCGTATAAAAAAGCATTTTTTGAAAATAATTTGTTTGTTAATCTAACACCTGTTGATTTGTAGTATTTAGACATTTGTTGAACTAATATCGTTATTCACTTTATTTAATAAAATTTTGATTCATTTCTCATCTATTTTCCCATAAAACATAAAATATCCATGTGCCTTTAATTGAATTTCGCTGAGTTTATACTTGTCGGTAAACTTGTAGTCATTTCGGTGCCCAGTAGTAATCTGCATTGTGTAGATCGTACGATTATATACGTAGCACCAGCAAATGTATAAAATACACAGTACTGTGTTAGTTTTGTTTTTCTTTTATTGGATTCAAAATTAAGAAAGTAAAGGAAAATCAATTATGAAATCACTCAAGACTGTCAATAATATTACTCTGTACGGGCAGTAGCAGCTGCTGCAGCGCACATTCTTTGGCTCACTTGATTATCGTTCAGCCGATCTTTATCATTCCTTCGGCAGATCGGACGGAGCCATGTCCGTCTGGCTACTAAAGCAGCAAGTAATGAAGATTAAAAGAAGTATTGCACCAAACTTAAATGCTAATTAAGATGAAAATTACTTAAGAAACTGCTATGATTTTCATCTTACCGAACCATTTTAAAATACCATGGATGACGTAGGGTGAAGAGAATAGACCAGAGCGTACAGAATGTTTTATATCATTTTATTTTGACGGAGAATAACAAATTTTCCGAATAGAAAATACCAAAACGGAACCAAATTAGTAAAGATGCAAAGAATATCATCAGGTCCACTATTTTCGCTATTATATTAAACTATTTGTTAAGTTTTAGAAATAACAATTGTTTTAATTGTACTCAAATTACACCTATGTCCGTGAGTATTAATTTTAAGGCAGAATATGTCCTTTCCACGATGACCCCTGTCGCTGGAACGGGGATAAGTAAAGTTGTTCTCCCATCTTATGATACCGGAATCACTCGTGCACATTTTAACTACACATACACTGCCATGCACTTGAATAGGGACAAGCATTTTATCGCGAATATACAATTATTTGACTGAAACAATCAATATAAATGAAAAGGCAAATATTTTTTAGCATTCAGTAATTCATTCTTTATTGAATTAACAAAAAAATTTTTTTTTAAATAAACGTAGTCTTCTGTTAAAAATTTTTTTTAACGAGCTCTTCAAAAATTGCATATTTTTATCATGCACTTGAATAGGGACAAACGTGATTTCATCATTCTGAGTAAAACTCCGCGCAAAGAAGTTGATCTTTTGTCAACATATAAACGTTTTAAGTAGAAAAAAGTACTGTGGTGGGCGGTAAAGCACTAACTGATGAAGAAAAAAGCAAAATAATGGTTTTAAAGGAGTAAATTCTTACGTACAAGCAAATTGCTACAAAAAATTGGAATAAGCTAAAGTGTTGTATGCAATTTTCTTCAAAACCCATCAAATTATGGAAATAATATGAAAGTCCGCACCAAAAAACATTTTCACGTACTGTAGAGCAGCGAATTGTTCAAAAAGCCTTAAATTTACACTGTTCAGCTTCGAAAAATCATTTAAAATTACAATTAAACGCAAGTATCGATACGGTACGGAGAGTTATCCATAAAGCTGAACATATAAGAAGATTAAAACTAAAAAAAAACCAAGCACTTAATACCCAACGTAAAGATTCTCGTCAAGTTTTTGCTCGAAATTATATGACTTGACATGTCCCATATTATCAGATGGTACGCCACACCACAACACCCTTCTCACGGCTATGGTGACGGGACAGAAAGTGTTCTTCTTATCGAATATCATGGAAATAATAGGAAAAACCATCATTTCCATACAAGTTGAAGCGTTTCTTAACTGAAAACTCCACGGTATGCCATTCCTTCTTTCGTGTCATATAATTTCGAGGAAAAACTTGACGAGGATCTTTACGTTGGGTATGAAGTGGTGGGTTTTTTTTTAGTTTTAATCTTCTTAGATATTCAGCTTTATGGATAACTCTCCGTACCGTATCGATACTTGCGTTTAATTGTAATTTTAAATGATTTTTCGAAGCTGAACAGTGTAAATTTAAGGCTTTTTGAACAATTCGCTGCTCTACAGTACGTGAAAATGTTTTTTGGTGCGGACTTTCATATTATTTCCATAATTTGATGGGTTTTGAAGAAAATTGCATACAACACTTTAGCTTATTCCAATTTTTTGTAGCATTTTGCTTGTACGTAAGAATTCACTCCTTTAAAACCATTATTTTGCTTTTTTCTTCATCAGTTAGTGCTTTACCGCCCACCACAGTATTTTTTTTCTACTTAAAACGTTTATATGTTGACAAAAGATCAACTTAATTGCGCGGAGTTTTACTTAGAATGATAAAATCACTTTTGTCCCTATTCAAGTGCATGATAAAAATATGCCATTTTTGAGAGCTCGTTGAAAAAAAATTTTTTAACAGAAGACTATGTTTATTTAAATAAAATTTTTTTGTTAATTCAATAAAGAATGAAGTACTGAATGCTAAAAAAAATTTGCCCTTTGATTCAATTTGATTGTTTCAGTCAAATAGTTGTATATTCGCGTTAAAATGCTTGTGCCTATTCAAGTGCATGGCAGTGTATATGCTACAGTAGTCCGATCTGAACCAAAGTTAGCACGATGATAATAGGAGTTTTTTAAGTTTTAAAATAAACGTTACAAAATAACAGTTAAAAGTAAACGTTGACAAATAACACTTAACAAAAAATTTTTTTGAATAAAACTTAAAAATAAGTGTTCAGCAGAACAACTTGCTCCATGATCAAGTATAAATTTGCAATAATCTTCCCACTAAACTTGAGTAATGCGGCATTATAATAACCAATTTGGGGTATCATGATACAGGAGCATGTATCAAAGAAATAGTATGCTACTTTAAAGTGATACTGCTCCCTCCAATAGCAAAAACTACTAGATGCAAAATTTTTTTCTAATACCTGCTCAGGGATCAAATATTCTGCTGAACAAGCCCATTTACTAAGGTTTATGTAAAAATTATAAATAACTGTTAAAAAATTTTTAATTTTTAAGTTATGAAATAACTGTTAAGTCTCAATTTTTATTTTAAAACTTATAACAGTTATGGTCCCCGATTTATATTAATTGTGGCTTAGTTTTTAACCTTCAGCCATAACATTGGAGGTTTTTGACATTGTAAAAGATACATAATTCGATTTACAGAAAAGTTACAAATATTCATTTATAATAGCGGTTCTATATTTTAGAATGTTGTAGAAAAGAGGAAAGCGTTGTCCAGTTCTTGCCATTTAGCAGGAGGTCGTGGGTTAGATCCCGCCTCGGAACATCTAATAAAAAAAGTTTTTTTCTTTTTTTAGAAATTACGCAAAAAAAATGCAAGTCTTGTATAATACATTTATGTATAAACTTTTCGTTTTTGCTAATGTTAGTGAGAGAGATTTCCTCCCCGCTTCTAACACAGTAACCAATAGTTTGAGTACAGAGTAGCATTCAAACCGGGGTTTTTGTTGCTATAAATGAAACTATTTCTGTTTAGTTTCAGCAACGACGCCGTGCCTGGCGTTTTTTACACATGTGTGTGCTTTAACGACCTTTATGATAATCAAACCATCAATAGTACGCTGGCTCTAGGTCTCGTTATGTTTGCACATAACTTCAAAAAGCAGGAAACACAACACAACACAAAGGAGGCTAGGTGGTCATACAGCTGTTTCACTGGTACCTCTACCAGATCATCAGTGACCTTCGCCTAATGTACTGGCCCCAACGACTCTTACTCCATGCCGGAGCTACCATAATCGTTTGGGAATTCCTAAACGACTTGACAGCAAAATCCGGCACACATAAGAACAGTGCTGGCTGCCAGTACCTTTGTGACCTTTGTGTTCCCCAATCTTGGCTTTGCTAATGTTAGTGAGAGAGTCACTTTTTTTTAATCGACAGATTTTAGAATTGCATTGAACAGACATTGAACTTGTGTTAAGTTCCCACAGGCAAATTATTTGCCCATACTTTAATAAATGCTTGGCATAAATAGGCAAAATTAGGCAACTTTTTGGCAATATGTGATCAACTTATTTACGTGTTAATCAATAGTTTTAGTTGTAGTAGTTGCCTTTGGGACCTAAGCATGGAAAATTGTATTGGTTATTTAATTTTATTGTTAAAGCCCCGTACGCAGAACGACAGAATGTATGTATTTTACAAAATTATGTCAAGTTCTTAGTTTTTTTGCTCTGTTCACCTTCGAGTTCGTCCCCTGTAATTCCGATTTTCAAACTTCATGGGAGGGGATTGATCATCTTAATCCCCCCCTATCTACGCCACTGCGCTCGATATATTAAAACTGAGAGACTAAAGTGCGTAGAAACAGACCGAAAAATACAGACGGCGTGTACACAATTTGATTGGACTATGACACAATCGGTCTTTGGAGACGTGAACATTTGCCAATTTTGATTCCGTTGAAGACCGAATACGGAAACAGGTCTGTGAACATCCTCCACGAATTCGCTGAATTTGAACATGAAATACCGCTACGTTTTAGGGTACTGTCAGATGCAAAGGAATTTTTTCTAATGCGCATGATCTAAATTCCTCTTCAAATGAAGCTTATGTGCCAATGGAAAATCGATAGTCTTTTACGGTAGCATTAAACAGTCTGTTTGAAAGGACCTTTTGTTGTATAAACTTTGAAACCAGAACCATAGGATGCAATGAATCCGGTGCCAAGCCGCGATTTCCTAGAGGTGCACCCACTGCATCAGCATCAGCCCCATTGCAAGCAGCAATGCTTCGTTTTCACAGAAATCGCAGATATTGAGCTGCCCGCTGAAATCACCAAATTCGGTGGCGGCAATGAGAAGCTGCGGTGCTCTAATGGTGGCATTCCGTCGTACAGTTGCAAGAAAGACTCGTGCAGCGAGACGTCGTTGGAGCGACCTGGGCGGTCACGGGGGCGCAAGATTCTGCTGGGCGTGGGCCTCGTCTTACTATGCGTTGCCATGGCTGGCGGTATACCGTTAGCACTGCAGCTTCGATCGTCGTCGCTGCTGGAGGCCCGCTTGTCTTTCATTCGCCGCCTGTTGACAGAATCGCCACTGATTGAGGGCTCCTGGAAACCACCAACAGAGATGATGGTAAACAGCAGCAGTTTGACCGAAATCCGACAGAATCACATCGGTGCCGTGCTATGGCCAATTGTAGTGGCCTGTGGGGCGCAGTATCTGGATGCCGTTCAGCTGACTCTAGAGGGCATTGATGCGGCCAAACGGATCACAGCTGCCACCGACTCCATGCATATTGTAGAGTCCGCCGATGAGATGGAGCAGACGCACATTAGAGGTGAGGTAGCCGTACTTATGGGAATAAGTGGAGGTCACGGCCTGGGCACCAGCCTCGCAGTCCTGCGCTCCATATATCTGCTGGGAGCCCGTTTCGTCTCCGTTACAAGCTTGGAGTGCACAACACCTTGGGCTTCCGCAGCCATACGGAGACGCGACTATCTTATCGAGGAGAATGTGACGAATTCGCTTAACGAGTTCGGAAAGGTATGTACAGCTTCGGAGATTTCACCCAAGGATTAGCTATAAATGCCACTCTACAGACTATGCTCTACGAAATGAATCGCTTGGGAATGCTGGTTGAAGTGTCGCAGCTGAGTGAGCCGGCAATGATTACCGCCCTGCATTCGGCAAAGGCTCCCGTTTTGCTGATGAACGCCACACCACTCTCGATGTGCAACAATAGCAACGTTGCCGCCATACCAGACCACGTACTCAGGTAGGGAACCATTTCCGCCCATTTGTGCGTATACCATTGTGGCCATTGTTTTATTTTAGCTTGCTGCCGGAAAACGGTGGAGTGATTTTGCTAAACTTAGAACGGTGCGGAGATCGTTTACTCAGCGTTCGAGAGGCCATCAATGCCATTAATTATGTGCGAAAAGTTGCTGGAGTGGACCACATTGGGCTTGGCGGAGCGCCAAAAAGCTATGCGCTACTGTTAGCCGAGTTAGCACGGGATCGAGTGTGGGGCAATGCTGCCATCAAAAAACTTGTCGGTGGCAATGTCATGCGAATCTTAAGAGAAATTGAGACCTTAAAGAACCGCCTACCCCTGTATGAGGAATGGATACCCCACGAGGCAATCGAGAGCAATTCATATTGTCGGTATCAGTTTAACATTTTAAAAATTTAAAATTTTATTTTAAAATATAGTCCCCCTCATTTAAATAAATATTTTTTATTTTTTTATAACTATTTTTTTACAAAAATATTTAAAATACAAGAAAAAGAGGATTTAGTGCATCTATTGACAATGAATACATTGTAAGTTTGAGTTTAATATTATCTCTATAAATATAAAAGAGAGTGTCCTGACTGACTGACTGACTGATTGGCAATCATCGCACAGCCTAAACGGTAAGAGATAGAAAGCTGAAATTTGGACAGGTGTTTCTGTTAGTGGTGAAAGTGCGTACTAAGACGGGGTTTTGGAAAATTCCACCCGGAAAAGTCAAAAGCGTCGGAAAAGTTTGTATGGGAAAAATGTTATTTTTCATCCGATTGACTTGAAACTTGGTTTGTAAGCATAGTACGCGAAATAATTCGACACGTGTTTTCCCGATTTTGGAAAATCCGCCCACGAGGAAAATGGCCGGAAAATTCTGCATGCAAAAAACTATTTTTCATCCGATTGGCTTCAAACTCGGTTTGTAAGGATAGAATACGAAATAGTTTGAAATGTGACTTTCCGATGTTGGAAAATTTGACCCAACGGTCGGAAAATTCCCGGAAAATTCTGCATGAAAAAACATATTTTTCATCCGATTGGCTTCAAACTCGGTTTGTAAGGGCTGAATACGAAATAGTTTGAAATGTGATTTTCCGATGTTGGAAAATTTGACCCAACTGCATGAAAATAACTATTTTTCATCCGATTGTCTTAAAACTCGGTTTGTAAGGATAGAATACGAAACATTTTGAAATGTGATTTTCCGATGTTGGAAAATTTGACCCAACGGTCGGAAAATTCCCGGAAAATTTCTGCATGCAAAAAAAAACTATTTTTCATCTGATTGGCTTGAAACTCGGTTTGCTCTGACAGAATTCGAAATAAATTGAAATGTGATTTTCTGATGTTGGAAAATTTGACCTGACGGTCGGAAAATTGCCGGAAAATTCTGCATGCAATTACTCTATTTTTCATCCGATTGGCTTGAAACTCGGTTTGTAATGAAAGAATACGAAATAGTTTAAAATGTGATTTTCTGAAGTTGGAAAATTCAGCATGCAAAAAAACTATTTTTTATCCCATTGGCTTGAAACTCGGTTTGTAAGGACAGAATACGAAATAATTAAAAATGTGATTTTTCAATGTCGGAAAATCCACCCCCAGGATTTTAACGCCTGGAAAATTCTACGTGCAAAATAACTATTTTTCATCCGATTGACTTGAAACTCGGTTTGTAAGGTCAAAATGAGAATTCATTTGTGTTTTCATTTTCCGATGTTGGAAATTACGCCGGGATACCCTCTAGGAAGTGAATGGGATGTGGGTGGGATGTGGATGTGGGCGGGAAGTGGGCGGGAAGTGGGAGGGATGTGGGTGGGATGTGGGTGGGATGTGGAAGGGATGTGGGCGGGAAGTGAGTGGGAACTGGGGGGAAGGAGGTGGGTGGGAATTGGGTGTAGAGTGGGTGGGATGGGGGTGGGAGTTGGAGGGAAAACCCATCAGCAAAGTTCGATTTCTGGGTTCTACTTGGAATTATTATATCCAATATTGTTTGGTTTTATACTGTTGAAGGCGCAGCGAAGCGCGTCGGGTTATTTGCTAGTCTATATATATAAAAGAGTTCAACCTGACTAATTGACTGACTGACTGGTGACCGTCGCACAGCCCAAACCATAAAAGATAGAAACATGAGATTTTCACAGTAGTTTTATCTAATGCTGAAAGTGAGTACTAAGAACGGATTTTGGAAAATTCTGTCGGGAAATGTGGAAAATTCGCGGAAAACTGTTGTATGAAACTTTTTTGTTTTTCATCCGATCAAGTTCAAACTTATTTTCAAAGATCTATATGAAAATTCAACAACAACTGCATACCAATCTTCCGGAAAATTCACCTCCCCTGGGTGGAAAGTGGGTGGTCAAGGTTGTATGGGCGAAACTTTAATCGCCAGTGATTAGCTCCAAACTCATTTTCAAAATTACACATACTAAGACATAAAAAAAGAGACTTTCAAATTTTGGAAAATCTATCCCCAAAGTCGGAAAATTCACGGAAAACTGTTGTATGAAACTTTTTTGTTTATTATCCGATCAGATTCAAACTCATTTTCAAAGATGTATATGAAAATTCAACAATAAGTGTGTTCAAATTTTCCGGAAAATCCCACCCGAAAAAGTCGGAAAAGCGCCGGAAAAGTGTGTATGGTAAACATTTAATTTTCATCCGATTGACTTGAAACTTGGTTCGCAAGCATAGTACGCCAAATATTCGACACGTGTTTTCCCGATCGGAAAATCCGCCCACGAGGAAAATGGCTGGAAAATTGTGCATGCAAACAACTATTTTTCATCCGATTGGCTTGAAATTCGGTTTGTTAGGATAGAATACGAAATAGTTTGAAATGTGATTTTCCGAAGTTGGAAAATTCGACCTGACGGTCGGAAAATTGCCGGAAAATTCTGCATGAAAAAAACTATTTATCATCCGATTGGCTTGAAACTCGGTTTGAAAGGACAGAATACGAAATAATTTAAAATGTGATTTTTCAATGTCGGAAAATCCGCCCCCAGGCGAGAAAATGCTCGGAATATTCTACGTGCAAAAGAATTATTTTTCATCCGATTGACTTGAAACTCGATTTGTAAGGTAAAAATATAAATTCATTAGTGTTTTCATTTTCCGATGTTGGAAATAACGCTGGGATGTGGGTGGGATGTGGGAGGGATATGGATGGGATGTGGTTGGGATGTGGGCGGGAAGTGGGTGGGATGTGGGCGGGAAGTGGGTAGGATATGGGTGGAATATAGGTGGGAAGAGTACGGGATGGGGGCGGGAAGTGGGAGGAATGTGGGTGGGAGGGATGTGGGCGGGAAGTGGGAGGGATGTGGGAGGGATGTGGGAGGGATGTGGGAGGGATGTGGGAGGGATGTGGAAGGGATGTGGGAGGGATGTGGAAGGGATGTGGGAGGGATGTGGGAGGGAAGTGGGAGGGAGTGGGGGGATGGGTGGGATGTGGGTGGGATGTGGGAGGGATGTGGGTGGGAAGTGGTGGGATGGGGGATGTGGGTGGGATGTTGGTGGGATGTGTGCGGGTTGTGGGCGGAAAGTGGGTGGGAACTGGGGGAAATTGGGTGTAAAGTGGGTGGACTTTGGGGGGGAAATGGATAGGATGTGGGCGGAAAGTGGGAGGGATGTGGGCCGGAAATGGATAGGATGTGGATGGAATGTGGGCGGGAAGTGGTTAGGATGTGGATGGGATGTGGGCGGGATGTGGGCGGGATGTGGGAGGGATGCGGATGGGATGTGGGCGGGAAGTGGGAGGGATGTGGGTGGGATGTGGGGGGGAGGAGGGGGGGAAGAGGGAGGGATGTGGGCGGAAAGTGGGTGGGAACTGCTGGAATTGGGTGGAGAGTGGGTGGGAAGGATGGGGGTGGGAATTGAAGGAAAAACCCATCAGCAAAGTTCGATTTCTGGGTTCTGCGGTGTATTATTATATCTTATATTGTTTGGTTCTATACTGTTGAAAGCGCAGCGAAGCGCGTCGGGTTATTTGCTAGTATATATATATTAAGTAAGGGTATATTAAGAGGGTATATTAAGGGTATATTAAGATTTTCCAGATGTTTGTAACGCATAGAAGGAAGCATCTCCGACCACATAAAGGATATATATTCCTGATCAGCATGACGAGCTGATTTGATATAGCTATGTCCGTCTGTTTCTATGCTATCTCCTCCGTCAGTTTTAAAGCTATCGTAAACAAACTTTGCACGAAGTCTTTTGGTACAAATACGCTGCACATTTGTCGGAACCAGCCGGATCGGATGACTATAGCATATAGCTGCCATAAGACTGATCGGGCGAAAAAGTAGTTCTATTGAGTAAAGCTTTTTTGTTTTCAATAGCACAATTTTGACTATTTTGATCAAATTCGGATGAATGTATCAAAGAGCTGTCATATAAACGGTGAGCTTAGGAAATCACTCAACTAACATTGTTCAATGCGAAAATGAAATGGTGGTATATTTCAAAGGCGAAAACTACGGCCATAGATAGTTTTTTGATTTTTTTAATTAATTTGCTATTAAACAAGTGAGAAAGTCGGTCAAGCCCGACTATATTTATACTCTGTACCTAGAGTAGAAGATAAATGAAGAGCTGCTGCTGCGCTCATCTCTAAGTTTTTCTCTCCCCCTCTCTCTCTCTCTCCATCTCTCTCTCTTAGATTGTGCGTTGGTTGTGAGTGGGTGGGAGGGGGTGGCGGGGGGTAATTCACTTATTTGATCATAACTTGAGAACCGCTCATCCGATCTTTATCATTTCTTCGGCAAATAGATACATAATACTAATGACTAACTATCTCTAGAAGGTACTAATCATCTATCTACAAAACTGTGGGAGATATGACGTTTTTTCCAAATTGCGGGGGCGGGAGGGGGCGTGGCAAAAATTTAAAATAAACTTGATCTGCCTGCAAGTATAAGAAGCATTTGTCCCACACATGTCAAACCTCTATCTCTTACCATCTCTGAGATCTGTTTGTTCATACGGACGGACGGACAGACGGACATGGCTATATCGACTCGGCTGTTGATGCTGATCAAGAATATATATACTTTATAGGGTCGGAAATGATTCCTTCTCCCTGTTACATACTTTTGCATAAACTTATTATACTCTATGTACCTTCGGTACACAGTATAAAAATGGTAAAACCTTTCCCCCCACTTTATCAACACATTCTTGGCAAAGTATTTAAAAAATGTATTTAACGACTTTTAATTAATCTTTGGCGCTGACCTTAAAGTCACGATGAATATATAAAAGGGACAGACCATTTAAGAGGGTCTCCCATATCGAATTCCGGAAATATGTTTTAAAAATCTTCAAAGAAGAAAAAGATCTTTCGGCAGCAGATGTTGTAGTTGGCGATGACATGAATATTTGCAGCAGAATATAAACATTTGGGAACACTATCGCGTCAGTTTTGTGCATTGCTCTTTCAAGTTTTTATACCCGTTACTCGTATAAAGATATATATTCTTGATCAGCATCAACAGCCGAGACGATATAGACTTGTCCGTCTGTCTGTATGAACACCTAGATCTCAGAGATGGTAAGAGATAGAGGTTTGACATGTATGGGACAAATGCTTCTTTTATCTGCACGCAGATCAAGCTTGTTTCAAATTTTGGCCACGCCCCTCCCGCCCCCGCAATTTGGAAAAAACGGTCTATCTCCTACAGTTTTAAAGATAGACGATTCGTACCTTCTAGAGATAGTTAGTAATTAGCAAAATGAATAGATTTGCCAAATAATAAAGATCAGATGAACGGTTCTCAAGTTATGAGCAAAAAAGTGAACAAAGCGTTGGCCATGTGTCGTCTCCAAAGTTTTATTTCGAGGATTCCACCAGTTGAGCAGACAACAAATGTAGCACAGTGTTCCAAAATTGTTTTTGCATTGCTGTCATGTTCCGAGCTCCAACTTTGACTATATTTTTGAATGCAGCCAACTCCAAGGAACACTGATTTATGGTTAGATAGCCTGTGTTTAAACTGTGACTAAAATATACACTTGGAAAAAATTCGTTCTAAATCTACCGAAATCAAGACCATTCGTTGACAAAAGTAGAGTAATCCCGTTTTTTCTTGAACCGTGAACAGCGGGTTTCATATTATGAACATTTTGGGCTCACTCTATGAACGGTTTGGGCATGATTTAAGAACATTTTGTTCTCGCAAAAAAAAAAAACGCTGAGAAAACATGTTTTTAATGTTCTTCTTTTGTTTCAAAAGTAAATATAATTTAACATTTTATATTAAATTAGTTTCCTAAAGGTACGGTCCCACAGGCAAATAATTTGCGCAAATATTTTTAAATATTTGCCCATTTTGTTTGCCCGTAGTGGGAACACCAAATAGTTTGCTCACAAATATTTGCCAAGTGGGCTTTGCCTATGCATAAGCGCAGTTCGCAGGCGAAGGATCTGCATGGTAACAAAACCGCTAAGTGCTTAAGAAACTGCTTTTTAAGGGCACAAATGGCCACACATAACTACATTAACTTTATTTTGACAATACCGAACGATGGTAAATACCATGGATGAACAATGTTAAAGAAAATATTCAAGATCATAAAGAGTGTTTCAAACCACTTTCCGTGACTGACAAATCATCGAATCGCGGAAAAAGACCGTTGCGGATCAGAAATATAATAATGTCAAACAAACTGTTTTCCCAACCAAGTAGAAAATCATGCCAGGATTAATGCATGCAATTAACTTTGCAGCTGAAGGATCTGCATGGAAATAAAACCGCTAAGTGCTTAAGAAACTGATTTCAAAGGCCACAAAAGACCACACATAACTATAGTACCATGACTATGACACCACTGAATGACTGATTATGACATCATTTATCCAGGATAAATACCATGGATGAGCAATAATGAAGAACTCATTTAACATATATCAATCCAAAAAATCGCTCTGTATTTTCGATTACAACTTCCCATTATATCGAAACCGTGTTCAAACAAACCATGGTTCAACACAAAAATACTGCAATTTAAAAGCAAAAGATATCAAGTTAATAAATAGACTGCTCAGCGGAAATGCGTTCGATACGTGCTATGATTACGATGACGCCACACACATAATTTTCTCTTGCCAAAAACACTACACGACGTTTTTTAAGCAAGATTGGAGCCTCCAATCGCAACTCATTTCACAGCTTTACGCAGCAACCTTTGCTTTCGCGGCGTGAAAGCCATGGCCTAACCTGCACACTGCGGCGATCTTGTTTCTTCTTCGCTTTTTCTTGCTGAAGTACCCATAAATATGCAGCTCCGCAGCATAAAATCATTAGGCAGTTATTTTTGTTACTGTTGATGCGTATGCCTTTTCTGTTCTGTTATTTTAAAAAAATTATATTGTTTGCTCAAACAAAACAGCCTACTTGATTTATAAATTTAGTAGACTGGGCAAAGAAATGTTTAATAAAAATTTGCCACCAACTGTGTGAACACTAACGCAAATTATTTGCCGAGGGGAAATGTTTGCGCAAATTTTTTAAGAGCAAATATTTGCTCATGTTGGAACACCAAATTTGTTTTGCGCAAACATTTACAGTATAAGGCTAACTTTGTTTGCACAATGTGTTCAAATTTTGTTTGCCTGTGGGACCTTAGCTTAAGTTTCTTTCTGATTTTCTTTTTTTTATTTTATTGACTTTGTCTGCAGAAAAAGAAGGAATTGAACTCTAACTTCGATATGCTTATTAACCTAAGTGTCGGCGTCGCTACCGTCGCGGCTACCGACCTCGCTATTAAGGCAAAGCTTAAGTGACTGAGGAGATTTATTTAGAAAAAAATTTCCATAAATCGAGTGTACATGGTTTGTCCCGAAAGTAATAGGACTGAGTCTACAATTCTTTAAAAACTTTCAATATAGGTTCCATCTGCGTCGATGCAGCGCTGCCAGCGCGATTTCCAAGCATTGAAGGCGTCAGGGAAGGCATTCTCCGGAATAGCCTTGAGAGCCGCGGTGCATGCTGCTTGGATCCCCTCTGTCATCTTCAAATGCTTGCCTTTCATCGGCCTTTTCAGGCGAAAAAACAAAAAAAGTCCGGAGGACCACATCTGGGCTGTAGGGCTGCTGCGAAAGCGTTGGTATGCCGGCCTTGCGCATTTTCAAATGAAATGCTTTGTCACAATATAATGAGACACAGATTTTTGTAAATTTAACATCTGAGCAATTAAACAAATGCCACTAGTATACAAAATAATACAAAATTTGCGTTCCCGAACATTTGGTAGCAATTTCTTATGTAAGTCCCCACGCTGCGTCCAAAAATAGATTTATTTATAGACCACTTCTTAATTCGGTGCTTGACTTCGGCGTTATAAAGGCTTTTATCGTCAACTTTGCATTAAATAAATGAATTTTTTAAAGAAAGATACATTTTAAGTGGGATTTTCACCACGAAAAAATTTGTGTTTGTAATTTTTATTATTGCAGGTCACCAAAGATTTATCTATTAAAAATACAACGCCATAGAATTAATTTAAATCCGTTCAAGAATATAGAAGTTATTGCCATTTAAGTAACATAATGGAAGGTTCATGCAAATTGATTTAGTTTGATTGTTTTTTGTTTGTCGTAGGAGGCATAGTTAACATTCAAATTATTCTATTTAAGGGCTCCTATGACCTGCTAATTTTATTTTGTACCTATTTAAGTTTTTTTGTGATTGACTTGGGTTGAAAAATGAGTGCAAGAATCAAAAATGAATCAAATTGAATGCAAAAATTATCCTAATAAATTGTGCTACGCTTTCGGTTGCTAACAATTTCAATGACATTTGTACAAATTATACGAGCTTTACCACCGACCGAGGATACCATAGCAGAATAAGCATACAAAAACTGCCCCCACTCCGATCAGCACCAAAATTAAATCAGGCCTGTTCCCGTTTTCGATTTCGATCAAATCATGCGGAGTCGGAATTCTTAAATGTTCTCGCTTCCGAAACCGAATTGTTTTATTCGCTTTTACTTCCAAAAAATCTATTTTCTTTTTTTGGTTTTTTGTGAGGCAAAATATTTCGGATTTTTTTTTTTTTTGTTTTTTATAAATCACAGACCTTACCATTTTTGTTTAATTGGTTTGGGAAAAGGACCAGGGTTGATATTTTTTTTTTCCCATAGATAAAATAAATTTTTTTTTTTTTTTTTTTTTTTTTTTTTTTTTTGTTTTAGTTTTGTAGGAAGAAAGAAAAAAAAAAAAAATAATATTTTTTTATTTTGGGGGGGGGATGGGTGGAAAAAAAAAAAAATTTTTGTGATTTTTTATCTCAAATATCGATTGAGCAATTTAATTCAAACCTTCTATACATTATTGAGCATAGTTTTGACTATGTTCTGTAAATTTTTCATGCAAAAATATTAAACCATTAGCCCGTGACAGAGCTTCCCCCTGGACGTCTTGAAAAAAAAAAACAGTTTGCGGTGTTCACTGTAACTCGGCCGGAAATTATCGGAAAATGAAAAACCATAAAAATTTAGTTAAATTATAAACAAATCTTCCCCCAACGTTCTCTGATTATTTTTTTTTTAATTTAAAAATTTTTGGCGGCCATCTAAAGTGTGAACCGTTATTTTCGACTAAAATTTCCGCCATTTTGTGGGTGGGAAACACCCTTAATGTTAAAAAAAATTTTTACTAAACGTAGGGGGGAGGTATTTTATATGAAGAAAATGTGTACAAAGTTTGAAATGAATCGGTCTAGTAGTTTTCAAATGGCAGTGAACACGGACTTCGAAAAAGTAGTTTTCGGGAAAATCGATTTAAAGTTTTTCATACGGTAGCAATCAGGTAGCACGGCCGGTCGTTTGAAACGCTGTAACTCCGTAAGTTTTTCTCGGATTGACTTCAACTTTGTACACAATATTCTCGACATGTTGTTCATTCAGAAAAAAAATATAAAAAAAATGAAAAAAAAATAATTTTAAAACCCTACCCCCCTTAAGAACCGCTTAACCGATTTGGATGGCTTTAATATATGTAGTAAGTGTCCACTGCACAATTTAAAAAATAGTTTTTGCAAATTTTAATTACCAATTCTTTGGCCCAAAAAAAATTATTGAAATTTTCAAATCAACTACGCGGCCCCCATCTGGTCACCTACTCCTACCATTAGCGACACCCAGTGGAGGAACATACAACTGGCACAAAACGCGGCATTGAGGGTGGCCACTGGATGCCATGTGATGACACACCCTGACCACCTCCATCAGGAGACGGAGATATTGCCAGTCAGAGATCACGATAAGCTCCTGACCCAGCAATACCTGATAGGGTGCCAACAGGATACACATCCAAATCACAAAAGCACAGCAGAGGTAATGTCACGCAGGAAAGTACTAGTGCGAAACGACCTTCGAGTCGAGTTGCCAAACATCCTACCACTCCTAGGAACAAGTACAATCAAGGATGCCCACACTAACATGGTTGCCCGAACCATTGCGGCCTACCAAGACAATATTGTCCTGGGAGGGAGACCACCCCCCATAAACCCTGCCGAAGAGACCCTCCCCACACCTCAAAGTACAACTCTGGACCAACTCCGCTCCGGAAGAAGTAGTTTCCTGAACAGCTACCTTGCCCGGATCAACCCCGAAGTGGTCGATGAAACACCTCTTCAACTGCCCCCTAGCACCCACTGTCATCACACCACTAGATCTCTGGACCCACCCAATCAAGACAGCTTCCTTTCTCGCTTTGGACGGAGTTTAATTTCAACAAACCTCTTTAACTTTACCCTCCCCTTTTCTGTATTTTTCTTCTTTCTATGTACATACGGATCAACCCGGCCAGCCGTTACAACAACAACCATCTTCGTAGTGAATACCAATAAAATATGTGAATAGTTTTACAAATATATTTTGTAATACTGAGCAGTGGCGTAGCCACTTAAAAAAAAAGACAATTTTTGAGCGACTTAACCACAAAACTTAAATGCAATTGCATTCCCAAGTTCATAAAGCAAACCAATAGCTAAATAAAATTGAATTCAATAATCCCAATTAAATTCGGTTGGGAAGGATTTAAAATTTTAAAAATGGCCAATAATTATTGGCCAAGAATTCTTTAGTTAACAATTTTGAATTATTAATACTAAATCTATATTTATCATTTAATATTAGTACAGTGTCCTTTATTGGCAATAAAAGCTTCTGGCATGAAATCAACTAAGAACTGGCATCGTTTTAAGGGAATTTTTGACCAGGTCCCTGTAATTTCTTCCCATAGTGATCTGATAGTGGTTGACTTGAAAGCAGCAACTGCCGTCTCGACTGACTTCAAAGCGTTCACAAAGTTTGCCCTGAACCATAGCATTGCTTTTTTGCTTATGTGTTTGGGGTCATTGTCCTGTTAAAAGACCCATACGAGCGGCATATCGTATTCTGCAAAGAGTAGCATTAGTGTCTCCATGACATTAACGTACACGTGCTGATCCATGATGGTTTTATTTAATGTATTGGACCTTCTCCATAGAGGAAAAGCAAGTCCATACCATTACACTACATCCTCCATGCTTAATGGCTTTTGTGGTGTACTGGGGTTTGTATTCTGTGTTCCTTGGACGTCTAAGGTATGATTGAGATCCCTTTCCACCAAACATAATCACTTTGGACTCATCTTACCATAGAATATTCCTCCATTGTTGAGATGTCCAATTTGCATGATCCCTGGAAAAGTTCTTGCGGTTAGTAATGAGTGTCGCGTTTAAAAGTGGTACCTTTCTTGGGCAGCAGGCTTTTGGGTTATGTTGCCTAAGAAATAAGCGAACTGTGTAGTCCATCGCATTTATTTTAAGCTCTTTTTTGTTCAGTTTTTTGACATGAAGAGGGGTCATAAATCGTTTTCGTCCACGTGTTTCAATCTTTTCTTCATAATTTAAGGCGTTTTTAATCATTTTATTAAAGCATCCTACCAATTGACCAACTTCTCTGCAAGTTTTTCCGTCCAATATAAATTTTTTGATAAGATCGCGCTTCTTCGCAGTTCACAGCTTTCACGTCCCACGTCATATTTTATGATAATTAATAACTCTATACACTTAACAAAACTCAATTAATCTTTTACTAAGGCAATTCCGCAAAATATACGGGTTTCCCAAAAAAAAAAGTATAATGGTGCTATAATTTTTTTTCGGCATTTTCTGGGTAATTTTTTTTTTTTTGTTTATTGTTTATGGGGAATACTAAACAATATAAAAATAAAGGGAAGCTAACTTCGGCTCGACCTAAGTTTATATACCCTTGGAGCATGATATTTATATGCCTGCCAGTTTTTTATATCGCAGCTATACGACATATTCATCCGATTTTGATTTTGTGTTGAAACAGATAATATTCATATCTCGAACGTATAAAGACGCTACCATTGAAAACAAAAAAAGTTTTTCTTACTAAAACTATTTTTTCGATTTGAATCAAACTTGACAGAATTGTGTGTTAGCATATAATATTGATCAGCTACAAGTTTTGGAGCGACAGCATTACAAAACAAAAAATAGAGGGAAGCTAACTTCGGCTGTACCGAAGTTTATATACCCTTGGAGCATGATATAAGCTGCCAGTTTGATATATGGCTATACGATATATTCATCAAAAAAGTTTATCTCACTAGAACTACATTTTGGAACGATCGTTCCTATGGCAGCTATATGCTATAGTCATCCGATTTAAATCAAACTTGGCATAATTGTGTGGCAGTATATAATATTGATCTGAAAACAAAAAAGTTTTTCTTACTAAGACTTTTTATCAGATCTATCTTTTGTATGGCAGCTATACTATTTTGATAAATCTCGATGAAATTATGTGAAATCAAAGAAAACTTATAAATACGAGGGTTGGGAGCGATAGCATTTAAAACAAAAAAGTTTTTCTCACTAAGACTTTTTTCAGACCTATCTTTTGTACGGCAGCTATACCATATAGTTGTACGATTTTAATAAATCTCGGTGAAATTATGTGAAATCATAGAAAACTTATAAATACGAGGGTTGGGAGCGATAGCATTGAAAACAAAAAAGTTTTTCTCTATAAAACTACTTTTTCAACCGATCGTTCCTATGGCAGCTATATGCTATAGTCATCCGATCCGGCCGATTCCGACAAATGTGCAGCGTATTTATACCAAAAGACTTCGTGCAAAGTTTGGTTGAGATAGCTTTAAAACTGACGGAGGAGATAGCATAGAAACAGACGGACAGACGGACGGACAGACGGGCGGACAGACGGACATGGCTATATCAACTCAGCTCGTCATGCTGATCAATAATATATATACTTTATACTCGGACAATTTTAATATACCCTCTCCAAGGGTATAAAAATCGCATTATTTTTTATCAAGAACAAAATATGTTGTAGTGGTGAAAATCGCACTTACAGTCAAGCACCGGATTAAGAAGTGGTATATGAATAAATAATAGGGCGTTCAATAACCTTCCAAAAAAACATTACTATTTTATAATGAATGAATCGATACTAAAGATATACACATTATTCTAAAGGTGTTTTTTTTTCAATCAAAAAACTATCTTTTCAGCGATTTCCCGAAAACGGCCACACGATTCGAATGAATCTTGCCCCGTCTAGAATGGCGGTTAATCAAAACTAATTGAAATATTCGACCCGATTTTCAACGATCGGTCCTTATATTTTAGGCTTCAGCCCCTAAAATTTTTATCAAACTTGATCTGCGCGCAGACAATAGGAATCTACATTTCATATTTGGTTGCTCTAGCTCTACTATTCTCTGAGATCTAGGTGTTCAAACAGACAGACGGACAGGGCTGACTAAGAATATATGTATATACTTTATCGGGGGTGTCACAGAAATCTCTAGAGATTTTTGCCTCGGTTGGTTTGCAAAACGCTCGAAAAATCTGTCGGTGTCCCAGAACTTTAAGAGAACAGAACTTCTTATTCGAAAATCTAGTTGGGGGGAGTTTTGTGTCCATGCTAATGGTCCACCTCTATCAAATCTCTCAACAGGGTTGCCCTTTTTAGCAAGAATAATTTTCCATCTTCTAGTTATGAGTTAATTTGATGTTTGAATGAAATTTTTGATTGTGTTATACGTTTTATGAAGAATTTTTAAATTACGATTCAAATTTAAGTCAGATTCTATAAAAATAAAATTAGAAATTACAAAAAAAATGTTTGCGCCACTCATAATATTCACTTGGCAACCCTTAGCGCTTGTTGGTACAGAGAGGTATGTAGGGGCGCCAGCTGACGTTGAGTAGCGAGTTGGTTTGTCAACATTCGGTTGGTTTTGCAAACAATTATTGAAACGCAAATTACAATATTATAAATTTATGCTGTCAATATTTATTCTTTAAATTTAATTCATTTGACGCAATCAATGCAGAAAAATAGTATTGTTTACATTTCCAAAACTAATTTTACTTATCAAATTTGTTTGGGTGGTTAATTTCGCTAAATATCCCAACAAAACAGGAGATATTTGAAACCAACTGAAAGAGATTACTGTGACATCGATAATTGGTTTTGGGTTGGAATTTGGTTGGAAGAGATTTCTGTGACACCGTTGTATATGGTCGAAAATGATTCCTTCTGCCTGATACATACATTTGCACGACATTAGTATACCCTTTTTAATCTACGAGTAACGGGAGTAAAAACGAGAAGGCCAAGCTAACTTCGTCTTTGCCGAAGTTTTTATACCCTTGCAAATGTTTTAATACATCAGAGTTTAAAAACGCCAGCATAAAAACAAACAATTTTTCTAAATAAAACCCACTTTTCGACCGCTAGTTCCTATGACAGCTATAAGATATAGTCATCCGATTTTGACCAAAACTTCCAAATCTGTATAAAAGCGTTTAATATTAATAATCGGTGATGTGAGACACGTTAACATTAAAAACAAAAAGTTTTTCTCATTAAAACCCACTTTTCGACCGATAGTTCCTATGACAGCTATAAGATATAGTCATCCGATTTTGACAAAAACTTCTAATCTATGTGAAAGCGTTTAAATTACTCTTGGGCAACAAGACTTGAAGTAGTTCTCTTTTTTTTATACCCTGGTTATGTACAGTGGAAAAACGAAAGCTTTTTTCAAAGACCCACTTGGCGAACCGATTGTGCTATCGGCAGCTATATTTTTTTAATATTTATCCACCTTCTTTTTTCATCTCCTTTGGTCAGAACATATTAGTGTGTACCAACGTCTGCTTTTTTTTTTCCTCCTTTTTTTTTTTTTTTTTTTTTTTTTTTTCAAATTTCAGCTCGATAGCTTTAAAACTGAGAGACTAGTTCGCGTAGAAACAGACAGACGGACAGACAGACGGACGGACAAAGCTCAATCGACTCAGCTCGTCGTCCTGATCAAGAATATATATAGTTTATAGGGTCGGAAATGAATATTTCTATGCGTTGCAAACTTCTGGGCAAAATTATAATACCCTTTGCAAGGGTATAACAAGGCCCACGAAGCTCGGATTGACGATCTGTTTAGGCCCTAAATTAAAGTGTGACTAACATTATTAACATTAATTCATTTATTAATGAAAGCCCTTGGGGTTTGAAAAATCCTTAATCCCATTCCGCATGGTCTGTTTCCACTGACTTCAAATGAGTCAACACATTCTGTCAATATTAAGATTTCAAGTTTCGCACTGGCAAAATTTCTTTATTAGTTATAGAATTGTAAGAAATCAAATTTACACCTGCACTACTCTGACTGCGCAAACGGGTTTAAAATGTACCCGGATTCAAAAAACGGCAAAACCAACTAACTATACGAAACCTTTCACCGTGAATGCCCACAAGTTCAGTAGTGCCACATTTAACCGCTACCGGGGACACAACATAGCCAGTCCATCTCCTGACACATCCACATCGCGGCTGTTGAAACAACTGTGATCATACGTTCAATTGTCAATATTTTAATACAATAAAGAGAGATTGGCTCCGCCAAAAACAATAAATGAAATTAAACGTGTGTTACATACATATGTGTTGTAAAATACATATTTCTTATATTTGTAGTATGTATACAGTTTCGACATGCTCTTATTGTTTATGGGTTTTGATACTCCGAAAATGAATTTGATTTGCATTTTGAGATATTAGTTTAGTTGATCGTTATAGAGTTATTCATACGGTTTAGAAATGTGTGTCCGTCTCCATACATAATTTTGGGCTTAATTGTTTTCAGTCTCACGCACATCTTGTATTTGAATGCAGTCATGCTAAATACGCTTAAACGAGTTGCGTTTATACAGGTATATATATGTAAATATATACAAGTGTATATGTTGGCATACATCTGCATAAAAAAATATAAACTTTTAAAATGTCTGTATGGGGGTAGGGTAATTTAGTACATATTTACTTGATAAATTCATTTATACTTTACACTTTAATTGCATACTTAACAATTATAATCAATTATATCCTAGCTCGCACTATATGAATATTTAAATTAATACCTTTATCTCTAGCTTATCAACTACATATCTATATATATATATATAACAATTTGATTTAATGTTAAAATGCAAACCTTTAACTGCTTCGCAAAGTACGCGTAGTTCGTAACGAAGAAACGTTTTCATCTTATCATTTTATAAACTTTTTTACTACTCTCATCCCATTGGCAACTGTCTAGAACAAACAGCAAATCAATAAGAATTAACCGCATTCCTATTTCAGTTGACGCTCGCTTTATTGCCAATATTTTCCATAGATGATACTACTTGAGAAACACAATAAAGAAAGGGAAATTATAAACAAATTAATTAGATTTTAATTTGTGAACATATATTACACTTTTTTACAGCGATCGATTTGAATTGCCCGATGTGAGGACAGGTCAAATGGGTGCATATAGCCAACGGTTTTCATTACAGCAGACTAAAAAGTACACAATGCCCCCCTTTGCCTCTCGTCTAACTTATGCATTAATAATGCCACCAGGAACACTTCCCCGCGTCGTCGTCTTCCTCGCCAGCATTAATGAATGAAGAATAGAGCAAATGCTAGGCATCTCCCACCATGGTTGCACCATGCTGTTGGTACTTGGTCGAAGATATTACCGCTGGTGTCAAAGAATCTTGTTGCTCCCTCAGTTGGCGTCGACGCTTTTTGCTCCAAAGCTCATGACAGTCCTGCCACGTCGGCAACTGCGGCGTCGGCATTCTGTCGAAAAAGGACAGTGAGAAACACTTAGAACCTATCGTAGAAATCAGGTTGTTGTAATACTACTTACTCGTCAGGATTGATTTTTTTTAGCCAAGGTGACCGAAGCGCATCTTCAGCTGTTATGCGCTTATCGGGATCCAGGTCCAACATTTTATCCAGCAGATCTAGGGCAGAGGCTGGCATAAACTCGAAATCCTCTCGTAAGCGGCGGCGGTGCGTTTTCTTCTGTTTGAGTGTATGGAAAAGCGGCAGTTTGATGACATTCGGCCAAACGGCCGGAATGGGCGAGCCGCAAATCTTTGATATGGTCTCCAGCTGTGCCATCTCCGCGTTGGCCTGAAATAGCGGCCGCTTGAGAAACAGTTCGCCCAGAATGCAGCCGCACGACCACACGTCTATCGATGGTCCGTATCGCTCTTCGCCCAGCAGGAGCTCCGGTGGACGATACCACAGTGTAATGACTTTGTTCGTGTAGGGGCGCTCACGATCATCGGCATTGTAGAGACGGGCCAGCCCAAAGTCGGCCAATTTCACTTTGCCTCTGCAAAAGATTGATAAGTGAGTGATAAGAGTTTCCAAATTGTAAATAAAAATCATAAAATTTTCATGTCATTCACGCGAGGTTGTTTGATATTAAGCAAATATGAATTTTGGGGAAAATTGTTTGAATCTAGTACTGATTGAATGTTATTGTACATTTGCTTGACAATTAATGTAAGGTCAATGTTATAGCCTATTTCCACTAAAGCAAATATGTACATATTTTCACATATTATTACATATTCAATAATATGTACCACATTCTCCATAGGAAAAAAAATGTACATATTTCAAATATGTGTGCATTCGCCCCGAAGGATTTCCCTTTTTTTTTATCTATGTCATTTGAATTTCATGGAAGCCAGAAAAGATATTTGAGAGTTATATAGCACATTTAGCTGGCTACTCTATCTTAACAGAAATGGCGTAGAGGTCAACACCTGAGACTAGAAATCAACAAGACCTGGGTTCAAATCTCTGTAAGGGCATGATAAAAAATGTTTTTTTTTTTTATTTTTAACAAAATATGTACATATGCTATGGAAACCGAAATATGTAATCATAATGGAAATAGGCTGTTAGATCACGTAGTCTTTTATTATTTCCTATACACATTTTCTGGCCGTCTGTGGCCCAGTGATTAGTGTGCTGGACTGCTGGGCGGGAGGTCGTGGGTTCGATCCCGCCACTGAACATCTAATAATAAAAGATTTTTTCTTTCTTTAGAAACTAGCTGTGAAGTAACCAGCCATGAAAAAGCAATTTCTCAAACTTTGCCGTTCGGATCCGGCGTTAAACTGTAGGTCCCTTTCTCTTGTGCGAAAAATTTAAAAGCACACACGCCAAGAGATTGAGAGAATCTTGGCTTGGCCCCGTTGGAGGAGCTGTATAGCCAATTTTACCTTTTACCTTTCACACATTTTGTGTATCAATCTAGTTATCCTGCCATAAATTTTAAGTCATTTTTCGGGATTAACCGCCTGTAAGTTTGTCCGTCGAGAAGATTTAAATGCAACAAAATTTGTGAAATTAGAAGAACCATTGGGCTACATGCTAAAGTGGTTTTAATTAAAATCCAATTTTTTTTATTTCCCCAAAAAAGGAACTTCAAACTTTAAACGCGTTTATCTCGAAACCAGGTTTTTCGAACAGGCGGCCATGATATCTCCAGTTACACTGAACCGATTTTGATGATTAAAACTGAAATCGACGCAGAATTGTCACCATTCTGGTCTGAACCTCAATCATAATTTTAAAAAAAGTTTACTATTTTTTTTTACACTAAACTACAAAAAAAAACCCAAAAATAGATTTTTCATTTTTGTATAGACGCAATTTGTAAAAAAAAAATCACAAAACTTTTTTCGAGGTTCAGACCAGAATTACATCTATACTGATTATAACCTCGTTTTTACTTTTCATTTCAGACACACTGGAGACGTGGAATCATGGCCGCCAGCACCATAACTTTTTTTTTTGACACCCACTTTGACGACCGATAACTTTTGGAACAGCCCTCGCATCGAAGCAGTAAAAATTTGTTTGTTTACTTTAATCTGTTTGTAACATTATAAAATAAACAGAATTGGAAAAACTCTTTGCGTTTTCAAATAAGATTTTTTTTAAAAAAGGTCCTTAAAACAGCCTCGACATGGAGAATACCCCCTTAAGTTTGAAAAATTTGCTATAATCTGTTGAAAATTACTCTTCAAAGGCCAATTTAGTTGCTTTTGGGTTTGCTGATGGTGCTCTCATGATTTTTTTTAGGCTGCATTAATATGTATACTGTCGCACAGAGCTCATAAATACAAATATTTTTGTTCGGTGTAACCTCCATAATTTTTTAAAAGCCTAAAATACTGCAAAATAGATTTTCCGAGATATCTTGAAAACAAGAGGTGATGGAGAAAAACCGAGACTAGTTTTTGGAATCAGTGCACAAAACTGGATCAGAATTTGTCATCGAGAAAACTGGACCAAAATGGCTGTTGGCCTATGTAATCAAATATCTAATGACTACGATTAGTAATCATTATTTAACAGCTATGGCTGAAACCAAGGAATCGACATAATAATTTCACGCTGTCATCCTTATATTATATATGCCAATATATATATTTTAGTGGCATTCCCACTAAAATATATTTATCAGCTTTTTTACAAATCAAGTTGCAAAATTTTTTGTATACCTACCAGAGCGGGTTCTGAGAGATCATTTCCAGAAGCTATACATTTTATAACTAAAAACGTAGTGCTTTATAATAAATCCGATATTGAAATAAAAAAAACGAGAAAGGCAAAGCTAACTTCGTCTGTACCGATGTTTTGATACACTTGAAATAGCTTGTCTCAACGGTTAGCGACTTCGTCCAAACAAAAACATTACATATTACCCATGACCGTGTTCGAGAGCAGTAATATTGAGAACAAACCAGTTTTTCTCACAAAAACCCATTTTCCGAACGAACATTTGTATGGCAGCTACAAGAAGTAGTCATCCGATCCGGTCGGTTCCGACATATTAGCAGCGTGCAGTAAAAAGAAGACCCTGTGCAAAGTTTCAGCTCGATAGCTCCAAAACTGAGGGACTAGTTTGCGTAGAAACAGACAGACGGACAGACGGACGGACGGACAGACGGACGGACAAAGCTTAATCGACTCAGCTCGTCATGCTGATCAAGAATATATATACTTTATGTGGTCGGAGATGATTCCTTCTATGCGTTGCAAACTTCTGGGCAAAATTATAATACACTTTTCAAGTGTATAAATATTTGAAAACTGTTTCTTTAAATTTAGATATAGAATAAATTTACTTTTACGCATTCGCTATTTGTCCCCCACCCATTCTTTTCATTTTGACAATGATTTTCAATTCAATTCGGGTTATCATCAGAGAACGGCTTCGTTCGATTGCAAATAGCACCTACATTTAATAAACACCCGAACTGACTTTGCGCTCGGTTTATGGAACATGCTTACTCAACATGTTTGCCATTGAATTTAATTTAATGATATTGTTGGCACTCTGATTTTAATTCAGACCGTCTTTATTCCAATCAGTTCGAGTGTTTTGTTTAGCGTGACCGAAAATTACCTCGTACAAACAAACTCTTGCAAAGACGCATAGGAGCTGCTGAAAGATATGGGTCGAGAGAGAGAGAACATTGCGCTGGCCAGTCGAAGCTGAGTTTTGTTCGATCGAAAACAAAAACTCTTTCTCAACCGCTCGATGCGATTGCGGTCGAGCCGAATATATTCATCAATTAGTTTTGATGATTGATTAAATGTAAGTAAGAATTTTTACATTTCTCTGGCGCTCACCGATTGAATGTTGTGAATTTGACACTCAATCAGCATTCATTTAGAGTTTGAAGGCTTCATGAGTTGCTTTGATTGCAGTCATGCAGATTTCACATATATACATTGTACATGTAAATACCTGAATACATAAAAGCGCATCAAAACGACACTGTGCTGCACGAAATTGTACCATTAAATATATTTCAACTCAGCGCCCAACGCTTTAGTTTCCTTGCGTAATTTGATATATCTTGTTTATCATAGCACATAAACGAGGTCCGCGCAACAGCCTGCCTTTCAATGCTGAGCATGCAATCGGTTCAAATGCCAGCACATATATATATTCGTTTGAATTTTAATACATGAATTTGCCACAGAGTCAAGCAAAGACTTAGGCCAAGGTATTTTTAAATAAATAAAAAAATTTAACTTAAAGCAACATAAATTATTTTTATGGCGATTACGAAAACACTAGCTTAATAAATTCCAAGAGAAAAGCATACTACATCATCTCGTTTCACTGACACATCTTCAATTTCCATGCTTACCTGTTGTTCATCAAAATGTTAGAGCATTTAATGTCGCGATGCAGAAAATTCTTTTTGTGACAATAATTGAGTCCATCTAGGAGCTGCTTCATGATGCTCGCGTTGTTCTCCTCATTAAAGTCGACCATGCCGGATTCGAGTAGACCCATCAAATCATGATCCATATACTCGAATACCAGATAGAAAGAACCCTTGTCTTTGCGAAATTCCACAGCATCCTGTTTGTCCGTTACAATTTCATGCAGATTAACAATGTTGCGGTGATTCAGTTGCCGTAGTATTTTTATTTCGCGCACAGCCGTGATGGGAAAACCTTCCTTTTCGTGTTCCAAACGCACTTTCTTCAGAGCCACCATATCGTTGGTATGATGATCCCTCGCCTTGTAAACCTAAGCATAAATTATATAATTATAGTTTATTAAATAAAGTTTATTTCTGTGATTAAATAAAACGAGGCAAAAATATAACACAATTATGAATTCAGAATGGGCACGAATCTTGCAGTCAACGAAAACGTAAGATAAAGTCGGCCCCTACCGACTTTGATTTGCCCGTTTTACTCAGGGGAAGAAATGTTTAATAGCTTTTCTTAATGTTAGTTAACAGAGCACCAACCTTGTTTTTAACGGGAGGGGGCGTGGCAAAAATTTAAAACAAACTTGATCTGCGTGCACTTGGTTGCTCCAGCCCTCCTAGAATCTGAGATCTAGGGGTCACACAGACGGACGCACAGACCGACAATGCAAAGCCGACTCGTCTCTTAATGCTGATCAAGAATATATATATATATTTTATATAGTCGAAAAAGTTTCTTTATGCCTGCTACATAAACTTGAACGACTTTAGTATACCCTTCTTACTATACGAGTAACGGGTATTAAAATCATCTGCATTTGGGACAAAAACATGCGATTGGTTTTCAAGCTCGAACTGCTATGCACTGCCGCAGCGTACTTTCTTTTTTATGTGCAGAAATATAGGCCACATAAGGACTTCGAGCAAAGTTTGGTCCAAATTGTTTTAAGACTGACCAAGTATATAGCATAGAAGCCTACGTACGAACTCTGCAAGCGTGAAGGGTCAACCGCCAACTAATTTCTGCATGTAAATTCTTCTGAATTCGCGGTTCCATCGAGGATAAATAAATCCACACCAAGGTTTACCTTGTAGTAAACATATTTTATAATTTTCTAAAGTCGATGATAAATAATAGTAATTTACGATACAACATTCGTTCTACATACCTGTCCATAGGTGCCCTCACCGATCTGGGCAATCACCTCGAACACATCCACACACCGCTCGCCCCAATCTCGCACATTATGGCGCGAATCCCTTCGATTGAGTATCACTGGACGTCGACGCACTGCACCTGATGCACTGGCACTACCATGGGCGCTGCTATTGCCACCCGGCGTATCAAAGTCCTCGGGACTGTCAATTACATCATCATCGCCACTGAGCTCCTCGCTGCCCGGTATTACCGGCGGCATCGGCAGATTCAGTAGGCTTTTGTTGGCGATGGAATTAACATTCTTCTCGGTTTCCGATTTCGCTTTAGTAGGTATATTCGGCGGAGAGGGCGTAGTCGTGGCGTTTACCAGGTCAGCAGCATTCATTCCCGGCGGCATGGGCAAAGCAGTTAGACTCTTAGGTTTTTGGCTGCTTTTTAGAGGCGTCGCAATTATTGAGCTATCGGTGATATCGGAACTAGCACCTAGATCGATTTCTTTATTGGGCATTGGAATGTTGTTAACGTCCAAATCCGGTTTTCCACTGAGAATCCCATTGGGAATGGCGCCCGTAACCGACCCCGACCCAGAACCGGAACCCGATCTTCCTTCTGCCACATGTGGCGTGTGACCATCCACCTCCACAGAGGAACTGTTCTCGTTGATGGTCAGAGCACCGTTACTATTGCTATTTTCCTCCTGCCGTTCGATAATTTCTTTCAGTGCCTTTTGGCGTTTGTGACGATCCTTAACCAGCTCGGCAAAGAGACTCGTCTCGCTAATTTTCTTGATGTATTCCTCGCGCTTGTTTTTGAGTTCGCGCGAGGCGGGCGAACGGGACCGCGACGCCGAGCTGCGACTGCTGGCCGAGCTGGGCGAGCGTTTTCGACTGCTAGTGTGATGACGCTGCTTGGGAGAACCACCAATTACACTGCGACGATGATGATGATGATGATGTGAGGCCCCGACTGGAGGCGATGGGGGGATGATTCGTAATAGCGGGAACGAGAGCTGGTTCGTGGCGATCGCGAATATCTGTCAGAGGGAGCACCAGCTCCTCCACCACCAGAGCTGCGCTTGGAAGTCCTCGTGGGAATGGGCGATGGGGGCGAATGCGTGATAGCAGGTGCATATTTTTGTTTGTGCCGGAACATATTTGTATTGCTGCCACCCGATCCGGATGCAATGCCTCCCACTGGTGATTGTCGACTACGCGAGTGCTGCAAGCTGGGACTTCTAGTCGCTCTCCTCGGATACCGATCTCGGCTATAACGATCATATTTAAGAGCATGATGCCTCGCACTGCTGCTACTGTGATCGAAAGAGCCCACAGACATATCCCGTTCTCGGTCCCGGCCATCACTAAACTTTCTTCGCTTGTGCGGCGGTGTACTGGGTTGATGATGATAGCGGTCAATTTCTGGAAAAAAATGGGTTTTTCTCAATTTAAGGAACAAAAGCTTCACAATAAAATAAACAGGAAAACAATTGGCTTTTTCTTAAAATGAGATAAAAGATTCATCTGTAGAAATACCATTCAGATTTGCTCAGAGTTGTATCATAAGTATAAAACATCAACGATCGCAATGGTTTATTAGCCAGATTATTGCGAAAAGCGATTCCTGTTTTAAGATTTTGGTTTGCTATTTTTAAAAAAATACATCAACACCAGAAAAACTCAATCTTAAAAAATAGAAGAAAGCTAACTTCGGCTCGACCGAAATTTATATACCCTTAGAGGATGTTATTTGCCTGACGCTACCTTTGAAAACAAAAAAGTTTTTCTCACTAGAACTATTTTTTCGACCGATCGTTCCTATGGCAGCTATATGCTAAGGTCATGTGATTTGGATCAAACTTGACTGAATTGTGTGTTAGCATATAATATTGATCAGAAACAAGTTTGAAGGTGAAAGCATTAAAAACAAAAAAGTTTACTAAAAGTTTACAGCTATACTATACAGTTGTCTGATTTTCATGAATCTTGCTGGAGTTTTGTGAAAGCATAGAAAACTTATAAATACGAGGCAGATCCAAAACACACGACTTCGGCTCAAATTTGGCAGCAGCTAATTCTGATTATTTTTTTTAACCTAAAGTGTGGGACAAGATTAGCGAAATTGTTACGATTTTAGCACCAACAAAAGTTGCATCAACAAGAATGCATAGCGAACTGTTAGTTTTTGGTGATTTTTATTCTATCTGGATTTAATATTATTTAAAAAACTGCACAATCAAATAATGGACAACAATAATTTAATTCAATTATCAGGAGAAAGTAGTCCAAAACAAAGTTTGTCGGAAATTTGCAACAGTTCTATTTATCAATAATTGGAAAAACCATCATTTCCATACAAGTTGAAGCGTTTCTTAACTGAAAACTCCACAGTATGCCATTCCTTCTTTCGAGTCATATAATTTCGAGAAAAAACTTGACGTGAATCTTCACGTTGGGAATGAAGTGGTGGTTTTTTTTTTTTTAATTTTTATCTTCTTAGATGTTCGGTATCGATACTTGCGTTTAATTGTAATTTTTAATGATTTTTCGAAACTTAACAGTATAAATTTAAGACTTTTTGAACAATTCGATGCTCTGCAGTACGTGAAAATGTTTTTTTGGTGCGGTCATTAATATTATTTCCACAATTTGATGGGTTTTTAAGAAAATTGTAACAACACTTTAACTCATTCCAATTTTTTGTAGCAATTTGCTTCTACGTAAAAATTCACTCCTTTAAAACCATTATTTTTCATTTTTCTTCATCAGTTATTGCTTTACCGCCCACCACAGTATTTTTTTCGACTTAAAACGTTTTTATGATGTCAAAATATAAGCTTCATTGCGCGGATTTTTTGTCAGAATGATTAAATCACGTTTGTCCCTATTCAAGTGCATGATTCTTTTACAGAAGACTACGTTTATTTAAAAAATTTTTTTTTGTTAATTCAATAAAGAATGAAGTGCTGAATGCTAAAAAATATTTGCCTTTTGATTCAATTTGATTGTTTTAGTCAAATAGTTGTATATTCGCGTTAAAATGCTTGTCCCTATTCAAGTGCATGGCAGTGTATGTATCTTACAGATGGACAGCACATTAGGAATGTCAATATATGTTTTTTTTTCATGTAGAATTTTCCGGGCATTTTCTGGCCCAGGGGCGGATTTTCCGACATTGGAAAATAACATTTCAAATTATTTCGCATTCCATCCTTAGAAACCAAGTTTGAACTCAAACGGATGAAACAAATTTTTTCCCATACAAACTTTTCCACCGCTTTTCCGACATTTCCGGTTGGAATTTTTGCGATTTGCTTAAAAAAGCGCTTAAAATGCGTTTTGATTAAAAATATAAGGCTTATTGATTCTTGCAGCGTGTTCAATTTGTAAATAATCTAAATCAAAAAAATTAAACATTTAACAAGTTAAGTTTATTAAATAAGCATTTTACTCAGGGAATCAAACAGGAACCTGAACCGTATACCGAAAAGAAGAGATTGAAACTAAACGTTGTTTCGGTACAGTTTCGGTTCTAAGCTTTTGTTTTTCTAATTTCCATAGCTGCCCACAGTCACTTTGTCATCGCTGTATTCAGAGCTGCTAGACATCGAAAGAGGGTCATCTCTAACTGCGAAAGCGATAAAGGTGAGAGAGTGACAACAAATATTGTTTCTGTCTGTGCATGTATGTTTCTGTGCAGAATACGCGGTAAATTTTATATGATATTTCTATTCGTGTTTGTGCTGCGAAACAAATAGCAATTAATTAGTTTATGAATTTCAAAAAAATCTGAACGATCGCCGGTTACGCACACTGGCCACCGAAGAAATGTTCACATGTCACACAGCAAGTGTGACAAGGATACTATTCTCCGCATTTTGAATAAATTTGGTATTGACAAGGATCCACTTTTTTCTTGTACCACCAACAATGGGAGAAACATGGTCAAGTTGAACTAATAGGAATTGATCCAGAATCCGAGCAAGAGTCAAGCGATGATGATGATATGTCATCATGGATGATTTGATTGTGGATCTCAAATGCATAGGTATAGAAACCCTTACAATTTGATAATTTATATGTATTTTGACTTTGGTACAATTATTTCATCTTTTAGGTGTGCGTTGTGCAGCTCATACGCTCCAGCTGGCCATGAATGCGGTTTTAAAAGACCCGCGATTTTCCAAATCAATTACTGCTGCAAGGGCACTGGTGAAAAAGCTGGGTACGCCAACTATCAGCAACCTTATGTCAGAGAAGAATCTAAAAAAGCCGCCCATCGATTGTCCTACGCGTTGAACTTCGACGAACAAGATGTTGAATTATCTGGTACAGAAGCGAGTTTACGATTTTTACTGCAACATCGCGGCAGCAAACAACGATTTTTTTTAGAGTACAAAGTTTGGGATACAATTGATCAAATTGTTAGCGTTCTTGAACCAGCTGAAGTTGCAACGACTAGACTGCAAGCAGAGCAGTTACTTTTAGTATTGTAATTGTAAACTACAAATAAAACAAGTAAGATGATCCCCTTTTTATACCCTGTTCTCATTAAAAATGGGAAAAAGGGGATCATGAAGTTGTGCAAATGTATGTAACAGCCAGAAGGAAGCACCTCCGACCCCATAAAGTATATATATTCTTGATCAGTATCAACAGCCGAGTCGATTTAGCCATGTCCGTCTGTCCGTCTGTCTGAACCTTTAACTGTAACAGATGAACAGCATTATTTGTATACCACATCGTTTGTTTAGATTTGGAAAATTTCTCCTCCTCCATCTTTACAGAACACTGTCTTTCTCTAACACTTAGATGTACGCTACTTTTTGACACTTTTTTCCCTGTTTGAATATTTCCTCTTAAATCGACCACGTTTTTACACAGCGCCCCGCTGTAGTTGCCCGTATTCTCAAGCTTGCTCACACAACAAGCTCATATTAGATTTTTACGCTCTCACTTTGAGCGGACGTGATTTTCGGCCATCAAAAAACACTCTATTGCAAACCTGTATGGTTCCCTTAGATATATTGTCTTTGGTATAAACGTGTGGATCTCACAGACTATAAGGGGTGGAGCCACCAATTTTTGCATGTTTGAAGGTGTATACTGTACCCACATCGAGTTTGTTTTAGATTTGGAAAATTCCTCCTCCTCCATCTTTTATCAGCGAAAAACTGTCTTTCTCTCTGTATGAACGCGTTGATCTCAGAGACTATAAGAGGTAGAGCCACAAATTTTTGCATGTATGTAGGTGTATATCGTACCCAAATTAAGTTTGCTTCAGATTTGGCAAATTCCTCCTCCTTCTCCTTCTAACCGCGAAAAACTGTCAGAGCTAAAATTTTTAAGTTTGAACCTAATGATTGAATATATATTCTATTCTTTATACCTCTACAAGATCCGAGCAAAAACACCGAAGATATGCAAGTGCGCCTCCCCAATTATTCAAATAAATTTTAAAATAAAAGGAGTGCAAAGCTATAGGAACCACATTACTTGGAACAGGGTATTTTGCTGTCGGGGCACTCGACCGCAACACTCTTACTTGTTCTCATTTTTAATGAGAACAGGGTATAAAATGATGCAGGCTTAGCAAAACTTTTGTTCAGCGAAATAGAAAAACGCGAGACCAGTCTCTTTGAATACAATCCTATGTGGAATTTTCTTAGACCCTCGTTATAATGTCATGCTAACCTCTGAACAGAAAAGTACACGTGTAACTGCTTTGACTGATATATATTCAAGAATTTTATCCACTTCTGTCCAATTGCAAACAAATGAGGAAAGCAGCTGCGACCTAACTACTTTGTCTGAAAGTGGAGATAAAGTCGATTTATATGAAAAGAAACAGGACAAACAATACAAATACTTTAGTATTTTCACAAAACAGTTTTACGGCATCAATCAAGGTTTTCCTAAGCTTGAAACGTTTACAAAATAAAGATAATGTGCTTAAATGGTGGTCAGAAAATTCGACAAAATTTCCGGAATTGTATGAACTATCAAAAGTTGTTCTTGCTGTTCCAGGTACACACGAGTGAGCGTAGAACGTTTATTTTCCGGTGTGAAGTTCACTATGACTCCGCTAAGAAATCAGTTGAACGGAAATACATTGACCGCTATCATGCTTCTAAGAAATAATCATTAATTTACCTTCTTTGTAACTAATTTTTATTTTAAGTAAATTTGGTGAAGACATTGTTAATAAAATATTATTTTAATCATCTTTTAAAATGTAAAATTGGCTGACAGCTTTTCAAACGGGGCCAAGCCAAGCTTCTCACAATCTCTTGGCGTGTGTGCCTTAAATTTTTTGCACAAGAGAAAGGGACCTACAGTTTAACGCCGGCAAAGTTTGAGAATTTGCTTTTTCATGGCTAGTTACTTCACAGCTGGCGCCAATAGCTGGTTAATCATATTATTACATGTATTACATGTATAATTTTTATGACAGACGCAAATGAAATTGATAATTTATATACTCATACATGTGTACTGCTGCTTACCCACTTTGTTTGGATTTAAATTTAAAATTTCTGTTAGTTTTACCGGTTCATACCGGTACGATACCGAAAGAAAACGGTACCGGAACCGGGGAACCGAATACCGAAACAAAGTCAGAACGAAAACAAAACCTTTTACCGAAACGTTTTACCGGAACCGAAACCGATATTCGTTTCGGTTTGATTCACTGATTTTACTAAATCGTTAGCTAGTGAAATTGGACATTCCCTGCAACTCACCAAATCGCTAGTATTTCAGTGGTGCCACCTTTTAGCATTTGAATTTCGAAATTAATCAAACTTCGTTTTAAAGTTGATACAATAGCGATTTTTGTGCTAAAACAGAGATACACAATTAGATTAACTAGCAATAATTTTTCGTTGATCTTTTGCCTAACTATTGTGCAATTTGTAAATCGATTGCTGCCAATCTGAGTTGAAAATCTGAGAAAATAAAGTTGAATAAAGTGGCAACGCCGACGCCAAAGTAACGATGAGAAGCCGCTCAAAGGTTGGTAAATTTTATTATTCTTCCAAAATGGTTCAACATGCTTAACATTTTTTATTAAGGGGAAAGCATCGAACAGATGTCCAGAGCGAAATTTGCTTGGCTTTTATGAAGAAGCATAAGGATTTGGCCCTCATTCCCACAATGGGCGGCAGGCAAGTTGCGGCTGCAGCCTGGAAAGAACTGACTTTAGGTCTGGCTAACCTTTCCACCGATTGCTTGAATTGTATAATGCGTGGTCGGCCCAATGTTATTTTCGAGCACAGCATCGTTACTTTTATGATTGTGCCTACGTATATCGTCTTGGATTCCATGCGGATCCAAGGCGGCTGCACTCTAGCGTCTCAATACGGATTTGCTTTTCCCTAAATCGTCGATTGCTATCTGTCGTGCGGGAAGCATTTATTTAATGAAAGCAATTATTTAGCTTAAATTTTCGTTCGCCGTTCTTGCGTTACCGTACAGCAGCTAGAGTTGCAAGGTATTATTTTTTCTTGGCGATAAAAAAAATTTAACTCAGTTAAATAAAAAATAAGTTTGTTTTGTATAAAACAGAACTAACCAAATAGCTTACATTTTGAAATATAAATCAAAAACGCAAGAAAAGGCTTTATCTAAGTTGCCCTACGCAGTCAAGTTCGAAAGGGTTTGTGAAAAAGCTTAAAAAATAAAACCGCTCGAAGTTCTGTGGCATGGCGAAAATATTCGAGCGACTTGGCAAATATTCGAAGTTTACTCGAAATTGCTAACCGTTGAAGCGAGGTTTTTCAAGTGTATTTAAACTTCGGCACAGCAGACGAGGTTAACTCTTTGCTTCCTCGATTCTATTGATTTTTTTTCCAAAACGTTAGATAATAAAAAGATTTACACATATAAGGGTTTTAGTGACCTGCTTTATTTATTGTAATAAAGGCTTAACTGAGCTTTATGTTAATTTTAGATGCTGAGAGAAGACTTGTGCATAAGCTCCGAGAACAAGACAAAATTAACAAATGCATTTCCACATCAATTGGGTGGTTTTCTTCGTTTTAAATGTTCTCAAGTCGGAAAAAACCATTTAAAGTCGGAGAAGATGCAAGAAACATCACCGATACCCGTATTGTGTTAATGGCACAACATTCTCTAAAGCGATGAAAATAATATTAATTTGTTTGGAATAGGGTTGTCGAAATATCGATATAGAATAACTTTTGACGATATTTTTATGAATACTTTTTTTGGTTTTTGGACAAAAATGAAGGTTTCCTAAGGGCATTCTCTTGGATATTAGTAATGTCAGTAATACTAGTAATATCCAAGAGAATGCCTTCAGAAAATCTCTGTTTATGTGGCCGAATCTTATAAAAATACACCAAAAAGATATTCAACAAGTCCCTAGTTTGGAACGCCCTTTTCCACATCTTCAAGTTTGCTGATATTGACGTTTAAAAGCCTCAGCTGTTGTTGCCATTCATTTTTCAGTTTACATTTGTCAATGGATCTAAGATTTAAGTTTTGAAGATTAAAGATTTTAGATGACATTGTTCATGACCGCGGTCGGATTGCCGATGAGCCTTAGTGCACATATATTACAGAGCCCTGTCCCCAACAAAGTTTTGTTCATAAACACCAAAAAAAAAACTCACCCGGCGAAATGCGCTTCAGTTTTCTTCCCTCGATGCCTGGCCCAGGTCCTGAGTATCTTCCTTGATAGCTATGACCATGGCTATGTCCATGTCCGTGACCTTGCCGGTCGTCTTTGAGCGGACTTTGGGTGTAGCGAGAGCTGCGGGAGTCGCGCGTACCTCCAACACTTGCCCCTCCACCACCGCCTCCGCTGTACAATGAAGTTGGCGGAGTTCGAGGAGAGGTGGCAGCGTAGCGCGGGGAACGATGCCGATTGTTAGCCTGTTTATTCGTGACGGTGACTTGCAGTGAAGGGTTGGGCGTTGTTGAGGCCGATTCGCCGTAGTAGGAGGCATTATTGCTATTGGGACGTCGAACGGGCGGTGGAGTTCCAGGGCCGGGACCCGGCGATATGGGACTGCTCTCTTTGTGGGTGCTCACCGTTCGAACTGCCAAACTCTTTCCAGGCATAGTGGAGGGTGGCGGAGTGGGAGTCGGCGGAGTGTAGCGTCGGTCTAGTAACGCATTGATATCGTTGTCTGACATCGAATCCAGGCTGGAATATGATTTGGCCCTTTTCCTCTCCTTCTTTCGCTTCTTGGACTTCTTTTTCGACTTGTGTTTGTGTTTGTCCTTCTTTTGCTTCTTGCGCTTCTGCCGCTTCATTTCGGCCTCCAGTTCGTCAGTGTCGATGGAATCGCTGGACATGTATAGATCGCAGCTCCACAGTTCGTCCTTGGAGGTCGAGGCCTGGCCTTCGGCTGTGCGGTCCCGATGATTTGACGAGGATTCAGAGCCGGGGACCAAGCTCACTCTGCAGCTACTATTGCCCAAGTCTTCTCTTCTAGAGATAGAAAGCTCATTGAATTAATTGATTTGCTTTAGTTCGGAAAGCGAATTGGGTTTACCTGTAGCCATCGTAACTGTCTCCTACCACTACTCCTTCCCCAGCGTCTTTATCCATTGTGTTTTTGGAAAAGCGCAGGACAGAGTCCCCAGCTTGCTTTGGTTTCTTGCTAAGCGCAGCAGCATCTGAGTCGATCTCTCCCGCCTCTGCGTCGGAGAAATCCTCCGAGCTCACGTCGGAGTACTCTACTAGTGCTCCTGTGGCCGCCGCTGCCGCGGAAGAGGCATGCATCTTCTTGGAGGCAGCCCAGCCGGCGGTTGCTGATCGAGTTGTTATTGTACAATTTCGATGTTTATATGATCACTTCTCAGTTGCGGTTTGTTTCAACGTGTGCACTGGCGCGTTTCCAGCATCTGAATTAGCGTGAGCTTTTGTGCAGTTTATTTCGCTTTCGATTTTCACTATTTACATCGCGAGCTGAGCTGTGGTGATTAGAGAATTGCTGGCTTAGATTGTTACATAGCAGAGCATCGAATTAGATTAGTCATCAAAATAGGCTGGCACCAGTGGTCTCAGCGCGCGGTCAATAAGTCGCGTTTGGTTGTCGTTTCTAGTTTTTGGTCGCTTTAAATGAATATAAAAAGAAATTTGTCACTTGTCATTTTAAGGTTATAAAAGAAATTTTGAGTGTGACCTTAGATGAGAAGGCTGAAAACCCATAAAATGCCACGTCCAGTTGAAAAATACTAATAATTTAGTGAATCGGTAAAATATTTATTTGTAAGCAAAACAGCGATGAAAATAACAAGACTACATTAAAAAAAAAACCATCCCGAAACGATCTCAATTTAGTACAAATCATATCTATTTCGACACACTTTCCAACACTTTTCATTTTCACACTCGGACGAAGTGACGTAGTATTATTCTTGAGTATGTGTGTGTACAAAGCACATAAACGCACACATTTACTTTTTTCGCACACCGCACACACAGTTTATTGTTCTTGTTGAAGAAATGATTCTTACCCGATTTCACGATTAACAATTATGCAAACTTTTAACTCGCCGCCATCTATATGACGATATACATGCACATACATATGTTTGATACGCGCCCGTAACGCACTTACACTTATAGTTTGTCTTTTGCATAACACGTTTACTCTGCCAATGATTTTGACTCGTTGTTTATATCCTTGAATTTATCTCAAATAATTTATTTTATATGTGTATATTCTATGTTAAATTACATGTTTCATGAGGCATTATTAAGGTAGAATTTTAGTAGAATTGGCTGTCAATTGTTCTCGCCTGTTGACCAGGGCTACCGTTCACAGTGTGACCAGATTTTGTAATTGTCAAATTATTTAATATATTACATTGACCCATTTATTGTAAAATATACTATGAAATAGTGTATAAAAGAATTTTATAGGGTCCATGTAGAATTATAAGAAATGTGTTTTATGATTCTTAATTAATTCTTATCCCAACCGGCCACACTGTTGAAATGTGGAGTGTTGTAAGTGTCAAAAGTTTCGACCACCGAAATCTAGTGATGAGAAATATCACCATGGAAACCGTGACTGTTACTATTTATATGAGGATAATTGCAATAGCAATGCAAAATCCACAAATATCCCTCTTATGCGCACAACACGCTAATTTGCATTACCGCAGTTTGTACATGCACCTCTCTGTGAAGGAGTTGCCATATGAATGGGCCACGTGCCAAATGCTTAAGTATAGAGAGGCTTTGGTGTAAAAAATAATTTTATATTACAGTTATGCTAAAGATCATTCAGACACAAACTTTTGTTAGTCTAGTTTAGAAACAAGTAAGAAAGTCGATCAAGCCCGACTATAATATACTCTGTACCTAGACTAGGAGCTGAATGCAGTGCTGCTGCTGCGCTCATCTCTAAATTTTTCTCTCTCTCCCTCTCGCTGTCTCACTCTCTCCTCTAACATTGTGCGGCGTTGGTTGTGAAAGGGTGGGAGGGTGGTGGCGGGTGGTGATTCACTTAATTGCTCATAACTTGAGAACCACTCATCCGATCTTTATCATTTCTTCGACAAATCGATACATATTGCTTATGCTAACTATCTCTAGAAGGTACGAATCATCTATCTACAAAACTGTGGGAAATTTTACGTTTTTTTCCAATTGCGGGGGTGGGAGGGAGGCGTGGCAAAAGTTGAAAATAAATTTGATCTGCCTGCAAGTATAAGAAGCATTTGTCCCATACATCTCAAACCTCTATCTCTTACCATCTCTGAGATCTGTTTGTTCATACGGACGGACGGACAGACAGTCGGACGGACAGACGGACATGGCTATATCGACTAGGCTGTTTATGCTGATCAAGAATACATATACTTTATAGGGTCGGAAATGATTCCTTCTCCCTGTTACATACGTTTGCACAAACTTAATATACTCTATGTACCTTCGGTACAGAGTATAAAAATCTTGATTCGCTCAAAACAGTTGTAGAAAATGTAATGTAATACCCCTTCTTCAATGTTTGTGTTTTTAGAGCAGCGATGGCCAGCGCTAATCGCTTCGAACTCAGTCGAGCGAATGACGCCTTTCTGCTCTTTTAGTCTCAGCTTCGGCAAGCGCTCGGGTTGTGTACATGTGAATAGCGAAATATTTTCGGCCCCGGGATGCCACCAAGGGCCATCGCTGTTTTAGAGCGAAGCTCTTTTACGGACGTCAGACTGGGGGAGTAAATCTTAAAAAAATTTTTCTTTGCGACAGATTCTTTTGGGGTATGTCTTTTGACTTTTGTCTTTGAATTTTGTATTTGCAAAATCAGCAGCTTTTATCATTACAGTAGTCGCGGGAGGGTTCTGTGTGGAGTGGAATAGTGTGACTGGAAGTGGTGGGTATCTGGTGGAAGTTAGGTGAAGATTGGGTGTGGATCTGGCGGGGATTTGGTGCTGATCTGGTGGGGATCAGGTGGTAATGCGGTGGAGATCTGGTGGTTATTTGGTAGGGACCTGGTGGGTATCTGGTGGGAATGTTGTGTGGATCTGGTATGGAGCTAGTGGGGATCTGATGGGGATCTGGTGGGGATCTGGTGGAGATCTGGTGGGCATCAGGTGGGGCTCTAGTGGACATCAGGTGGGGATCTGGTGAGGATCTGGTGAAGATCTTGTGGGGATCTGGTGAGGATCTGGTAGTGATCTGGTGGGAATCTGGTAGTGATCTGGTGTGAATCTGGTTGAGATCTGTTGTAGGTCTGGTGGGGAGCTGGTGGGGATCTGGTGGGAATATGGTGGGAAACTGAAAGGGAACGGGTGGGAATATAGTGCGGATATGGTGGAGATCAGGTGTGGGTCAGCAGGGGATCTGGTGGGCATGTGGGAAGTTGGGGGTGGAAAGAGTGCCTGGTCAATCCAGTTGTGTATTCTGTGCTTACCAGTAACTTACCAGTGACTTACCAGTGACTTAATAGTGACTTAACAGTGACTTAACAGTGACTTAACAGTGAATTGAACAGTGAATTGACAGTGACCTAGCAATGAATCGGCAGGGACTTGACAGTGACCTAATTTTTTTTATATTATATAACATTTATTTATACAGAATCCAAAAAGTGTCTTTTTGCCATTACTTAAATCGGTTGTATCAGCGTAACGAGCTTCGCTCGTACCGGGTGTACCATGACACACAGTCTTTTTTTCTCTTTAGTGACTAGTGCAATAATTTATAAGGTTATCCTTGTCGCACTAGGATGTAAGAATAATAATAAATTGAAATTGAAAGTATAAGAACGTTTTTCTAAGAACTTTATAAATATGTACGAACATTTAAACCTAAAACTGTCAACACATAAGCCAATCACGTATTTATATTTAATAATAGCAAAATGAACATTATAGCAGCCCAAAAAAAAGGAATATGATTTTTTTTCTCTGAACCGAACAGTTTTCACCATTTTTTTTTTTGCTCCGGTTCAGGTTTAGGCTCGGGCGTAAAATATTCAAAATATAATATATTCAGACTTCCCAAAAATCCAGGAGTCTCCGCCTCCGAACCGGTTTGCAGCTCTGTTTTAAAAACCTTCTCTTTGGCTGATACGATTGTCGTGAGCAACGACATATGCGCATCTCTATTGCAGCTGGTTGAGTCACTGTGCGGCACGAGTCTATTATTTTTAAAGATGATAACTGTTCAAGTCCAATTTGCAACTGAATGATTAATTTCCACAATGCTCCTATTTTATCTCTTTACTAATCTCACTAGAGAAAATGTATCAACTTAGTAGCTCGTGATCAGTGCTGTAAAGTACGGGAGAACTTATCATATTCATAATTTTTGCAACACTGGAAATGTAGCGTTTTGTTTAAAAATTCTCGGCTTGTGTTGTTTGTTTACATGGGTGTTTTTATTAAAATCGTTTAATTTTAGTGATAAAAAGCAAACTGAGCAATCTAAAAAAACTATGCTATCCTGCCGAAATTATGGAGAATCAATTGATGTGAGTACAAACTTGACTGCTGTGTTGGAATTTGTGTATTAACTTGGCGTCGTCACGTTTGCATCTGCAGGAATATGAAGTACAGCACTTGCTGGGCAAAGGAGGCTTCGCAAGTGTTTACAAGGCTCGATGTTTGCGTACCCACCAGGATGTGGCCATTAAAATGGTAACGATCGGACATTGCTGTTATGTTTAAGAATATGAATTTAATTTATATTCTTTCTACGTGCAGATAGACAAGAAGCTTATCCAGGGAACCGGCCTTTCCAGCCGTGTACGCCAGGAGGTGGAGATACACTCGCGCTTAAAACATCCTTCGGTCCTGCAGTTATATACATTCTTCCAAGATTCCAACTATGTGTACTTGGTCTTAGAGCTGGCCCACAACGGCGAACTGCATCGGTATATGAACCAGCAAATGATGCGTCCCTTCACGGAGGAGGAGACGTCATCCATACTGCAGCAAGTGGTGACCGGACTTTTGTATTTGCACTCGCACAACATCATGCATCGCGACATCTCGCTCTCGAACTTGCTCCTGAGCAAGGACATGCACGTTAAGATAGCTGACTTTGGCCTCGCCACACAGCTGAAACGACCCGATGAGAAGCACATGACCATGTGCGGCACTCCCAACTACATCTCACCCGAGGTCGTCTCCCGATTGTCGCACGGCTTGCCGGCAGATGTCTGGAGCGTGGGGTGTATGCTGTACACACTGCTTGTTGGCCGGCCGCCGTTCGACACAGATGCCGTTCAATCTACACTCAATAAGGTGGTCATGTCCGAGTACATCATGCCAACGCATTTATCCTTCGAGGCGCGGGATTTGATAGAGAAATTGCTAAAGAAAAATCCCCAAGAGCGCATTCCGCTTGAGCAAGTTCTCAGACATCCGTTTATGAAGAAAGCATCGACAACAGCAGAATCAGCTTATAAAACGCCTGGAGCGTCCGACGTTTATGGTCAAGGACAAAGCATGAGCAGTGCCGACAGTGGAATTGTCACTTTTGCTAGCAGTAAGTCTAGTTTTGATCATGAAATTCTTATTAAGAAGTACTGCCAATGCGCAAAACATTTCCACAAATGGCTTTAACACACAAAAATAACCCATTAAGTTAAAGTGTTCTCATAAGTGAGTTTTATACATTCAAAAGAAACAGAGCGGGGAAACTGAGAACGGGAAAACCGAGTGCGATGTAATTAAGTTGGCGTAGTTTATTTGATTAGCAGTTGCCATGTGACTGTATCCTTAAGTAATAAACAACAATTACCTTTTCTACGTATCGGTTTTCCATCTAAATATTCAATTCGATCACATACCGATTCAGACCTTGAATTTTAAAATCTTTACCTTTATGCTGGATGATCTCGTAGATTAAGACGATTGTAGTTCCTCAAAGGGCAAAGCAGAATAAGCACAAAAAAACTGCCCCCACTCGTATCCGCACAAAATTTAAACGAGTCGCCATTGGAGTAAAGCTATGAGGGAGGAACTCTCTTATCTTAAGAACCGCTTAACCGAATTGGATGAGTTTAATATATGTTGTAAGTGTCCACAGCACAATTCAAAAAATAATTTGTGCACATTTATACAACCAATTCTTTCGCCCAAAAAATGGTTTTGAAATTTTAAAATAATTTGTTCAGGTGTTAACCAATTGCCACGCCCTAGCAACATATAAATTTTGCAGACACAATCTAAGTGTAGCTCATGGTGAAAAATAATTAATCGCTGGATTAGTACTTTTAATTAATATTTATTAAAAGGGGAAACAGGGGAAATTGTCAGCCAATTCTGTGTGAGTAGTTACAGTGTGCTCACTATTATAAAATATATTTGAAAAACTATTCACATTGTTATTTACTATGAAAATGATTTCCGATGATATCGCAAAAATTATACATTGTTAAGGACTTCTTAATGAAAAAACCAGCAGAAAACTATGGCCGTGTTCACCAGCACAAATCGATGACGAAAAAATCGATGGATCTAGTTCAATTGTTGAGGTGAACGAATGTGAAGCGCAACTATGATTGCTAATTTGTGTTAATTCGGTTAAAATGAAAACGATAGCTTTCATGCACACCATTTTCACTTTAAAATTTCATCAAAGCGTTCAACATAAGCCAATTAACTTTTTGATGGATGATGCTGGTGAACAAGGCCTATAAGTTGCAATCGATTTACACCTTAAAATTTTAATAATATTTTTTGTGGCCAAGAATTGGTAATAAAAATTAGCAAGAATAATTTTTTTAATTCCGTAGTTGACACTAAGATAAACGTGTTTTTGATTCATCTTTCCGCCCTCATAACTTTACTCCAATGGCGATTAGTTTCTCATTCTCGGTAATCACTTATTTAAATTGTGTGCAGATACGAATGGGGGCAGTTTTTGTATGCTTATTTTGCTATGTCCTTTAAAACACATATTTCACGTTTTTGGTTATACACTTCCATAGGGGGTTTTATGCAAAGCATAGATATAATCATTTCCGACCCCACAAACTATATTTTATTGATTCTGTAGCTCTTTTGATTGACTTGTGCATTCTGTAGATGACTCAAGAGGATCTCAACGGTTACGCTCAATAGACAAATCTGCACCAGTATCTGTGCCTCAAATGCTTCCACACATACAGGAAGAATTCGGATGTTGGCAGCAGGTCAATGGGCAGGAGCATCACCAAGTACGCGGGCTCGGATATGCAGATAATGGCACTCAATCCGACCGGGCAGAATGGGAGCGATTGGGTAGCATTGCCCTCCCACCCACAGTTCCTGTCATTGAGGAACGTATCGCAGTGCCTCCATTAAACACCAACCGACTGCAGCCCACACGCTACAAGACAAAGAATGCTATCATGAGCATTTTGCGTAATGGTCAGGTTGTCCTCGAGTTCATTAAATTCAGGAGCAAGCTGAACGAGGATCGCATAACTGATATTTGTCGCATTTCTGATGATGGACTTCGCATCAGAATATATCAACCGGATCCAGGGCGGTAAGTGAGGACTTTTCCAAACTGTAAAGTACTAACAAATGTTCATACAACAAAAAGATCTTAATTCTTGACCAAACGGGCAAAACCTAAAAACAGTACCGATTACGCTTTCTCAAAAATAAACGACTCCAATATTTTTTGTGTTTAGAAACAAGCTTGGCTATACAACGTTTTGGATCTTGCCTGTGGTGTGGTTGTAAATGTAAAATTGACTATACAGCCCCAAAGCACTACGGAAAATTTTTCAATTTATTAGGCATAAGCCCCTTTTCCAAAAGTGCTCAAAACTTAAATTTTTTGCCTCATTAGTTCACAAATACATCAGTCTTCAATGTTACGTACATCGAATTTTGATTTAACAGAGCACTGTTAACTGAGCAGCTGCTAAAGTCAGGTTACGCTAACGTATGACAGTTCAATGTTAAATGTATGTATTTTTGCAGCAATTTGTATTGGCCAAATACCAATGAAAACAGAAAGTTTAGTCGAATATTTTTCATGGAATCTACTCGTTGCGATATGTACTATGTTTTAGTGCCTTTGATCTGTAGAAATTAATAGTGGTGTCCCTGAATTCGAGGGTATTCGTGATTCAACCCACAAAAAAAATATTTGGAAAGAAAATTCAACTTTGCAAAGCCCTACCAAAGTTTGCTTAGATTTGTTAGAGCTGTTACTTTTACCACATTTTAGAGCTATAAATTAAGCTTTTGTTTCATTTTTTCTCAACCGCAATTATGTGCAATTCTTTGCAAAATTTTCCTTTTTAGGACTCAACCTCACTTTCTCCAATGCCAAATTAAAAAATTTGACCAGTCTAGAAGATGTTATTCTTCATTTCTTTAGAGAGGGGTTGAGTCTTTCAGGGTCTGTTTCATATTTAAAAGAAATAAGGAAGGATGTTATGTGCAATTCTGGCGTTGAATTGCGGAAATTTAACCGAATAATGCAACAATTTGAACGCAGAAAATCAATTCTTAGCCATTGAGAAGCACATGAACCCAGAGTGTCGTTCCAGATGGTCATTTACGATAAAACGCATAAGAGGTCGTAGGAAACAAGCTGCTGGAGATAACTTGGTAGAAGAAGCAAGCACAGCTGCTCGTAAAAAGAAAACAAAACGACAAGCTGACCATGCAGCAGTTCTTAATATAGTTTATATAAGTCCTTAAAGGGCAAAAATGATCCGAAATTTACTGTCACATCCAATCAAGAACCCTTTCCGGTCATCTGTCGACGACGCCTTGCCTTTAAAATGGAGTATTTCGCAGTAAAAAATGACAGTAAGAACAGAACAGAAATCACAAAAAATAAATGAGCCGCACTTTTTTTCAGGATACCCGAAATTCCATAAAGTTTGCTGGCGAAAAATATGTTTCTTATTACGCGTCAATAAATGATTCTTATTTAAAATAGCAAGAAAAATTTTTTTCTTGTAAAAATTTTTTAAGGCGGGTTGAAGTGCCACAACGCCCTCTTTTTCGCACATATAGCCCAACGGTATACATAACCTAAAGCAAAAAACTAGACCGCAATATCTTGCTTAGTTTTTAAGTTATTAATTAATGCCTGATTTTTGGGAAAATTTCCTATAGTGCAAAGGGGCCCAGCCAAGTTTCTATCCATCTCTTGGCGTGTGTGCTTTTAAATTTTTCGCACAAGAGAAAGGGACCTACAGTTTAACGCCGAATCCGAACGGCAAAGTTAGAGAATTTTCTTTTTCAAAAATGGTTTTGTGGTTAAGGATGACAACATTCCGTGAAGCAGTAGCTGAATAGTATTTTAATTTGCTAAGAGCAGTGGTCTACATTCCAGTCGAGTTTGCAGACTATTTCGATTGATATGTCGATTTATCATGTGGAAGTGTCATGACGGATGAAGATATCATTGAGGAGGTTCAGAGGGAGGACGATAATAATTTTCGATCGGCTCTCGAAAATGAAATGGACGAAAACAGTGGAGATAATGACGCTGTTATTTATAATACTGTTATAACCAAATGTGCAACGCACAAGTCACTCCGGACGATATATTATGGGTTGGTTCAACAATCATCAGTTCCCGTTACTTTCTTTAGTGCCCTTAATGAAATTGAGATATTTTAAAAATCAAATTAATTAAGCAACGTTCTTTTGTTCACTGTGTAATTTCAAATTATTATGAAATTCAGAGCCGCTAAAAACACTTTAAAAGTTGTAACCGAAACCGTTACCGTAACCGAAAAAATTTCTTTTCTTATAACCGTAACCCTATATCTTTTATTACCATAACCGGTTATCAGAACCGAAACAGAAACAAATTTACGGGTTAATTTCGGGTTTCCTCTACTAGTAAAAATTTCGATAAACGTAAATCAGTGCCAGGATAATGTAGAGGACAGAGAAGTTTGCTTGTGTTAGTGAGCAAGGGAGACTACAGCCTACAACTTTCATGCAATTCAGTGTTCACCGATTCACACAACCATAAGATCGGCTCGCGTTTCCATAAAAACATGAGTGACTTCGGCCCCTGGTAGCGGCTGGCTGGCTCTGGTCTAGACTAGACCTGTGCAAGCCAAATGGAGAAGAAAAAACATATGCCCTTCTCTCTCTGACACTGAGTTATGCATACATTGCGCCACATTATTGCTGACAGCCACAAAGAAAAGAGATCGAACGAGAGCAAGTGAGTGCAGCTATCCAAAATCTTTACCCTCCTCATATTAGCATATACATATGTTTGTGATATTACACTGGATGCTGGAGTTTAGCCGAGCAGAAAAGTAACTGTATTAAATTGTTGGACAACCACAATTTGATTGATTTATCAGTGGAAAACATTCCAAGTTGGTTGGAAATTTCCAGCTGTTCCAATTAAATACAATCTGACATCTTCATTAAAAATATGGCTTGACAGAGGACAATTATTGGAACGATCCGAAAAAATGAAACAATTTTTCCAGATCTTTTTAAATTATCAAAAATTTTGCTAGCAGAACCACCCACATAAATAAGTGTTGAGCGTTTGTTTTTAGGAGTAGAATTTATAATGAATCGCCGCTTTTGTCTGCATGAATTGTAAAGTTTAAATTTCAAACTAATAACCGTAACCGATATTCCAAACCCGTAATATAACCGTAACCGAAAAAAAACGATCGGTCAAAACAGTAACCGTAACCCAAACCGTTATTCGTTCGGGTTTTGATCTATGATTAAATTATATATTCTCCATTTTGATCCAATATCTTTTGCCATCTTTCCGGCAAGAAATTTATTCCACGCTCATAAAATTTTTGATCCTTGCAGGCAAAAAAACTGGTCCAAGTGATTTTTGACATAATGATTTGAGGTGATTGTTCTCCCGTCCAAAAAAATTTTGCAGAGACCGGAACAAGTAATAGTCCGAAGGTGTCAAGTCTGAAGAATATGGTGGGTGTGGTAGCACATTCCATTCAAGCTGCAAAAGCTTTTGAGTCATCAAACATGTAAATGGTCTCAAATTTCGTTCTGTAAGAACATGAGGAACCCATATGTCAAGCTTTGAAATTAACCCTAGACGTTTCATGTGCTTCTGAAATCATTTAGTAATCTCTCGAGTTGTTATTCAACGAGTTGCATCGACCAACGACTTTATTTTATGCACATAGAAGACATTGTGCAAAGTTTCAGTGGCATATGGCACCATCTTGTTAAAACCACATGTCAACCACAAACCAATTCTTCCATTTTGGGCAAAAAAAACGGGTAATCATAGCACGGTATTTGTTCCATTGATTGTTATGTTGCAAATTTCGGGTGGGTAACAATACCAATGAACTTGTGCTTACAGGCCAAGACTTGATGGAAAGCAAATCAAAACTGAATCAGTATTCATTCATATGCTTATAGAAAGCCTGACTTTAAATCGGTTTAAGTTAGCTTAGCTTGAACAGATATCCTTAAATAAACTTTTAAAATATATCGAAGTTTGTGTGGAGTTAAGTTCAGAAGACGGCAATATGATTAAAATCTATGTAAACTGGATAAAAAATCACACAAATATTGAAATCTGATTTCATTACTTCTGGTAATGCATGTAATATTTTGAATTATTAAGTGTTCGAGGTAATCTAACAATTCGACTAAATTTCATTTCAGCGGATTGCCCATTAGGGAACACCCGCCACCAGAGTCCCATATACCTGGAGAAGAGTGTGTCTATACCTATGATACCTTGCCCAGCAAACACTGGAAAAAATATATGTATGCTGCTCGTTTTGTGGACCTGGTCAAGAGCAAAACACCAAAGGTCACCTACTTTAGTGCAATGGCCAAGTGCCATTTAATGGAGAACATGGTCGATTTTGAGATGTGCTACTACTCCGGAGCGAAGCTGTTGAAGTCATTCCCCGGCGATGGACTTAAGCTGTACGGTGATTACGGCATGCTGTTATCAGATCATGCAAGTTCCGAGGCGAAAAAGTTGATTGAACATGGAAACGAGTGTTTAGCCCACTGCATCAACATTTGCAATGCACTGGAGCTAGCTCAGCAATCCAATAGCCAGAATACATGCTTTCCCGTCACAATTGGGCGACGCCCCTGTACAAATGTTCAGTCATCTCAACGATTTGATGGGCTGAGGGACACCACGAATATTGCGTTTTCCACACCAAAGTCGAATCAGGTTTGCACACGTTACTTACTACGCTTAAGCGAATGCTTTTCATTCGGATATAAAGCCTTCGGAATCTATGATACTAATACATACTACACAACAATTACACAAGTCACTTTTGTAACTAAATGAACTGAAAGTATTTATCCAAAAGTCTGCTTAACTGAATGTTAAATACCATCATAAATATACGTGTATAAGCCTGGGAACTTTTGAGTAATTTCAATTATTTATTATTTTAATATTAATTTATTTCAGGGCTCCATTAACTTCTCCATGAGCACCATCTCATCGGTACGCAATGGGAGTGGAAGTGACTTTAGTAGCGGACATTCGAGTGCTTCGAGGGCACAAATGATGGCTGCTCAACAGAACGTTCCCATAAAACGGATTAACATTCCCGACTTGGGCATTGCAACTGAGGTAAACTTTTCTTACTCAACCTTAGACAGAACTATTCTAATGTTTTTATCCAATCAGCTGTCCCATGGTATTGTGCAAGTGCAATTCCATGACGGATCCTTAATATCGGTTATACCAAATGCGCAAGGTGGTGGTATAACCTACACACAACCCAATGGAGTCTCGACCCACTTCAGCCAACATGACGACCTGCCATTAGGAGTCCGAGATCGGATCACTCAAATGCCGCAAGTACAACTGAGACTAAAATGCGCCCCCCTGTTAGGCAGCCACAGGAAACTTGACTGCAATGCAATGACTCCCAAGACGACGGTGTCTGCGCCTTGCTACAACCGTATTCTACTATAAAAAGATGCATCCGCTCGAGTAGTTCACTAAGATAAAAGTATTTGTACTATACAAACAAAAAAGTTTTTTTTTAAGAATAAAGTTAAATATATTTTGATATATGGGCGCATTTGCACTAAAAGGCCAACCGAGTTCAAAAATTAAAATTGGATAAAAACGCTGTCAAATCATATTCTAAAAGGTTCTTCTGGTACAAAGGGACAAAAAAGATTGCACTCAGTTTCGTGTGATTGCAAGATTCTTTAAGATTTTGCTTTAGATTATATCAGACACCACGATATGTGGATATAATTGATAAAATCGCCCCTCGCGGCATGTCCCATGCTCAAATGCTAAAACTAAATTTTGAATAGGTATAAAATATTTTGTTGTAAAATCAAAACCATTTTTTAGAGACATGAATGCACAACATTTCGAAATAAATCACATTTTAGAAATTGCCTAAGGATTCGCTGAAATCGGCGTGTGGATCCTCGAAAATCACTTTTGTTTTTGTCTCGTGCGAATGCCTTGGATTTTTGCAACTATATTGAAAACGACAAATTGTCCAAAAACAGCCTGAGCACCTATAACACTAAAGAGAGCTGTGTGAGCTAGTATGCTGTCGGTTTCCGGCCCTATAAACTATATATATTCTTGATCAGAGCTGAGTGGATAGAGCTTTGTCCGTCCATCTGTTGTTCGCAAACTAGTCCCTTTGTCGGAACCGACCGGATCGGATGACTATCTAATAGGGTGTCCCAAAAAATCGAAGACTTTTTTTACGCTTACCCTCTAAATTTTTTTCTTTTAAGTCAAAACAGTTATAAATAAAATTTTAAGAAGGTACCACCATGGTAACCTGTACCGACATACTTTGATACATTTCAGTACATCTTTTCTGAGGCTGACGCTAACGAGTCGAAGTGCTTTTGTTTACTTGTCATTTGGTTATAGCAAAAGCAATATAATAAGAAGAGGCACCACTTCACTTTAAATTCTGAGACATGCCGATTATACCATCATAAAAAAGGATTTAAATGAAAATCTACCGCGCGCTTTTACAAATATTCAAGAATTAAGGTTTACCTTCTTCTGGAGGTACCTTAACCGATTGCACGATTAAAGTGAATTTTTTATATTGCGTTCCCAATGACCCTGTCCATATTTCCTGAATTGTGGAGAATTTTATCTTAAACCATTAAAAACTAATTTAAAATTGTAGTCGTTGTGTGTTGCAATTACAAAAGTACCCATAAATCGCGAGCCGATTTTTCATTTGGAAATCTGGGTGTGAGGTGATGCTTACAGTGGACCCTTTAATCAAAATTTAAGTGTCTTATGACGTGTTTTTATACACTTGAAAATTATAATTTTGCCCAGAAGTTTGCAACGCATAGAAGGAATCATCTCCGACCACATAAAGTATATATATTCTTGATCAGCATGACGAGCTGAGTCGATTAAGCTTTGTCCGTCCGTCTGTCCGTCTGTCTGTTTCTACGCGAACAAGTCCCTCAGTTTTGGAGCTATCGAGCTAAAACTTTGCACAGAGTCTTCTTTTTACTGCACGCTGCTAATATGTCGGAACCGACCGGATCGGATGACTACTTCTTGTAGCTGCCATACAAATGTTCGTTCGAAAAATGTGTTTTTGTGAGAAAAACTGGTTTGTTCTCAATATTATCGCTTTCAAACACGGTCATGGGTAATATGTCATGTTTTGAATCTGATTTGCGAAGTTTGGTCGAAGTTGCTAACCGTTGTGACAAGCTATTTCAAGTGTATCGAAACTTCGGTAGCTTTGCCTTTCTCGTTTTTTATAGTGTTGTACTGTGTTGTAAGTCAGTACAAATTTTCATGTCAAAAGTTTGGCATCAAGTCGGCAAGGGTTATCATTGTCCAATCTCAATAATGTTTATTTTGTGAGTCAATGAGGTCAAACAGAATAAAAATAAGGGGTATGCGTATTTTTCGCGAATTATTTCCTTATGTCTTGGGACACCCTACTATCTATACTATAAATTTGTAGAAAAAAAAGTTGTGTGTAAGGGGCTATTTTAAATGATTACCAGAGTATGTGAACGGAAAATTTTACGATAGACATAATAAGCATTAAGGCTGCCTTCACACTGTTCGACACATGATCCATGAAATCCAGCAGGCCTACATTTCCCCATGAAATTCTATGAACTTAACAAACTATTCAAATTTAAAACCTTACTAAAAGTGGGACTACTAGACTATCATGTCTCATGTGTCGAACAGTGTGAAGGCAGCCTTAATATAATTTAGTAACTTATAAAGGGTAATTTTAAGCAGCTGTCGGACTAGATAAAAAAAATACATAAAATTTAGAAAAATGTATGAAATCCTTATTTGAGTCGATGGAACGATCTATATAATTTAATGTTTAAAAATGATTTCATGTATATGTCGACCGCGTTCAATTTGGCATACACTCTCCAACATATCGGTCGGTATGTTACGAATAAAATCTTCAATATAGGCTTCCAGTGTGTCAACTGTTGCGGGCTTGTGCCTTGACCGGCCCCAAACGTGAAATAAACTGTTCACCAAACCCGCCTCTCAATTGAACCGTTATTTCGGGTGCTATGTTGCATGCGGCACCGTCAGCACGGTAACGCTCTCCATTTACAGCAACGTTCCTGCATTCGGCATCTTTAAAAAATACGGTCCAACGATGCCAACGGCCCATAATCCGCACCAAACAGTGCATTTATCGGGATGCATTGGCAGTATTGCAATGCTTCTGGCTGCTCTTCACACCAAACACGGCAATTTTGTTTGTTCTTGTATCCATTGAACCAGAAATAATCTTCGTCGCTGATCGGTCGTGTGGCTTCAATTAGTGCACCAGCTGTATTTTAAAAGGTTTTATACCCAAATCCTTCGGCACAATTTTCGACGAATCGATAATTCAGCTGCGATATTCTCTTCTGTCCGCAGTGCACGATGCACTTTCTTAATAGAGCATGCATTTTAATAATGAAATTCAACAATCTGCAAGCGTGGTTTTTATGTAATATGATTCAGCTGCCAAAAACAGTGTTGTCAAAAAGAAAGATGATAAAATTCTTATTTTATATACTATTTTTCGTTAAGTATCTCCACCAAACAGTTTATTCTCAGAAATGACATCTTATATTCAAATAGCATAACACTGCTCGACAGCATTTTTCCCCAAAGCGCGCGATTTATTCGATAACCGTTTTTTTTTCGATTTTTTCAAAAGTTGCCTCTACTTAAACTCCCATAACTCCCATTTTTGTTCTTCAACTGATTTTAAAGCTCTAAACAGACTTAAAAAGAAAAAACTTGACCCAACGTTTTGTTCTCGGACAAAAATGAGCTGGGGTGTGTGCTGTTAATTATATGGACTCACATATAGAAAAAAAATAATTTTTATTTGATAAATTTCAAAATTTATCGAAATTAAAATGCTTGTGGATCCAAGATTAAAGAAAATTGTTATGTTTTTTTAATTGGATAGTAAAACCTATTCAATTTACTTTAAAATAAAACCTCAAACACTGAAATCGGAAAAAAATGGATTTTTCATGAATTTTTTTTTGTGAAAATAGACAAAAATTTAGTTTTCTTCAGATACCGATGTGACTGTTTTTTCTGACTTAAGGCCTGATTCCAGATGACATAAAAATCAATTTTTATGTTGAAGTTCACATGAATAGAAACACTTTTGAACTGTTTTGAAATTTGAATGCTGTTGCAAGGCATTCTTATTTGAATGAAGTATTGTGCCGAAATAAAAATTTATGTCATCTGGAATCAGGCCTTTAAAGTGAGTGGTTTCAATTAGATCAGGCATATAATAATTTAAGCATAATAATTTATTTGCAAAATTAATCAAATTTAATTTTTAACACTTTCAAAATATAGACCACCACTTTTTGCGGCTATATGCGTATCTTTGAGACTCTCTTATAAGACCATGACAATAATCAATAAAGCCCCAGATGCCTTGGGACCTGTTCTTAATTGACATCATTTCCTGGTTAATCCTTTCTCCTTGCTCATCGCTTTCGACACCCAAATATTCATAGAAGACGTTAGGTGCGAGTTGAGAAAGTGAATTTTCAGAGACATTGTGAAAACTTTTGATAAGCAACATCTTTGAACTAATCTGTAGAAAACACAACTAGCCAAAAATACAGCAGATTTCGTACACATTTTTGAACGTCCTCTGGGTCACTTGTGGTAGTTCCAACAAGCAAACCGTAAGCATTGCAAAAAAAGGTTAACTTTCTTTTTGCATTTAAATTTGGGCATTTTCTGTAGTTTATTTACCAAAAGTTCTTAGAAATTATTAATTCAAGAGCGTCACGATTCAGTGTCATACCATCACTGAGTAACGTACGTTCAGGGGAACTTCAAATTATGCGACGCATGAGTATAAGGACCACTTGGTTTCTGTAAATGCTAAAGTAATTTAAAAAATTTTCAGTCTGCCTTTCTTCATCAAAACTTTAATAAAGTAGCCATTTTATGACCGATTTCTGCTTTTAAGGGCTTATTTTAAAGTAAATTGAATAGTTTTTACTATCCAGTTAAAAAAACAACAATTTTTTTTAATCTTGCATCCACAAGCATTTTAATTTCGATAAATTTTGAAATTGAGCAAAAAAAAAATATTTTTTTCTTTATGTGAGTCCATATAATTACCAGCACACACCCCAACACATTTTTGTCCGACAACCAAATGTCGTGTCAAGTTTCTTCTTTTTAAGTTTGTTTAGAGCTTTAAAATCAGTTGAAGAACAAAAAAGTTATGGGAGTTTAAGTATCGATAATTTCTCGATAACGCGTCGATCGAATTTTTTTATATGACGATTTTCGTGATCAGCGGGTCAAATTACTTTAGAAAAAGTTGGTTTGGGCCAATGGGGGAAAATAGACTCTCATTTTGGCGAGCAGTGTAATAGCATTTATATATAAAATTCGCTCCTCAATACAAACGCTCAACACTTACTTGTGTGGGTGGAACTGCTAGCACAACTTTTGATAATGCAAAAATAGAAGGAAGCTAATAGCCTCGACCGAAGTTTATATTCCCTTGGATCAGGATATATGCCTGCAGTTTGTTATATGTCAGCTATACGATATATTCATCCGATTTTAATCAAAATCTCCAACATTGTGGAATGTCAGCTATATGCAATAGTTGTGCGATCCGGCCGGTTTCGACAAATGTGCAGCGTATTTGTACCAAAAGACTTCGGCTAAGTTTGGCTAAGATAGCTTTAAAACTGACGGAGGAGATAGCATAGAAACAAACGGACATGGCTATATCAACTCAGCTCGTTATGCTGATCAAGGATATTTATACTTTATGTGGTCGAAGATGCTTCCTTCTGTGCGTCACAAACATCCGGACAATTTTAATATACTGAAGGTATGCAGTACCCTTAACTAGTCGAAAAGTGAAAGTCCCACCTACAACCCACCCACTTCTCGCCCACATTTCATCCACTTGCTACCAACATCCCACCCACATACAGTGCACTTCCCACCCTCTTTCAACACCGCACCACGCCCATTTGACCTAAAATTTTCCGGGCATTTTCACGCCTGGGAGGCAAATTTTCCGACATTGCGAAATCACATTTGAAATTATTTCGTATTCTATCCTTACAAACCGATTTTTAAGCCAATCGGATCAAAAATAGTTTTTTGCGAGCAGAATTTTCCGGCCATATTCTTCGTGTGTTTATTTTCCAAAATCGGGAAAACGCGTGTCGAATTCTTTCGCGTACTCTGCTTACAAACCAAGTTTCAATTCAATCGGATGAAAAATAAAACTTTTCCCATACAAACTTTTCCGGGTGGAATTTTCCGAAACCCCGTCTTAGTACGCATTTTCACCACTAATGGAAACTCATGTCCAAATCACAGCCTTCTATCACTTACCGTTCGGACTCTGCGTAGATTGCCAATCAGTCGGTGAATCAGTAAGTCAGTCAGGACATACTCTTCCATAGATATAGAGATATAAAATCATGAAAGTTAAATTTTTTCTAAAAACAAATCAAGAAAGCGCCATCAAATATGCCATAGAAGCAAATAAATATAAAACCTCTTAATGTAAACTTTATTTATGATTTTTGATCAATATGGAAAATTTGCCTCTGAATTTGTGATTACGTGTTTGTAATGTATAGAGGGTTATGTTACACCTTAGAAATGTGTGGTATAAAATATAATGTATGTATTGTATATAAATATATGATAAAACTACGTTGTAGTGAAATCGTACATATTTAGCCCTTATACATATATATAGAATGTATACACTATAAACAGAAATCTGAAAAATATCAACATCGGTACAAGTATGTATGGTATGTGATTCTTTTGTATAAAATCGCAAATGTCGTCAAAATAGGCCGATTGTATTGCTTCTCATTGGTAAGTAGATGCTGATATAAACAAGACAGATAATCGGTAGGGGCTGTAATTGAAGAGTATTCGCATGCATGGGGATTTAAGTAGCATTGTAATAAAAGTCTCGTCCTGCAAATCATTGGTTTGCCTTCTCCTTTAAATAAGTCCTTATCAGCAAATTCAGAAGAATCAATTTGAGCATCATTTGTTTTAAATATTTCATTTGTTCGTCTTTATTGTGTGTATATGTGTTGTAATTAAAAAAAAACATAATTTAAGAAAACGCAAGTTATTGAAAAAAAAATATGATATTTATGGACGGAAAATTGTAACTAGTGTGCCCTAGCTCATCGTTTGAGGAACTGTGGCACAGACCATTTAGTACTAAATGCAAATTGCCAAGCTCGTTGTTATCAACTCCTCTAGAGTAGGACATTACTTGCTCTGCAGCTGTGCAACCAAATAAAATGAAATTCGCAGTTGCATTTGGATCGGATCTCGCATTTTCCTTTTCTTTTAAAATCATCGCTTTGGTAGTTTTATGTGCATTGAAGGTCTATGTCGATGTCTAATCATAAACTAAGTTAAAGACAAATGGTTCATTAAACTAAAATGGTGAAACTACAAATGTAACTGTAATCTTAGGTCTAAACACAAAATCATAAGTTTGTCGTGTTGTGGTATTCGTTGCATTTTAGTGTCGTTGTGTGCCAATGTCGTTGGGAACGCCTTACTGCTCTTTAAGCTCAAATTGAATCTTCTGAAATATGTCCTAGAAGCGATCCTTCGACGTGGCACTGTACTCGAGCTCGTTCAGATTTTGCATTTCCTGAAGCTCCTGGAATTTCTCATGGTCGCGAATGTGCGCATAGTTAGCAGAAAGGCACATCAGATAGTGCACCAGGCTGAGAATGACCAAAAGCGTAGAGAGCGTGGCCAATATGAACATGACCTCGGCGTTTTCAACTCCGTCCTTGCAGAATGCCTTGATTTCGTATTTCTCGCAAACTTTCATGTCTTCGAGCTTGGTGTTTGGTGGAAACATAAAATCTTAAAGAGAAGAAATAGCAAATGGCTGTAGAATAAATGCTTTACTTAAAGTCAGAGTACTTACGGAACTGGGTCAAATCTATACAGCTCTGCGAACGCTCAATACTGGAGCACATGTTCCAGAACATTGTGTATATGAATGTCACCACTACTAAGAAACACAGAATGAGGCTCCAAACAAAGTTGAGAAGATATGTGATGCCCATTAGGACGGCACAGGAGATGCGGCCACCAACCCGAGATCGCCACGCCCTGTATACCTTGTAGCGTGTAGAGCCGGTAGCTAGGAATCCCACGAAAAGTATCATGAAGCCTAGGGCAGCCATACCAGCAGCAATAATGACAAATATCATCTGCACTGCTTCAATCCTGGAATCGATTTTTAATTAGAGCAGATTTGCACACAGAGTACGATTCTTGGGATCACTTACCATATCAATCGCAGATGGAACACTTGATCCATCATGATAACTGTAAGCGAAGCACCGCGGTACATAGTGAAGCAGAAGATGCCTACGCCAAGCAGACACATAAGTGTTGCAATTAGCGTGGCGTATGGAATTCGCGCCATACAGGATTGGCAACAGTCACCTGGAAAATATTAAATAAATAAGCCTTAAGTGAGTTTTCTGGCACGTTATTAGGTCAACTACTATTTAGCAAAAACAATTAGGGTGTTCATTTTGTTGAGCACATAGGCACTTGGGCAGGTTTGCCTGACTAGTATGGTGAGCAGCCCTCTGTGCACGAAATTTGTGCACAAAAATTATATAAATAAAAAATGCCAACTAAAAGCTTTATAGATATTCTTCTGGAATGGAAAGCAATCGAATTATTTCAATTATTCTAAACAAAATATGTGCACACTGTTTGGGCACAAGTCCCCGACTTTTCGTAGTCAGGGTCTGGGTCGAGCAAGCTGTGCACAATTTGTTCAGAGTAAATTGTTGTTGGAAATGCTTACACTTTTCCCCAAGTGCCTATGTGCTCAACAAAGTGAATACCCTAAATGATTCCAATAGTTTTCTCTTCTGCTGACCGATACTAGATAAATTTTTATACACTTGAAAAGTGTATTATAATTTTGCCCAGAAGTTTGCAACGCATAGAAGGAATCATCTCCGACCACAAAAAGTATATATATTCTTGATCAGCATGACGAGCTGAGTCGATTAAGCTTTGTCCGTCCGTCTGTCCGTCCGTCCGTCTGTCTGTTTCTACGCGAACTAGTCCCTCAGTTTTGAAGCTATCGAGCTGAAACTTTGCACAGAGTCTTCTTTTTACTGCACGCTGCTAATATGTCGGAACCGACCGGATCGGACGACTACTTCTTGTAGCTGCCATACAAATGTTCGTTCGGAAAATGGGTTTCAGTGAGAAAAACTGCTTTGTTCTCAATTTTACTGCTCTCAAACACGGTCATGGGTAATGTTTTTAGGCTGATCTGCGAAGTTTGGTCGAAGTCGCTAACCGTTGTAAAAAGCTATTTCAAGTGTATCAGAACTTCGGCACAGACGAAGTTAGCTTTGCCTTTCTCGTTTGGATTTAATTGATATCTATGCCGTTTTTTTTCAAAATTGTGGAGGCGGGAGGGTGGCGTGGACAAAGTTGACAATCAACTTCAACTTCCACCAAATTTAAAAAGCATTATACATGTAAAACCTGTATCACTTGATATTGTTAAACGATGGAGATGCTTTATTAATAAAAAAAACCAAATTTCTGACAAGTCAGAAGCCTATTGATATGCATTTATTGCAAAGAATTTTCGAAACCATGGGTTTTAATTAGGTAATCAAACCGGAACCGAAACCGTATACCGAAAAAAATATTTTGGCTTACGAAACTTTTGTTCAGTGAAATAGAAAGTCGCGAGACCAGTCTGTTTGAAAATGATGCAATCCTATGTGGCCATTTCTTAGACCCTCGTTATATGTAATATCAGGCTAACCTCTGAACAGAAAAGTACATGTGTAACTGCTTTGACTGTTATATAATCAAGAATTTTATCCACTTCTGTTCAATTGCAAATAAATGAGGAAAGCAGCTCTGACTGAACTAATTTGTCTGAATGTGGAGATGAAGTCGATTTATATATGAATTTCTATAAAAATAATCAGGACAATACAAAAACTTTAGTATTTTACAAACTAGTTTAATGGCATCAAATAATGTTTTTCTGAGCTTCAAACTTTTACAAAATAAAGATAATTTACTTAAATGGTTTTCAGAAAATTCGACAAATAAGCGTAGAACGATTATTTTCCGGTGTGAAGATTATTATGACTCCGCTAAGAAACCAGATGGACAGAAATACTTTGACCGCTATTTACGAAATATTCATTAATTTTTTATACACTTGAAAAGTGTATTATAATTTTGCCCAGAAGTTTGCAACGCATAGAAGGAATCATCTCCGACCACACAAAGTATATATATTCTTGATCAGCATGACGAGCTGAGTCGATTAAGCTTTGTCCGTCCGTCTGTCTGTTTCTACGCGAACAAGTCCCTCAGTTTTGGAGCTATCGAGCTGAAACTTTGCACAGAGTCTTCTTTTTACTGCACGCTGCTAATATGTCAAAACCGACCGGATCGGATGACTACTTCTTGTAGCTGCCATACAAATGTTCGTTCGGCAAATGGATTTTAGTAAGAAAAACTGTTTTATTCTCAATATTACTGCTCTCAAACACGGTCATGGGTAATATGTAATGTTTTTAAGCTGATCTGCGAAGTTTGGTCGAAGTCGCTAACCGTTGAGACAAGCTATTTCAAGTGTATCAAAACTTCGGTACAGACGAAGTTAGCTTTGCCTTTCTCGTTTTATATTTTAAGTATCGTTTAGTATTGTTAATTAAATATCATTTTAATCATCTTAAAAATACAAACATGTGAAATTGTTTGGACTTTAAAAAGTTTTAAAATGTCTGTAAGTTTTACCGGTCCATACCGGTGAGTACCGGTATACCGAAATAAAAATACAGGTACCTGAACCGAATACCGAAACAGTATCAGAACCAAAACAGAACCTTTTGCCGAAACGTTAGTTTCGGTACAAACCGGAACCGAAATTCGTTTCGGATTGATTCGCTGGTTTTAGTTGTTTTGATACAATAGTGCAGTTAGAAGATTTTGTTTATTCTGCTTAATTTTTTTTAAATTAGTAGATTTATTTTACGATTTAACAAAAATGGATAACTGAGACTCTGAAACAAGAATTTGGATTATCCGCCCCTATTACGCAATGGAGTCCGTAGTAGAGCATAGTCGCACGTTTGGCGGCAAACTTCGGACCAGATGGTCATAATGAGCCTAGTAAACAGTTTTGTCCAGCTTGAGACGGTAGCAAGAAGACCTTACCATCATATCCCTTAAGTTCGGACGGAGAAAACTATCGCTGCAGTTGCTGCTGCCATACAAAACAATCGAAGAGTTTCGACAAGGAGCTTATCTGCTGAAATGGGTATCAGCAGACAGTCTTTGCAGAAAGTTTTGCACAAAGATTTGAACTTATTTCCTTATAAGATTTGCCGAATCACTTGGAATTTAGCCGGAGGAGGACGAAATCATGTTTAACTGTCTTTTTATGTCTGACGTGGCTTATTTTGATCTAAATGGCACCACAAAATAAACAAAAATCGCGAATAAGGAGTGTTTCCAACCCACACGTAACAACGTCACAGTTACTGTCTCGATTCTCCAGGCAGTAACTAACATCTTTTTGATAAGATGCCACACATGCGTCAACAAGCAGAGATCATTTAAATTCAATTAATTTTAAAACTAATTTAATAAAATTGAAGGGGTTTGACCCGTGTGGCGGCCGATTTTATTCTCTGTAACAAAGGAACACAGAGTTTATTAAATTTGTGCAAAAGTATTTAACAGGGAAAAGGAACCATTTCCAACCCTATAAAGTATACAGCGATGTCCGTATGAACAAGCAGATCTCAGAGATGGTAAGAGTTAGAGGTTTAACATGTATGGTACAAATGCTTCTTAAACAGAATGATCGGCGTGGGAGGTCGTGGCAAAAATGGAAATTAAACTTGATCTGCCTGCAAGTAGAAGAAGCATTTGCCCCATGCATGACAAACCTCTATTTCTTGCCATCTGCGAAAAAAAATTTTTTTGCCTGTTGTGTTGCACAAAAGAAAAACGACGTGACATTTTAAAAATATACTAGTTCAGCTCGTAGCCCCACATATGCTGAACATACACTCAAAGTTTCAAGGCGAGCGGTCAAGTCGTTTTTCAGATATCATGTTGAACAGTTAAAAAAAGTAGTTTCAAGAAAAACGATTTTGAAAGTTTAAGTACGAATCATGCAATGAAAACGCGGGTTAACTCTAATCTGCGATGCCTGGACCATACGGTCCCTTCCTGCTCTTCGTAGAAATCGTTTAATGCTGAATGATCGCATCTGGCATCTATCCTGGCATCGCTCTCAGAGAGCGTGAGTGTGAGATTCATTTTCAAATTGAACAGCTTATTACATTAATGATCTTAATGACTGCTTCGAATCCTTCATTGAAGATCGCAGCGGCCAAAAATGCTGCATTCTCCACGATTTTGGGCCCTGATAAAATGAACGAACTAATGAACTAACTCGCTCCGCAAATATAGTTTTCAGAAGGACTCGGCACGTATTACAATCTTCAATGCCAAGGCAAAACTTAACTAGCCGTTGTATTCAAAATTATGTTTTTGGACAAAAGTGTTCCTCTAAATATACGTTATTTCTAACGACATCGAATATTTTAAAATCCGTTAACCACGCTTAGAATACGACGTAAGATAAGTTGTAGGTGAGATTTATGAAAAACATTTTTTTAGATTTTTGAAACCATAACACGGTTCAATCCCCCTAATAAAATTGAATAAAACAAAAATGATTTATCGGAAAATGCAAGTGAAATATTGCTGCCGTTGCTGAAAATGTGTATGAATAACCATCGACTTCATGCGAATTTTGCATGAAGTGACCGTGAATGGTGAGCGCTACCGCGCAATGTTAAGTGATTGGTTCTTCGAGAATATTGAAGCCGAAGACTTGGACGATATTTGGTTTCAACAAGATCGCCCTACGTGCGCCACAGCGCACCCCACAATCGATCTTCTGCGCCCTATCTTCGAAAATCGAATAATTAGCAAATATGGACATGTAAACTGGCCGCCAAGAAGCTGTGATCTGACACCGTTAGACTATTATCTATTGAGAGTGGTTAAGGGCAAAGGTTATGCAAACAATCCTGAAACAATTGATGAGTTGGATAACGAGATTTGAGTTGCTATTGCTGAAAATCGAACGAATTTGTTTAATTTTTGGCAGGTATACTTATATTTAAAGCCAAATTTGTCATTTTGCGAATTTCGGAGCAACTACTTTTCTTCATATTTTCACTCTGCGTAGCTTTGGTACAGAGTATATTAAGTTTGTGAAAAAGTGTGTAACAGGAAAGGAATAATTTCCGACCCTATAGAGCACATATATTCTTGATCAGCATCAGCAGTCGAGTCGATATAGCCATGTCCGTATGTCCGTCCGTCCATCTCTCCGCCCGTCCGTATGAATAAACAGATCTCTGAGTTGGTAAGAGATAGAGTTTTGACATGTATGGGACATAAATTTCTTATACTTGCAGGCAGATCAAGTTTTTAGCAAAAAAAGTCCCTAACAAAAAAGTCTGTCACGGACTTATTTATTGATATTTTTAATTGAAAATATTTTCAAACAGTGATGTTCAGTACAATCCATATTAACAGAATCAGATTAAAATTGGCCTGCACCAAATCACTGTTGGGCTGTGTAAATTATCCCTAACCGAAACCGAAAACTCGACTTTAAAAAAAATATCAGGGATTGTAGATATTGCGAATATAAATGTAAGTTTTAAATTTTAAATCGATATTGTGGCAAAACTTTGAAACAAACTTGATCTGTGTGCAGACAATAGGAGTCTACATTTCAAATTTGGTTGCTATAGCTCGTGTAGTCTCTGAGATCTAGACAGACGGACACATTCAGACAGACGGACATGGCTATATCGACTCGGATGTTGATGCTGATACATGTATATATTCTATATGGTCGAAAATAATTCCTTCTGTCTGTTACATACATATGCACGACATTAGAGTATCCTTTTTACTCTACGAGTAACGGGTATAAAAAAGTCAACTGATTTGTACGGGTGTGTCCCAGGAATCTCTAGAGGTATTCGTATAAACATTAGTATTTCATATTAAGTAGATTGGATGCGCACGGTTTTTCTTCCACATATCTCGAAAGAGATTTGTAAAATACATGGACTAATTAGTCGAAGCAACGTTGATGAGTTCCGTTTTGCAAACAAAATAAATTTAAACAATCCGGAAACCGATTCAGAATTTGGCACAGGGCCGATAACTTTTCTTTACTTTTTGGATAGATAATCATATTAATTCGTTATATATAAGTACAAATTATTGTACTATTACTAAGGTTCGTGTCTTGCTGCGAGTGCATTTAAAATGATGAAACGAAAGTGATAAGATAACAGGTGAGAAACATACATACATAGGCCAGTGATTCACATAAAACAAAAACAAAATGTGTATATACGAGTATGCTGCTATCTGTGTGCCACACTTAATCACAAAGTGATTTCAAGCGGTATAAGCAAGTGTATGAAAAACTGCTGTGCTGTTGAACCTTTACATCGAAAGGAAGTGCAGACATTTTCCGATTCTCTTGCATACCTTCACCGCCCCGCTCTGTGTACCTATCCAAGGAGTGGTCCGACCGGTAAGAGCTGCGTCGCCGGTTTTGTATGCTGTCCCCATTATAAGGATTGTTGTTGTAGGCTCGAGTCAAAATGCCACCGTCGTCCTCGAAGTTCGTCTCAAGTAGGATCTCTTCGCGCGGATCCCGTACACGATCGCGATTGTTACTCTTTCCAGGCATATTGCACAACGGCACAACGATTGGATCGAGCGCTTGTAATATATAAGAGTTTCAGATTAAGTTCTCAATATTTTGCACAATTTCAAGCTGTTCACTCAGAGTGAATTAAGATGCCGAATACATAAAGAAACACACACACACACACACACTATGAATCACACACTCTGCGACGTCATCGAAGCCAGGCGTTCCCTCTGGACTTGTCGGTATATAAAGGTATAACGACTTCAGCAGTTATTTGAATGAGAACTGAAAACAACTGTTGCTTCTGCTGTTGTAGTAGAATGACAGAATGGTAGAATGGTTTTCGAGTTCGAATTGATAAAGTGCTGAGAGACTGTTCACTCTCTTAATCGTGACATCACATTCGCTCTTCTCACATTTCTCTTTCACTGATAACCAAGCTGTAGCTGTGTGCACAAGCACACTGAGAACAATATCGACTGCGATTTCTAATTGTAAAAGTTTAAATGTAAATTGACAATGAGCGTATTCAGCAGATAACTCCGATTAGCGATTACCGATTTATGATTTACGATTGCTGATGAGTCTCTGCTGAACAGATTTGATTGCAGACTTTAACCCTTTCGACCCCAACGTTGCCTGTGAGCAACTTCTGTTTATCCAAAAGCTTCAAAAAAAAGTTATAAAGGGTTCGCTATTTTCCATTAAATTGGCTTTACTTGGAAATTTTGGGAGACTTTTTTTTTACCAAGTCTAGAACTATAGAACTATAATATTTCATCGATTTTGATAATTTGTATTTTCAGTGAAAGCTAAAAACCAATTGCGTCAATTGCGTCCATGTTTGAAATCTATTAAAAATAATTTTTATTTCATCGAAAACAGTTGTGGAAAGTTTAAATGCGATTACCACTTTTTCCAAAAAGTTTGCAAAAATTTAAAAAGTATCTGTCGGTCAAAACATAACGGAGCTAGGACCAATCGAGTTGAAAGAAGTCGATTTTCGAAATTGTGACTTTGAAACCCCATAACTCCGCTATTTATTGACCGATCCACACCAGAATTACATCATTTCTTAACCAAACCTCGGTATTATTTTCGCTTTAAAATAATCCGTTCTCCAAAAATTTTTTGCAACCATAAGCCAATGTTTTCATTTTTTGGCCAACTTTGAAACGAAATACATAAACAACCGCACGAGCAACAACAAAAACAAAAGTTCCTAAATTTAATTTAATCGATGACTTTTCGAATACAAAAAACCGCTTTTTAATATCACTAACAGTTTTAAAAAAATGACAAAGTTAACCTTACTAAGCCTATAACAGGTTATAAATAACACTAGTTTACAAAATAATAAATATTTTGCGATCCCGAACATTTGGTAGCAATTTCTTATGTAAATCCCTCCTCTCAGTCCAAAAATCCATTCCACAATTTTTTTAGAGGGGCCGTTTTCGACAAATCTTGGAAAAGCAAGTTTTTTGATTGGGAAAGATGTACATTTAGAAAAATGTGTATATCTTTAGTATCGGTTCATTTTCAAAAAATAAATGGTGTAACCCCTTCGAGCATTACATATTTTCGACTCCGCTAACAATTTCAACGACATTTATAAATTTCATTCTTAAGCAGTATTTTAATGTAATTTAATGGACTTTCGCCTAATTTTCAAAGAGAGCCCTCCGATTTTTTAATTAATTTTTATACTCTGTATCAAAGGTAAACAGAGTATTTTAAGAGTGTGCAAAATATATATATTCTTGATCAGCAACAACAGCCGAGACGATTCCGTATGAACAAACAGATCTCAGCGATGGTAAGAGATTTGACATGTATGGGACATAAACTTCTTATACTTGCAGTCATACTTTTTATTCCGGCATTGACACTTCAAAAATGATTAGTGAAATTCATCTTTCATTCATTGATTTTGAAATAGTACCATATTTATACCCGTTACTCGTAGAGTAAAAAGGGTATACTAAAGTCGTGCAAATGTATGTAACAGGCAGAAGGAATCATTTCCGACCATATAAAGTATATATATTCTTGATCAGCATCAACAGCCGAGTCGATTGAGCCTTGTCCGTCTGTCCGTCCGTCCGTCCGTCCGTCTGTATGAACACCTAGATCTCAGAGATGGTAAGAGATAGAGGTTTGACATGTATGGGACAAATGCTTCTTTTATCTGCACGCAGATCAAGTTTGTTTCAAATTTTGGCCACGCCCCCTCCCGCCCCCGCAATTTGGAAAAAAGTTATATCTCCTACAGTTTTAAAGATAGAAGATTCGTACCTTCTAAAGATAGTTAGTAATTAGCAAAATTAATCGATTTGCCGAAGAAATGATAAAGATCGGATGAACGGTTCTCAAATTATAATCAAAAAAGTGAACCAAGCCGTCCCCGCTACCACCCTAAAAAAATGTTGCATACTTTTTGGATGGTTTTTTTCATGAGTAACGGGTATATCGATGTCGGTTAGAGCCGACTTTAACTTACGCTCTCGTTTTATTTAAGCTTATCATTATTATCAATTAATAGTTGTGTTCGCCTTTCTTCAAATAATCTGCTATTAGCAGGATTACTTTTAGTAGAGCTTTTAGATATAGTTAGTAATTATCATCAGTCTCGCGGAAAGCTTCATGCATTGCAGTTCGCTTGAAGGAGAACTTCGCGTCTGTCTTTTTCAAGATACGTTGCGCATTCAGACTTTATTGAAAAAATTGAAAAAAACATGATCTGCGTACGGTATACACCAATGTACATGCAAAAATTTGTATCTCTATCTCTTATAGTCTCTGAGATCGACGCGTTCATACAGTCAGACGGACGGACGGACAGACGGACATGGCTAAATCGACTCGGCTGTTCATGCTTATCAAGAATATATATACTTTATTGGGTTGGAAGTGCTTCCTTCTCCCTGTTACATACATTTGCACAACTTCATGATCCCCTTTTACCCATTTTCAATGGGTACAGGGTATAAAAATAGAGGGAAGCTAACTTCGTCTCTACCGAAGTTTATATACCCTTGGAGCATGATATATGCTGCCAGTTTGTTATATGGCTATACTATATATTCATCCGATTTTGATCAAATACTCCAAAATTGTGTTGAATTAGATAACATTCATATCTGGATAGTATAAACACGCTACCATTGAAAACAAAAAAGTATTTCTCACTAAGACTTTTTTTCAGACTTATGTATCTTACACTATATAGTTGTCCGATTTGGATAAATCTCAGGGAAATTATGTGAAATCATAGAAATCTTATAAATACGAAATGTGGGAGCGATAGCATTGAAAACACAAAAGTTTTTCTTACTAAAACTAGTTTTCCGACCGATCGTTCCTATATATAATATTCATCTGTACAAAGTTTGGGAGCGATAACATTGAAAACAAAAAAGTTTTTCTTACTAAGACTTTTTTCAATTGGAAATCCTCTAACTGAACCCTCCCCGAGGGTGTCGGCTGGGCAATGGATACTGTATGTATCTCGGCTTTAAGCGAGCTATACCCAGTGTCACTTGCGCGTCTTACACCCAGGAAATGCAGTGTCTAACTAAGGCGATGGCCAGCTCTGTCCAGCTTTAGTTGGGCAGAGTTGAGCCAGGGCCATGGTTACGAGGTGCCTGGCAGTAGGCATAAAATGCTATGGGGTGGTACCCAAGAACAAAAAGCAACCATCATGGGTCCCAAAATTGACAACTTAAAAGACCAAACTCGGGCTGGGATATCAGCCCAAACGTCGGTGGAAGGCGTGACTGCTACCACCGGCGGGCACGGTGGGGAGAAATCCCTTCTTCGTGTCGCCAGCGGTCACTCCTCTGTCGCGGTTGGAGCAGGCCAAGACAGTTGTAACACCACTGCCACAACGACGACAAGAGCCAACGTGTGGCGTGGTACCGCAGTCGATGCAGACTCGGACTGCGAGTCGCACGGAGGCTCAATAAATACGGAGGCCGATCAAAAGCTGCTGCTTTCCCCAGTCCAGACGGGTTCTAGCACCTCTCGTAAGGTAAGGCCCAAAAGGACAAAGGAAGGCATGCGAGCGAAGGCCCAATATAAGGCGGCCCTCAAGATTAAAGCGCGGCTCGATAGCAGCGGTAAGCTCACCCCAGAGGAGAGCAACAAGCTGGCGTGGGCCGAGCAAAAGATCAAGGAGGGTCGCAAACACTTTGCGGAGAAGCAGGCGATGCAAGCCACCTCAAGCGGCAGCGCTCAACTGAGCCAGCGAAAGCGGAGGCCCCAGCCAGCAAACGGCCACGCCCAAGACCGCAGAGCAAGGCTCCACTAAGCTCCACTCCTAAAGGAAAACTGCCTACAAAGGAGTCAGCCAGTGACGAGGCAAAACGGCATCTCACCGTAGCCCTCGTCGACAAAAGCGACCCTTTCGGCAAAATGACCCTGGAACAGTGGAAGGTAGTAGAGGGAAAGCTGTTCGAGGAGATGTTTAAGAGGATGGACGGCCCAGCAGCGCAACCTGTTACGTTTGACGGAGCAGGCTGGCTGTTTGGAGTCAAGATCCTTAAATGTATGGACGACCTCACCCTCAAGTGCCGTCGCTGCAGGCATGGGAAGCCCATGGGATGGTGCCCAGCTGGAAGTAGTTGACAGAACATGCATTCCGTCAGTACCGAAAGCGAACGTGCTCTTCCCAAGGGTTGTACCAAAGGAGCAGGCGCTGAAACTGCTAAGGTGGCAAAACCTAGACGTGCCAACAGCTGACTGGAAGGTACTACACGTTGCTAAGCCCGACAAGAACGGGCAGCACATGGTCCTCCAGATCAACAAGGAGGCCGATGATTTGCTTTACCCGAGATTCGGGAAGATGGCGTGGGGAGTAGGTTCAGAGTCTAAAAACGGCAGAATATTTTCTACGGATATCTTTTATTTTCAGTGTAGGATTGGTTTAATTTTAAAATAAGATAAGATATTTGAAATTTTATTTGTCAATCTAATTTCTTTAAGTGTGCTTACACACCATCATTTTGGTTTCGAAAACATTGCTCTCGCACTGAGGCGTTGGTGTTCTTTACAACGCAAGAGACAATTAAGAGCGAACTCTAAATCGTTGCCATTGGACAGGTCAATCGGTCACAATGGTAATGAACCTCGGTCCATCAGTGCTTTAATTTGCAAAGCCACCAAGTCAATGACAATTAAACGATGTACATCAGATGCTTTATAACCACCGAATTTTTGACGAGTTCGAAGCCAAGCTCTATATGGACCTGCAGTAATTAATGTAGCTTAATTCGTCATATATTTCTTAAAGATACACGATCAGTATTCTCAGCTGAGCTTTCGTTAAAAGACCCAACTGAGTAACTTTGGGTAATATTAACACATGCCTAAGAAGCTCAATAGAGTCAGTTACAGAACCATTGTGACGTTAATAAATATCTAGGTGTACACTGTGTACAAATTGTTGTCTGTGAAAATTTGTGACACACTTCAAAAGTGTTCACATTCGCTTCTCAGAAAGTATGAGACACCAAGTGATTTTTGTGACTAGGCATTTTTCGTGCACATGGCGCTGTGACAATGAATTGTGACACTCTGTGACGCAGTGTACACTCAGAATAATACTAAAGCACGCACTTAGTTTCTAATTTGGTTTGGTTTTGACGATCTAATGTGATCCTATACACGTAAATGTAAAATGTAAATGTAAAGGGTAAGTCTTTTGGTGCAAGTGCGCTGCACTTTTGTCGGAACAGGCCAGATGGAAAGACTATAGCGTATAGGTACCATAGGGACGATCGGTCGAAGAAGTACTTTTAGCAAGAAAATCTTTTGTTTTTTTTGCACACCATAGGAACGATCGGTCAAAAAAGTAGTCCAGTGAGAAAAACTTTTTTCGTTTTCAATGGTAGCGTCTTTAGTCTTTCGATTTATAAATATTTTCTGCTTCAGGCCAATTATTCCTGATAAGACGACGAGCTTAGCCGATTGAGCTTTGTCCGTCTGTTGTAGTAAAAACTTTTTACGCAAACTAGTCTCTCAGTTTTAAAGCTATCGGACAGAGGCTTTGCATAGTCTTCTTTTTACTGTACGTTGTTAATATGTCGGAACCGAACGAATCGGATGACAATATCTTATAGCTGCCATAGGAACCATCGGACGAAAAATGGTGAGAAGGTCAAAAGTGAGAAAGATTTTTATGTATTCAACAGGGATGCAAAACGGTTCAGAACCGAGCCAAATCGAACCGCTTTGTTGCACTCTTGAATCGATCGGAAAACCTGTTTAAAAAAATGCTGAACCGAACCAAAAACCGAACAATAAAACAACGATTTATGTCTTGCTTGACTCTATCTGACCATTATGAAGTGAGATATGGCTTAAAATGTAAGCATCTACCGAAAAAAGGAAAAAAAAATTATATTTAAATTATATTTTAAAAACGGAGCTTAAGTCTATACGCGCAGGCTATTCCTTTGCGTACTTCAACAACACATTCGTGCTTTGCGGAATGGCTGTGGGCACCCCTGATCTAGTGCTAATCTCTTTTGGACCAGTGGTTTGCAAAAAAAAAAAAAGGGAGCAATTTTATTCGGAATTGAGCACACAAAAAATGAAACCGATGCGCCAAATGTTGAAAAACAATAGAGCTCTCTCCAGACTTTATCCGTTTTACTTGAAATTCAGTGTTCACCGATTCACACATCTATATTTTCGGCTAGCATTTGCATAAAAACACGACTGTAGCTATGGCTGGCCAGCTCTGTCGAAGCGGAATTGTGTTCGATTTACTTTTCAAAAAGTAATGGAATGGAGAACATGCCTTATAGAGTTTTTATTATTATTAAGTATCAAATAAGGTTCACTTTTTCGTTTTGTGCTTAAAATTCTGAAACGGGCGTTGCAACGCACGCAGTGTACCTTCAGTGTTCATATATTTAAGAACCCACACAGAAAATTTCAAGTTGATCCGCCAATTATTTTTAAAGTTACACTCACATTTGTAAAGTGTAAAGTGGTAAAATTCCAGCGCTGATAAAGCTTTAAGCGCGTTTTTCTCGAAACTAATTTTTTCGGCCGTGTGTGGCCCAGCGGTTAGTGTGCTGGACTGCTGGGCGGGAGGTCGTGGGTTCGATCCCGCATCGGAACATCTAATAATAAAAGTTTTTTCTTTCTTTAGAAAATAGCTTTTACACATCCGTGCACCTTCGCCAGCTATGGGCCCCAGCTGTGAAGTAACTAGGATAATGTAAAAATTTTAATTTTGAATATTTTCAATCTTAGTACGGGCTATAACGACATTCTTCTTTATTATGAATATGGGATGAAATAATGTCAACCTTGGGCACCTGCATTTTTTCCACTTCAAACTCTTTTTTGTTTTTAATTTATTTTTGTTGTGCTATTTATGTAAATAAAAAATGGATAAAAAAAATTTTAGTTTATTTTTAATTTAAAAAAATGCTTAAAAAGCAACCCTCTAGACCAGAATACCCCTTAAATGCAATTATGATACTAAGATCTAATCATTTGTATTTTTGTTTTAAAGGGGCCGATTTCTCTTCTTCCAGATAGCTACTATGTGTCAGATAAACTTACAATTTGGTCTCTTAATTGTTACTTAATGTGAGCTCTTAAATGTTTATTTTTGAAATTGATTGAAACCGTTAACCGAATGATTATTTTGAAGCCGAATCGTAGCCGCAACTAAATAAAAACTCATTACCGAAACCGTAATCAAAACAAATTGATTTTAATGACCGTAACTGACACCGATATACCTTTTGGTGTTAATCCCTGCTGTACAGGGTGGGAAATGAATCCGACAATCAGACAGATTGCACAACTTTATTATACCCGATTTACTATTTTTTATGGGAATAGGATCAAGAGAGAGTCTGGTTGCAAACCATTATTAAAATCGAAACAAAGGTGTCTAACACATACAAACCAATAGTCAGCAAACGCCTTTGTTACTTTGCACGTATAAATATCAAATATTAACCCTTTAGTCAGTAGTCCTTTTATGATGCTACTTTGAAAAACAATTTACAAAAAAATGTTTTTCCACGAACATTGTTCCCCATCCATACCCATAATACTCAAGTGAAAGTTTGACAGCATTACTTGGAATCCTTTCTACTTTGTATGTTTAATATTTTAGCAACTCAAATGTTACTCTATTTTTGCTCGAAGTATCAACTTCATATATGTTGTCTTATGTATTGTCATATGTATTTTTGCTCCAGTGCCCACAGTACGTATCTTATTTTCATTTGGAGTCATTGCACGTCACCGGAATTAATGGACCGCGGCTGCAATTCACATCAGCTTCAACGTTTAAAGCCCTTGTAGGCATTTACTGTCATTTCAGTCATAGACACAGCGGGAATGCCTGTAAGATTCTTAGATGCGGATGCATTTATTTTTTGTTGTTGCCTAGGCGTTGACAGAAAGAGCTTCGCACGAACTGTGCCAGCAACGTTTATTGTTTTATTTTCCTCAAAGGTCATTGGTCCTAGAGGATAAAATACATATCGCTAACTTGCTCTAAGACAGTCATAAATCAAAATCAACGAATTTGGGAGTATCGCGATTCAAATTCTCAATCGATTTAGATCAGCGAAAATAATTCCTTTAGTTCCTAGTCAATCTGGTTAGATTATTTTATAAAAGGGCATTTACCCAAAAGACCGAGACCAAAAAAAAAGAAGCGAAATCGCTAACCGTTGAAGCGAGCTTTTTCAAATGTATTAAAACATCGGCACGACGAAGTTAGCTTTGCTTTCTCATTTTAGTTTTAAATTTGAACAAATTGGCCTAAATACTAAAGACATGCTTTTTTGCTCAAAGATACTTGTACTATGTCGCGTGCTAAATGTCGCGTTCTTCATAATACTAAAGCTTAACAAAGCAAAACTAATGTAAATAATTGAATAAGATTACACTTAACCAAAAAGCTACAATTTTCCCCTTTTAGTTAAAAGTCAACTGATTAAAAATATTTTTTACAATTCGCAGATTTATGAATATTTTTTGATGCAGTCGAATCGATTTCCACATTTGTCGCCTAATAAATCTCATGATTTTTTGGAAGTATATTTTAAGGATGAAATCGACAGGACCTACCTTTTGCACGTAATATCAGGGCTGTCGGAGAATATTTGTAAAACTTTGAAATCCCCGCGAACCAATAAAATCAAAAAATATTTGATTTTGTATTTTCGTTATTTGTTGAGCCATGTGTTGCAATGAATTTAACATGTTAAAAATCGTATGGAGAAGCAATAACCACGACTTTCTTAGTTTTCAAATCAATATTTTTAAAGAAAAATGTCAAAAAATGTTATAAAATGTTTTACTTTTGTGAGCATAAACCATAAGTTTGGGCTATTCTTTTGCTGATTTAGTTACCAGATATTACATTTTTTGGTAAATTTTGCATAAATGTTGGAAAAAAATGCATTATAACCTTTAAAATTTCTATGAAAATTAAAAAACTAGTGATGCAGTTTCAAAGATAGTTAAATAAAAAAAAATTGGTACCCTAGTACTTTGTACCAGAGTTTATATTAAAATTATCCAGATGTTTTTTTTACGCGTTAAAGGAAGCTGATCATGAATACATATACTATATGTGCTCGAAGATGATTCTTTCTATACCTTACAAACATCCGGACAATTTTAAAATACCCTCTCTAAGGGTATAATAAATAAAAATAACTTAGAACCGAGACTGTACCGGTATAATGTTTAGGTTCCTTTCGGTCTTTTCGGTTCTAAAAATATCGGTTCCGGAATACCTACAAAAAATGCAAAATATCGGTCCTGTTCTGCGTGTTAATCAGTTCTTTTCGGTAAACAGTTCTGGTTTCGGTTTGATTCCCTGCTTTTAACAAAATTAATATGCCAATTTCCGCGGGAAATCCAAAGCATAGCGAGCCGAAGTCTTGATTGTGTGAATCGGTGTGCACTGAATTGCAAGTAAAACGACTGTGGTCTAAAGAGAGCTCTCTTGTTCACCAACACAAGCACACTTTTCTGTCCTCTCCTATTGGCACTGATGTAAATCAGGGTTCCCCAAGAAGAGAACGCGAAAATGTGACTGTGTCTCTCTCTAAAACACACTTAAGCATGACTTCGGCAAGCATTCATTGTGAATTGGCGAGTATGTTCGAGGCTAAAGTATCTCACATTACATTGAGTCGTGCTCCAAAAGATGAAGAATAAAGAAAAGTGTGGTCACTTACACAATATAGTAAAATTTGCGAAAGGCATTTTAAAGACAGTGATTTTATTCATCTTTTTAAAAGTGCCAAGCGAATACCAATAAAATTCATTTATGCATACACATACTATAGGTTTGTAAATCTGAGAGTGCTTTGGTTTTTGTTTTATTCTCTCCCCTCTCTGGATTTCAGCAAAAGCTGTCAGTACTCGAAAATCGCGGAATGCCATACCTGTTATAGTTGTATTATGTTTACTACAAACTACATTACTACATTTCCATTTCCCAACGTCGCAATATTTTGGACTGTTCCATCTTTTCTAAATATTCAAATCAAAATTTCGCGGTTTTTGACCGTTTGATCTACAAATACTATTTACCGTCGTTTATTCTACTCCTCCTATATTTACCCGCATGAAGAGCTGAGTCGATTAAGCTTTGTCCGTCTCTCTGTCTGTTTCTACGCAAACTAGTCCTTCAGAATGTTTTTAAGCTGATCTGCGAAGTTTGGTCAAAGTCGCTAACCGTTTAGACAAGCTTTTTCAAGTGTATCAGAACTTTGGTACAGACGAAGTTAGCTTTGCCTTGAAAGTTTCATAATATTTAAGTATAATTTAATACAATTTTTAATATTTTTTTTCTGCCTGCGCTTTCGTAAATTTCGAGGTTCTTGGTCTATTCTTCTTATATACACGTCTTCAATTGCCAACTATTTAGTCTTTATAATTGTTAGCTATTTTAAATATTCTTAATAATTTTAGGTTCTATGAAAATTTTGCAAATATCGCGATTTTTTGACCATTGGATCTACACCTTTTATTTACCAACTCCTTCATTGCCATCTAAAAATTAAGCGCTTTAATAAACAGTCTTATAATAAGTTTGCAACTTTGCACCAAATTTTAAACCTGTAATCAGATTGTTTGAAGGTAAAACTGAAAACGAGATTTGTTAAGAAATGATGTTGATCTGGTGTGAACTAGGATATTTTGGATCGGTCAAAAAATAGCGGAGTTTTTGGGTTTCAAAGTCAAAATTGCGAAAATCTACTTTTTGCCCACTCTATTGGTCCTAGCTGCGTTATTTTTTGACCGATCAAAAATATCCTAGTTCACCAGAATGGTGGGCATTAAAAGCAATTAAAAATTTTGAGTTTAAAAATCGGTCTACAGTTACTCTTAAATTTTTGGCAACCGTTTTGGCGAAAGTGGTTCCGAGATAATCGCATTTAAAGTTGCGAAAACTGTTTTCGATAAAATAAAAATTATTTTTACTAGATTTCAAGCATTAAAAAATGAAATGAAATGAAATGTGGAGAAAGAGAAAGAGCGAAAGTTATTTAATTTCAGATTAGTAACCCAAAATATTTGTTCAAATATTTTTACAAATATTTTTACAAATATTTTTTACAAAATTTTGTAAATTACGGTGCATTTAGGTGTTAGCATTTAGAAAAAAAAATTATCAAAATCGGTCAAATAGTTCTCAAGAAATTTTGTTCAAAGTGCATCAAGATATGGTAAAAAAGAATTTCTCCAAAAAATTTCCAAGTAAAATTTTTTTTCCAATTTTTTTTTTTAAATTGCGATGATTTTGTAACTTGGCTCAAAGTTTTTTTTTTAGCTAACAATAAGAAAACAACGATAAAGGCAAAGCTAACTTCGTCTGTACCGAAGTTTTGATACACTTGAAATAGCTTGTCTCAACGGTTAGCGACTTCGACCAAACTTCGCAGATCAGCTTAAAAACATTACATATTACCCATGACCGTGTTTGAGAGCAGTAATATTGAGAACAAAACAGTTTTTCTTACTAAAACCCATTTTACGAACGAACATTTGTATGGCAGCTACAAGAAGTAGTCATCCGATCCGGTCGGTTCCGACATATTAGCAGCGTGCAGTAAAAAGAAGACTCTGTGCAAAGTTTCAGCTCGATAGCTCCAAAACTGAGGAACTAGTTCGCGTAGAAACAGACAGACGGACAGACGGACGGACAAAGCTTAATCGACTCAGCTCGTCATTCTGATCAAGAATATATATGTTTTATGTGGTCGGAGATGATTCCTTCTATGCGTTGCAAACTTCTGGGCAAAATTATAATACACTTTTCAAGTGTATAATGAAATTTTTAAAAATAAGAGGGTCGATTAAAAAATTTGTCATATAAGAGATTCGGGGGAAATATATTGTTATTAATTATTTCTGTAAAACAAATTTTCGGATCTGCTTGAAAGTTTTACAGGATGTTTATAAGACCCTAATAGAACGTTTGGGCAAATAAAAAAAAAATAAAAAATAAATTTTCTGAAGGTATACAGTACCCTTTAAAAAGATTAAAATATTATTGAGTTTCCCACCACTTCAATCTTTATCTTTATGCCCTTGCTGCTTTCTTGGGCCAACAGGTCGGGCTAAGGAATATATAGGTGGAACTGGTTTTGTGAACCAATCAACATTTACAACATTTCGAAAACTGCCACGGTATTTTATTGTTATCAAGCAATAATAGCAATCTGTTCATATAGCTATGAAGCCAAAATTTAAAATAACCAATTTATATATTCATATAAATATCCATGTAGCCATCATAATTGTCAAATACTACATGTATTACATAGGACACACAATCAAAACTTATAAACATTTTTAGGAGATTATCCAAAATATAAGCGATTAGCTTTATGCAATGTCGTTGAAATTGTAAGCAGAGTCTAAAATATGTAATGCCTGCAAGCATAGCACAATTTGTTTGGATAATTTTTGCATCGAATTCGGTGTCTTGCACTCATTTTTCAACCCTAATCAATTACACAAGATCTTAGCCAAGTAAAAAATAAACTTGGAAAGTCATAGTAACCCTTAAACAGAATAGTTTTGAAAATGTAAACTCCTACGACGAACAGTAAAGCATTTAAACCAATTCAATTTGCATGAACTTTAAACCTTCCATTTTTTGCTTAAATGCCAATAACTTATATATTTTTTATTGGATTTTAATGAAATATGTGACGTTGTATTTTTTATAGATGAATCTTTGCTGACCAGCAATAAAATTAATTTTACACAATTTTTTTCGTGGTAAAAATCGAACTTAAAATTTGCAGCTTTTAAAACTTTTAAAAAAAGATCCAGATGGTTCGCAGTAAAAGTAAACCCCTCCTGATTTTAAGGAGGTTGGCAGCCATAATATGTATAGTTAAGAGACCAAAACCAACGGCATGGAAGCGCTCATAAGAGCCAAGCCTGCTCAATATTCACTTTGATAACAATCCTTTATCTTTATAAGGACGGAGGTCCTGCGTACTTCTACTCGGTGGAAACTTACCCATTTTGGTATGTCCGTGCTTTTGTATTGAACTCAGCTCAGGCGTAAACGCATGCAAAAACTCTTCACCAATGTATCGCAATTTTTGTATTTGTAAGTTTTAGTTACAATTGTTGTTAGTGAGTGTGTGTGTATGTATAACGCAAACAAAACAAGTTTTCTTAGGTGTGGACACCAAGTCGAGGCAAAAGAATATTAAATGAAAGTCGCGCTCACATCTTCATTTAAACGAAATAAATTAGATAATTATTTATTGCACTGTTAATTCACATGTTGCACTTTGTGGAATTTGATTGTTATTGTTAAATCAGCATCTCGCCCCTTTAATTTCCAACAAGAAAACGGAGCACTCACGACAAGTCTCTCTGGACTAAAACTGGATTGGGAGTTTTAAAGCAAAGCTGAACTAGTTCCAGTTCATTTTAAATACCGCATAAAATACCATTACAATAGAGATGGTTGATATCTGTGACTGCTACTTTGACTCTCTTCATATATTGCGACAAAAAACGTAACTGAATCAAGGCAAAAAGGAAATAGAAAACATATATTAAGCTTAGTATAAATTTTAACAAAAGATTTGCAAAAACAAAAATACCAAAAGTAATAATTGTTTGTGTGGCTCACAGCTGCGAATATGGCAGCTCTACTTTTAATGGACTGGTCACACTTATCATTTCGTAATAATAAATAATTGTCCAAAATTTAGTTATATTTATTTATGCAAGTAAACGCATGTAAAATGTTGCGGACACTCAAGTCGCCAATAAAATCGCCATCGCTGATTGTAAGTCTCAGATATATGTACCCTCACATGTGCTTATGTTTTGTTTTCTGCAGCGTTCAGCATCAACAAATGCGGAAAAGCTGGAAGAGATTCGCGAACGCCTTGCCAAAGGTCCCAATTTTCAGGACTTTGTGCAGAATCCAGAAAACTCAAAGGAAGATTGGGACTACGAGGGAAAATTGCGCCGTGAGAAAGGAGAGGAACAACGCTTGCGCCTTCCCCCGTGGCTAAAAACCACTATTCCCATGGGAAAGAACTTTGCCAAGATCAAGGAGCAGCTGCGAGATCTTAAGCTATCCACCGTATGCGAGGAGGCGCGCTGTCCCAACATAGGTGAGTGCTGGGGCGGTGGCGAGCACGGAACACAGACCGCAACAATTATGGTGAGATGACCTCTGTGACCGAGATGTTTCTACTGATAACTAACACTCTCGACGAATTGTACTTTTCGCCAGCTAATGGGAGACACTTGCACACGCGGTTGCCGCTTCTGCTCGGTAAAGACGGCTCGTGCGCCGCCGCCGCTAGACGAAAACGAACCTGTAAACACAGCCAAAGCTGTGGCTTCTTGGGGCTTGGACTACATAGTGTTGACATCTGTGGATCGTGACGGTTGGTATTTAAAAGCGATTACAAATGCGATATGTAAATTAATTCTTTTACACTCCAGACTTACCGGATGGTGGCTCCAAACATATTGCTCAGACTGTGCGGGAAATCAAGGCTCGGTAAGGGAAGAATCAGCAGTTTATTGATATGAGTACAGTATTTGATCTTTCAGTAATCCAAATATCTTTGTCGAATGCTTGGTGCCGGACTTTCGCGGCAGTCTAAACTGTGTGGAAACAATTGCCAATTGCGGACTGGACGTTTATGCACACAATATTGAAACTGTGGAGAAGCTCACACCGTTCGTACGGGACAGACGTGCCCACTACAGACAAACGCTTAAAGTGCTGGGCGAGGCGAAACGCTTTAATCCTAACCTCGTTACAAAGAGCTCAATAATGTTGGGTCTGGGCGAAACCGATGGCGAGGTGGAGCAAACAATGCTGGACCTACGGGAGGCTGGTGTCGAGTGCCTGACTTTGGGTCAGTATATGCAGCCCACCAAGAAACATCTTAAAGTCATCGAGTATGTGACGCCGGAAAAGTTCAAGCACTGGGAAGAGCGAGGTAATCAGCTAGGATTCCTTTATACTGCGAGTGGACCACTTGTGCGCAGCTCCTACAAAGCTGGCGAGTTCTTCATTACGAGCATATTGGCAAACCGAAAGAAGCAGTCTCATGGAAACGCCACGAAGTAGCTGATAAATAATAAGTTAAATATGTGAGGTTCTTAAGTTTAATAGAAACTTACATTTCTGAATCAAATTCAAAAATCTTGAATTATTATGTGTTACCCTATTGAAGTGTAAAGTACTTTTAATTAGTTTTAATTATTTGCCTTTTAAAGAATATATTTGTTTAGCAACGTGCAAGAGGAAGCATTTCCCCATTAGGTAAATACAGCTTTGCGCAAAATATAATATCCGTGTTTTTGTGGCAGACTTTTCTTATGAATAATAACATTGGGTTTGCATAGACTATAATCCTGTTTTAAAGTTATGTGCAAACATAAAATAATCCCGCCTCTGAACATCTAATAATAAAAGTTTTTTTCTTTCTTTGAAACTGAGCTTTTATCACACATACGGGTAACACCTTCAACCCAGCTATTGGCGCCAGCTGTGAGCCATCAAAAAGAATTTCTCAACCTTTTCGGATCCGGCGAAAGCAGAAATCTCCCACATCCAAACACTATCAGCCATGTTCTCAATTCCACTACTTTTTAAGGCACTGACGCCAAGAGAACATAAAAAGCAATTGTTGCACGTTGAAGTTCACATGAATAGAAACACTTTTTGAACTGTTACCTTGACATCTAGAATGCTGTTGCAAAGCAGTCTTATTTGAATGAAGTATTGTGCCGAATAAATTTTCATGTTATCTGCATCACGCCTTTAAAAAGGAAATAAAAAGGATCTGGACACATTAAACAAACAAATCTTTATAAATCAATTAATGACTAGAATGCAAATTAAATTTCACTCTCGAAAGTTGCCGTGGGATTTAAGAACATGGATTACTATCCTGTATAGCTGCAACATTTGAAACAAGGTTGCAAACCCCAAAAACGTTCGAACCCATCGGGGTTCGACCCCATTGAAAAATCCAAGGTTCGGTTCGCGGACCGGATCCTGGAACCCCTGAACCCAAGGTTTTGGTTAGAGCCCCTGTTCGCTTGAACATATAGTTTCGATTTATTAATACATACACATTTTTAATAAAAATATTCTTTATATCTATTAGCCCCTTTCCACTGGCATTATTTCTTATCATTTTCATTTCTTAAAATTTTGCTGTTTCAATTAACAAATCGGTCATCTTTTGCTTGTAATTTTTAAATTCAAATCAACAAATTATTGCTGATGACCAGGGCTTAATCCCGAAAAGAATTTCGGTTCCGGTTCCGGTATGAATGTTCCATTTCGGTTTTCAATTAATTTCGGTTTTCGGTTTCGATAAGATATCCGCACTTTTATTTCGGTATACCGGTACATACCGGTATGCACCGATATAAGTAATACATATTTTCAAGGCTGCAAACCGGTTCGGAGTCGAACCGCACCGGAGTCGGAGACTCCAGGATTTTTGGGAAGTCCGAACCGAACCCGACCCGGAGCAGGTTAATTTTTATGCGCTCGAACCTGAACCTGAACCGGAGCAAAAAATAGTCAGAAATGGGTTCGGTTCAAAAATTATAAAAATTTTTCTAGATGTTTGAACTTTGGCATTTTCCAATATATCTTAATGCACTCTAATGAATTTAAAGAACTCGCATTTTTTCAGTTTGCCCTGATATTTAGAAAAATTGTCTAATAAAAAGAAAGTTTTATAGAACTTCGAAATATATGACATAAAAAAAGTTTAAAAATGTTTACAAAAATAAGTCCGTTTTCACCTAGAACATCAGGGTTACTATATATTTGCATAAACGTATGTTACGAGAGGTTTGTTTACATTTGTGAATCGTGCGTCCACATTAAGCAACCTTTTCTAACGAAATTCATGTTAGCTGAATTGAATGACGTTACAGAAAACCCAAACCAAATGTTTTTATTTTGCTCATAAAATTCAAATTGTTGGATTTTAATATGGAATGTGTTTTTTTTTGACAGAATCGATTTATCCCAAATTATTTGATTTGAGTTTAGCGACCAAATATACATATGAAAAGTTTGCTATCTTCTTTGTTGCAAAAGCTTGTAATCTTGTGTACTTAGGTCAAATTTTTCTAGTCACTTAAAAATTGTTCAAAATTTACTTTGATTTTAAAGTAAAGTATCCCTCAAAATAACTATTACTGAGCTCAAATATTTTATTCAGAATATCAAGACTCTGAACTTCCAAATATGAATGAAATGTTAAAGGCTTTTCCAATTAACATACATTTTTTTTTTGAGTCAGCGAAAACAAAACAAGCCTGAACCCCGGATCGAACCTGAACCTTGGTTCAGCGAGCTTCTAAACCCGCTCCGTGAACCCGAACCCAAAAAGTTTCACGGGTTCGAACCCCGGAGTGAAACCCCTCCCTATTTTTAAGAGGTTTGCAGCCCTGCTTATTTTTAATACTGAAAAAACTAAATTCTGAAATAAATGGGCGTATTCACCAGATAATTCCGATTTACGATTGGTGATTTATGATTGCCGATTTTACCTGCTGAATACAGTGATTGCCGATTGCGATTGGAAAATTTGACAATCATGTTTGCTGAAAAGAAATCGAACAAAACTAATTTTTGGTTAACGATTGCTGGGTCAGCCTACCTTTGTTCAGACATTCATATGCAATTTTTTACTTAACAAATCCACAAATATAGGAGACTAGCACATAACCCGTCGCGCTTCGCTGCGCCTTTGACCGTATAGAACCAATATCAGCCCACATCCATCCCCCATCCCACCCACTTCCCGCCCACATCCCACCAACTTCCCATTCACCCATTCCTATTACCACCCACTTACAAAAAACGGCAATCCCACCCACGTCCCAACTAACTACCACTCACATCCCGCAAACACATCCCATCCACTTCCCAACATTTCCTGTCCCCGAGTTTTAAGTCCATCAGATAAAAATGTTTATTTCGCATGCTGAATTTTCCGGTCATTTTTACTCCCGGGGTCGGATTTTCCATCATTGGAAAATCACACTTCACATTATTTCGCATTTTATTATTACAAACCGAGTCTCAAGTCAATCGGATGAAAAATAGTTTTTTTCCTCTAAAATTTTCCTGAATTTGCACGCCTTTTCAATATCATTCATTGAAACCGAGCTTCAAGCCAATCGGATGATAAATAGTTTTCTTTTCGCAGAATTTTCCGGAAATTTTCTGACCGTCGGGTCAAATTTACCAACATTGGAAAGTCACATTTCAAATTAATTCGTATTATATCTTTTCAAACCGAATTTTAAGCTAACCGGATGAGAAATAGATACATTTCATGCAGAATTTTCCGGTCGTTCTCCCCTGGGAGCGGATTTTCCGACATTGAAAAATCACATTTTTAAATTATTTCGTATTTCAAACCGAGTTTCAAGCCAATCGGATAAAGAATAGTATTTATGCTGAATTTTCCGACCTTTGGGTCAAATTTTCCAACATCAGAAAATCATATTTCAAACTATTTCGTATTGCATCCTTACAAACCGAGGTTGAAGCCAATCGGAAGAAAAATAATTTTTTGAATGCAGAATTTTCCGTCCATTTTCCTCTTCCGGGGCTCCGTCTTAGGTACACAAATTACAGCCCTCTATCTCTTACTCATTAGGCTGTGCGATGATTGCCAATGAGTCAGTGAATCAAACAGTCAGTCAGTCAGTACACTCTTTATTTTTATAGATATAGAGCGAAGCCAAAAAGTAAGAAAGAATTGGCAAAGACTAATCTAGATCGAACGTTCAGTACAATGGTTTTGCAATATGCAGCTGTTTTTTTTTTTTGTTTCCGGCTCTCCGCTCACACAAAGTTGAGAGTAAAAATCAAAATAGAATCATTTGCTTGTGTGATTAATGCTTGAGAATACGTGTGCACACTTGCAGGCTGTCGCTGTATGCGTACTAAAACGCGGCTGGCTCTAGAGCGCACTTTCTCTCTCTGGCTTCTGGACAAAATTTCAAGAGCCGAAAGTCCCTTGAAAAGCCAGCCCCAAAAAATCGTGTGCAAAAAAATCGTATGGCGTTACTCATCTTCATATTCTAATGTCTTTGGTATTGGTGTGTAAAAACCTAATCGCTTTCTGCTCTTTTGGTCTAAGCTTCGGCGAGCGTTCGGGTCGTGTACTTGTGAATAGCGAAATGTTTTCGCCCCCTGGGAGGAACCAAGGGCTATCGGTAGTAGAGAGATATTAAAATTCCATTCAAACAATTCAGCATTTATTTGAGCACTTATCTTTATCTTGATAATAGATTAGCCTTATTACAGAAACAAACAAAAATTCTTTTCTAGCGCGCTTCATAATTATAAATGGTCTGCCACGGAATTGGCAATGGCCAGCGCGGCGCGAGTGGGAGTCAGCCGCCCATGTCAGCAGTCGTGGGTTCGAATCATGGCCTGACTCGAGCGAAGATTTTTTTTTTTTTATACACTTGAAAAGTGTATTATAATTTTGCCCAGAAGTTTGCAACGCATAGAAGGAATCATCTCCGACCACATAAAGTATATATATTCTTGATCAGCATGACGAGCTGAGTCGATTAAGCTTTGTCCGTCCGTCTGTCCGTCTGTCCGTCCGTCCGTCTGTCCGTCTGTCTGTTTCTACGCGAACTAGTCCCTCAGTTTTAGAGCTATCGAGCTGAAACTTTGCACAGAGTCTTCTTTTACTGCACGCTGCTAATATGTCGGAACCGACCGGATCGGATGACTACTTCTTGTAGCTGCCATACAAATGTTCGTTCGGAAAATGGGTTTTAGTAAGAAAAACTGTTTTGTTCTCAATATTACTGCTCTCAAACACGGTCATGGGTAATATGTAATGTTTTTAAGCTGATTTGCGAAGTTTGGTCGAAGTCGCTAACCGTTGTGACAAGCTATTTCAAGTGTATCAAAACTTCGGTACAGACGAAGTTAGCTTTGCCTTTCTCGTTTTTTGTTTTCAAATTGTATTTTTAAACAAATAAAATTTTTGTTATTCTTCGATATCAAGAAAACACACTTCTAGTAAATATTTTCAGCATTTAAACGTTTTTTTCGTTTTGGAGAGCAATGGGTGCTGCGTTGAGGAAATGCTTTCTTAGTACAATGTCCGATCACTATAGGAAGCTATTGTGAAATTTTGAAATTTCTAACTATTACGGTGTTTGCTGGAGTCTGATGATCACAAATTAATGTCTTATCACTATATGTATAGATAAGACTCATCAGCAATCGCAAATCATAAATCTGTAATCGCTAATCAGAATTATCTGCTGAATACGCCCAATCTAAATAATTTTATTCCTGATAAATAAAACGAATCAAAATTGAATTGAACAAATTGAATGATTTCAAATTTAATATTTCGTATTTTGCATTGGTGGAAAATAATGTCTTGGTGGAAAATATTTTAAAATTAATTTTTATTACTCAAAACCCATCAAATCTTAATTAATATAAATGCAATTCGATCAGTTAAGCATTCAAAAGATCATAACAAGTACTATAATTAATTTGGAAAAATGGGTAGTATTCGAAAACCGCCTTTACATTTGTATCTAACGATAATGTTATAGTAAAGCAAATAACTCCAAATATTTAGATAATTTATCAGGAATCGTAATCCTCATTAGTTTTGTTATATAAATTACAACTTAAGCATTATTTCCAATTTTTATTGTTTACTTCATAATTTTTAATATCAATCAAATAAAAAATAATTCAAAGAATATATAGTAACATATCCCGCATCCAACATATTTTCTTACCACTGTAAACTCACTTACTTATTGAAGCATATTGACCCACTGTAGCATAAAGCGTGGGATAAACCGTTGCATGCAAATATAAACAAAAATCCAAATTAAAAAAACGCAACATAAACATAAGAATAATTGCGAAATCCATACTGACCAATCAGAAGATGCCAGCGAGCCAGCATCTAAACAAAAGACAATTCCTTTGTCTTGCTCTCTGCCACTTGAAAATTGTCACGTAGGCCAAAGCGTCCCAAACCCTTTATATAGAGCATAAGTCAGGAATTGTACTTTAGTCTTAAGATCACCACCACCCGATTCACATCGAATTACAAATAAAGTTTTAAAGCTACAAACGTTTTAATTTTTTTATTTTGGATCTGACTCAAATATTCAATTGGCGCAGTCGGTAGGATACCAAAAAGTTTTTTTCAAAAACGGTTCGTGTCAAAGTTTAAAACGGCTAGTTAATAAAGTGTCGACTTTTTGAACTAAAACGCGACTAACCGAAATTAAAAACTGCACTCGTGTATCCGCAAAAGAACCTATGTGAAAGTGAAACATATTAAATAGATTCAATCAGTATTGCATTGGGCGAACTAACTTTTTAATAAAAAAAAAAAATTTTTTTTTTGGTTTCACAAAAACTTTAAACTTTAATAAAATCACGAAGGAGGATTTTTAAAGAACAACCAGCAAGATGGCTTTAACGGAAGCAAACTTGGGTCAATTACTCTCACAAATGCGTCAAGTTCAACAATTTGAGGGACAACCCAACACCTTAAGCAGCTTTATCAGACGAATCGAATACCTTAATCGATTGTACCCAACCACAGATGAGAGGCAGACATTCATAATTTATGGTGCTATCGAAGCACTTATTTCTGGAGATGCCCAACGCGTTATCCAGCATTATTCACCAAACAAGTGGCAACTGTTGAAGGATGCACTCATAAACGAATACAAAACTCAGACACCGCTGGAGGAGCTATTAAGAAGACTACACAATACCCCTTACTCTGGGAATTTACGTAAGTTCTGTGATGAACTCGAACAAAAAACATTTATAATTTTAAATAAGTTAGAGTTGGAAAATGATATCAACAACAGTATAGTGTTTAAGGAAGCAATGAAGAAAACTGTCAAAAATTGTATTCAGAAAAAATTACCAGACAGGTTATATATGACCTTAGCCAGAAATGACATATCCACAGTGTCAAAACTAAGGCAGGTAGCTCAAACAGAAAATTTTTATGAAGATGCCATTCCTTCAAATAACAAAAATGGTCCGACTCAAGTGAAAAGTGAATATAATAAAATGAGAAATTCTCATCCCAACCAGCAATATTATTCTGCACCTTTTAACCCATTTAACCAACCCAACCCAGCGACTTACCAAGATCGTAATTACGATAACCAGAACCAAAGACAAAATATTAATCAAAATCAGACAAACGGTAGACAGCAAAGAGTTAACCAGTTTGATCAAAACAGATTTAATAATAACGGACAGAATCAGAACAATCAGTTATGTAATCAGTTCAGACAACAATTAAGCCAGGCACAACAATCAAATCCATTGAACCAAGGACAGTATAGAGGAACAGGAGAACAGATTAACAGACCATATAAAAGACAGAGAGAGGGAGCTAGCGGACAGCAGCGAATGGATACCTCTGAAAATTTTCAAATGTTAGCCTCCAGGGAAAACAACATATAGTGATCACATTTAACAATAAAAAGTGCAAATGTTTAATTGATACAGGGTCTAGTATAAACCTGATCAATGAAAATTTCTTTAATTTACCAGAACATAAAAAACAAATAATGGTACAGACTATGGAGGGAATTGTACAAATATCAAAATACATTAAAACAGAACCAAATAAACTTTTACCCACACCACAAATGTTTTACATACATAAATTCTCGGATAATTATGACATTTTATTCGGAAGACAGCTTTTGATAGATTGTAATGCAATTATTAATTACGAAGTTGGAATAACAGCATTAAATGAATACAGTTTCACCCACCAGAACTCTCAGTTTGGAAATAGTTCCAACTCAGACGAATCAATAGATTTTTACCTTAATCAAGAAAAGGGCAAAATCACTGAAGAATTCAATTATGCATTAGAAAACAGCATTGAGGAAAAGAACGAATATAGATTGGAGCATTTGAACGATGAGGAAAAAAAGACACCTCAAGAAAATCTTGTTTGAATATGACGATATTCAGTACCATGAGGGCGAACAACTTACATTTACAAACGAAACAAAGCATAAAATACAGACCGAACATGAAAACCCGATATATAAGAAACCTTATAGTTATCCATTCGCCTTCGAAGATGAGGTTAATAAACAAATATGTGAAATGTTGGATCAAGGAATAATAAAGAAAAGCAAATCACCTTATTGTAGTCCAATCTGGATAGTGCCAAAAAAGGCAGACGCTTCAGGAAAAAATAAGTTCAGAATCGTAATCGATTATAGAGCACTAAATGAGATAACTGTCAATGATAAATTTCCAATTCCAAATATGGAAGAAATTCTAGAAAAACTAGGCAGATGCCAGTATTTCACCACTATTGACTTAGCTAAAGGATTTCACCAGATAGAAATGGATGAAGCCTCGTTAAGCAAAACCGCCTTTTCAACAAAGACTGGCCATTACGAATACACTCGTATGCCCTTTGGTTTGAAGAACGCACCAGCAACTTTTCAGAGATGCATGAACAATATACTTGATGGATTAATCAACAAACATTGTTTGGTTTATTTAGATGATATCATTGTGTTTTCTACCTCGCTCGAGGAACACATAGATTCATTGCGCAAAGTCTTTGAAAGACTTCGAGAAGCAAATCTGAAACTGCAACTGGACAAATGTGAATTCATGAAAAAGGAAACTGAATTCCTTGGTCACATTATAAATACTGAGGGTATCAAACCCAACCCAAAAAAGATCGTCGCGATCGAAAAATTTCCAATACCGAAAAACAAAAAACAGATCAAATCATTCTTAGGATTGTGTGGATTTTATAGAAAATTCATACCTGGATTTGCTCACATTGCAAAACCATTAACATTGGGATTAAAAAAGAATGGCCACATTGACATAAAAGATCCAGCTTACATTCAGTCATTTGAAAAATTAAAACTCTTAATTATAAATGACCCAATTCTTGCATACCCAGACTTCAAGAAAGAATTCAAAGTTACAACAGACGCAAGTAATGTAGCTATAGGAGCGGTACTCTCACAGGAGGGCAAACCAATATGTTTTGCCAGTAGAACGCTCAACAATCATGAGGAAAACTACAGTACAATAGAGAAAGAGTTGTTAGCAATTGTTTGGGCGATAAAATACTTTCGACCCTATCTATTCGGGAGAAAATTTGAAGTTTTAAGTGACCATAAACCATTAGTTTGGTTAAGTAACATAAAAGAACCAAACATGAAACTCCAGCGATGGAAAATAAAACTCAGTGAATACGATTTTAATATTAAATATATTCAAGGAAAAGAAAATCATGTGGCAGATGCCCTTTCACGCATACAAATTGATAAAGAAGAATTAATGATGGCAGACAATAACTCTCAGAACGATAATGACACTACCCTAGCTACTATTCATAGTGCACAGGAAGATAATCAAAGATGTATTCAGATAACCGAAAAACCATTGAACTACTTCAACAGACAAATAAAATTTGAGAAAGGTGAAAAACCTAATCAGTATGTCACTCGATATTTTTCCAAAACTAGGATTACTATTAAGTACGAGACAATGACTGCTGAATTTGCAAAAGAAATAATCTTGAAATTGTTTAGTACTCAAAACAGTGTTATGTATTTAGAAGATGAAACAGACTTCAGTATATTCCAAAAGGAATATATGCGCTTAATTAACTCGAAAGTAAAAACAATGAAAGCCTCAGTATTATTGGAAGATATACTCACATATGCAGAAGTCAAAGAGACTATATTAAAAATACATAATGATACCCTACATTCAGGTATCAACAAAGTAGAATTGACATTTAAACAAAAATACTATTACCCAAAATTTTCGGAAGTCATTCAAAACATTATAAACGAGTGTGATGTTTGCAACTTAAGCAAAGCAGAACATCGATCAACAGATCTACCATTTGAAATAACTCCAGAAGTTTTAACTATCAGAGAAAGGTACGTTATTGATTTCTATATAATCAAGAAGAAAACATATTTGTCATGTATAGACGTTTACTCAAAATTCGCAACACTTGTAGCAGTGAACGGAAGAGATTGGTTAGAAACAAAACGAGCATTATTGAGAATATTCAACGATATGGGTAAACCACAGGTTATCAAAGCAGACAAAGATTCATCATTTATGAGTCTAGCAATTAAACAATGGTTACAAAAAGAAAATGTGGAAATTCAAATAACCACCAGTAAAACGGGTATATCAGATGTAGAAAGATTGCATAAAACCATAAATGAAAAGTTTCGAATTATTAATACAGATAACAACACTGAAGACAAAGAAACATCAGTTGAAACCATCCTTTACACTTACAATCATAAAATGATACATTTAACAACTGGTCAACCACCAGCAATGATCTTTTTGTATTCAGGTAATCCAAAAACTGATATGCAGGCGAACAAAGAATCAAAAATAAGTAAGCTTAATGAGAAGCGAAAAGAATTTGAGATCGATACACGTTACAGACAAATGCCTGACGCGAGATTAAAGATATCAAATCCATTCAGAGAAACAGGAAAAATTGAACAACTTGATGATAAACATTATGAGGAAGAAAACAGGGGAAGAAAAATTACTCATCATAGAAGCAAATTTAAGAAGAAAAAGAAAACTAATAAAAATAAATACATTCCTTAGGTATCACACGGTTGATGTCATTATGGATGATTGTGGCAATTGCACTAAACATATCCGGACAATCAATTAATGCACAAATTATTGAAATCACCCCAATAGTGACCGACCAGGGTTACTTACTATTTGAAACAGGTACAATCGAAATATCAAGCGAATTTGAAAACCATTGCTTTTCAGTAAATTTGACGAACTTAGAATTAGTATATTCTAAAATAAAACAACAAAGTAATCATTTTAAGTATGTACCTCAGATTTCATATTTAATGGATAAGTTAGAAAGAGAAATGAGCGGGTTAAGAATAACCAAAAGAAATAAGAGAGGATTAATTAATATAGTGGGAACAACCTATAAATACTTATTTGGAACATTGGACAATGACGACAAAGAAGAAATCGAACAACAACTACATGTGTTAGCACAGAATACCATACAGATAAGCGATTTAAATAAAGTAATAAAAGCAATTAATGAAGGAATTGAGGAAATAAATATTTTAAGAGGAAAACTTGATCAATTTAAAATGATGAATATTTTTATGTTTAATATCCAACACTTCATGGAATATATAGAAGATATCGAGATGGGCTTACAATTAACAAGATTAGGAATTTTTAATCCAAAGTTACTAAAACATGACCAATTGATGGACATTAACCAAAAGAGCATTATGAACACTAAGACATCAGCATGGCTGAAATCGGACACAAACGAAATCTTTATTTTATCTCATATCCCTAAATCTATTCAAGATTATCCGAAATATAAAATATTAAGTTATCCTAATAGTAACGGAGAGAAACTCCACGAGAACATGGATGACACATTCTACAGAATTAATAAAGATGTATTTACCAGCAAGGACAGAAAATTAGAAACGAACAAATGTTTTATAAACATTATTAACCAAGAAAGTGCAGAATGTACGTTTAACAAAATTAGAGCACCATATCTCATTGAATATATTGAACCTAATATTATAGTCACTTGGAACATAACGCCTACGACGTTGAGTCAGAATTGCGACCATAATAAAATTGTTATTAAAGGAAATCAAATGATTAAAATATTTAACTGTAATGTAGAACTTTTAGACTTCTCAATATCAAATCATCAATCAGATTACACACGAATTTTGTACACTCAGAATAATATAACTAAGTTGGAACCGTTACCTTATTTGGAAATAAAAGAAGTCGTATGGTTGAACGAACAAGAAAATAAAATATACAAAATAATAACTATCACCATACTAATCTTAAGCATATTAGCGATAATTGCATACATAATGTATAAATTTAAGAACATACCAAAACAAATATTTATTAGAAATAAGAAAGAAATTAAAAATGAACCAAAGGATTACCAAGTAAAATATTCCAACGACGATGAAATTGTAATCGAATCAATACCACAACTTTATCCATAATTTTTAAAATAAGAAATAAAAATACAACTATTCGTGTGAGGACACACTTCGATCTAAGGGTAGGGGGAGTAACATATCCCGCATCCAACATATTTTCTTACCACTGTAAACTCACTTACTTATTGAAGCATATTGACCCACTGTAGCATAAAGCGTGGGATAAACCGTTGCATGCAAATATAAACAAAAATCCAAATTAAAAAACGCAACATAAACATAAGAATAATTGCGAAATCCATACTGACCAATCAGAAGATGCCAGCGAGCCAGCATCTAAACAAAAGACAATTCCTTTGTCTTGCTCTCTGCCACTTGAAAATTGTCACGTAGGCCAAAGCGTCCCAAACCCTTTATATAGAGCATAAGTCAGGAATTGTACTTTAGTCTTAAGATCACCACCACCCGATTCACATCGAATTACAAATAAAGTTTTAAAGCTACAAACGTTTTAATTTTTTTTATTTTGGATCTGACTCAAATATTCAATTATATACCTTCCTACTCCAATTTGGTAAGCACCCATTTAAATGTTAGATGCTGATGAATTTGGTTATCATTATTGTCCATCATGTAAGTTTTTATTTTTACTTTCGCTTAGGTACTTTGGTACAACGAACATTTTTCATATTTATATGCATTTAAGTATCTAGCGGCAAATACATATTTTTGTGTTTATTATACACTTTACAAAAGGTCCACAGAGTGTAATCTTGGGCAATAGCAGTAACAGGGAGAAGGAATCATTTCCGTTTCTATAATCTATATATTCTTGATCAGAATCTACAGCCGAGCCGAGAGCACAGATCTCAGAGATGGTTAACTTCATATATGTACTTGCAGGCAGATCAAGTTTATATTCAACGCCCCCTCTCGCCACGCTCCCTCCTTCCACCGCAATTTGAGAAAAGCATATCTCCCACAGATTTGTAGATAGATCGTTCGTACCTTCTTTGCATATTCAGTAATCAATATTATTTATTTTAACTTAAATTGATCAGATATATACAAAGTTTATTTCTTGCAAATGGGCATTTCAATCAAAAGGTCCGCAAAGACCAAAAAATAAAAATCCCTAAAAACACTCTGTTTTTACATATTGGGTAAACAATTAATTTACATTTATTTAAAACGTCGAAGAAATATTCGATTTTACGGAGCTTGCGCTATTTTCCTCATTTTGACATTAATATACCTTTTTGAAGACGGCCGTTTTATTTTGATTAAATCAATATAATTAGATTTTTTTTTTCTTTCAATCCAATAACGGTACATTAGTTTTGAGTAAGTCAAGTTACTTAGAAATTTTTGTCGAAAATTTGTTTTTTTTGTATTAATCAATTTCGTAAAATTTTTTATTGATCAACAGCTAGTTTTATTTTTTCAGAAGATCGTCTGCAAGAGCACACCAGATTAATATCTTTACCCATCATTAAAGCCATTATAGATTTAGATGTTGCCACAAAATGTATCAACACTTTTGGTTTTTGTAAAATAAAGTATTTTTCCACAATAAATTTATAAAAATCCGTATTTTTAGGTTTTCTCATTGCGCATAACTCCTTATGATTATTTTATTAAAAGACATAGTTTCGTAATAGACATATGCTGTACATTCGCTCTTATCTCCTTCTCCGCTTAGCCGCTGCTATTAATCTATGTAGGGGTGATTTTTTGAGAGTCTATGGTTAAAAAACCATTCCTAGACTAACATGTGTTTACAATTGTTTTGTGTACATAAATTTAGGTTTGTTTTGAGTTCTTGCGTTTATGCTTAAAAAGTCGGAGAACCGTCCCTTTGCCCAAACTCATTATACTCTTTGCACCTTTGGTACAGGGTATAAAAATCTGCTTCAGTCTGATAGAAAAACGAGAAAGGCAAAGCTAACTTCGTCTGTACCGAAGTTTTGATACACTTGAAATAGCTTGTCTCAACGGTTAGCGACTTCGACCAAACTTCGCAGATCAGCTTTAAAACATTACATATTACCCATGACCATGTTTGAGAGCAGTAATATTGAGAACAAAACAGTTTTTCTCACTAAAACCCATTTTTCGAACGAACATTTGTATGGCAGCTACAAGAAGTAGTCATCCGATCTGGTCGGTTCCGACATATTAGCAGCGTGCAGTAAAAAGAAGACTCTGTGCAAAGTTTCAGCTCGATAGCTCCAAAACTGAGGGACTAGTTCGCGTAGAAACAGACAGACGGACAGACGGACGGACAAAGCTTAATCGACTCAGCTCGTCATGCTGATCAAGAATATATATACTTTATGTGGTCGGAGATGATTCCTTCTATGCGTTGCAAACTACTGGGCAAAATTATAATACACTTTTCAAGTGTATAATAAAATACGCTGGGTACTTAGCTAGTTGGTGATTTTATTAAATTTTATTTAATTCGTCTTTCAGGTCGGATTCATCTTTATTTTTAATCTTATCGTTGGAACGGGAGCATTAACTCTGCCAGGAGTATTTGCCAGAGCAGGATGGGTCCTCAGTCTAATCGTAATCATGTTGCTAGCCACGATAAGTTACATGACAGTAACATTCATAATCGAGGCCATGGCGTGCACTAACGCTATCAAAAACTGGCAAAACCTGCAGGCCCTGCGCCAAATCCGGAACTCTGAACAAAACAGCGAAGATGAAGATGATCCTGATTCCCTGCCATCTGCAATGGAAGAAGAAAGAGGTGTTGGCCGCGAATTGGAAACAGTTCCGTTGACTATCCAAAACGCTGAATTTCATTACTACCAGTTATCGCAGAAATTTGAACTGGGTGAAATGGCTACTCTATTCTTTAATGATTTTGGCCGCATGCTGTTTTACGTGTGTCTAATTATTTATTTATATGGAGATTTAAGCATCTATTCCGCAGCTGTGGCGAGAAGTCTTCGAGACGTTGTATGGTAAGATTTATTCATATTTCCATGCCTAATTCTGTTACATCAGTTTTCAACCATCACACATATCAATTTGCGTATTGTACATACGTACTTTAAAAAACTATAATAACACAACGCGTATTATTTATTTTTAAGCGCCGGACTCAAATCAAAACATATTTGCATAAAAGTGTGCCACACGCGGTTTGTTTAAATTTGTAGGCCCCGTGGCCAACGTAAGTGCGTTTTATTTCAAAAACTAAGTGGCGCTCATGAAAATCACAAAAAACTGAAATTTGCATGCAAATCGGCCACGCTTTGCAGATCTACCACGAACTTAAATCTAATGAAATGAATAAAGCTTAGAAAAGATAAAAATAAGTACTATAACTTGACAAAGCCAATTTTTAAAAAATAACCCGTTTCTGGGACATATCGTCCTTGGAAATGGTTAAAAAAGCCATATCCTGCATTTTTATGACCATTTGACTGTTAATCATTAGAGATATGGAGTTTTTAAAGCCAGATTCGGCTGAGAATAAATTAATTTTGAAATCTTGTCAGAATAATTATGCCAACCCCCCATTCGCACATTTTGATTTATATTTTCTAGCCTTAGCAGCTGATTGTGTACTACTTAAGTTTTATTGAAAGCTTACTTTTATACTAGTCTTCGATATAAATTTCAAAGTTTTAGGATTTTTTGTTTATTTTAACAACTTTGAGTCATCGGATCAAGGCCGACTGAGAATATCGAAGCCTATACACACTGGGCGCAGCACTGTCAAAGCAACGAAAACCTGCAATATGCGTTCACAATTAACTCGCAGTTTTTTAAACAGATGTCAGCTATTACTGCTTAGAATGATTGCAAAGCCCCGCCTTAATGTTACTTATACACAGAAACGATATTATTCTACGAGTTATATGGTTACACCTATGAAAGCTGAGCTGCAGCTTGAATGTGGCAACTTTGACAGTTCTTTCGAAGTTGCCCAATTTGAATTTAATGCATGTGGATTAGCAATGAAAATAAGTTTAAGCATTTAGTAAATTTCAGAGCTGTAAACTTGAATTACCATTACCATTACCATTTTTCACATAATTGAAAGCTATTCTTGATTACCATTCTTTAATAATCGTAATTGTAACTTGGAATTACGATTATTCAGTAAATATTACAAAATATAATTACTTTTACAGTTACTTAAATAATTGTAGCTGTAAAGGGTGATTTTTTAGTAATTGTGCTTGAAAAGTTGAATTCTTAATGAATTTTTAGTGCAAAAAGGTTTTGTTACCTTGATCAGCAATCAATTAAATTTGGTGTTTTCCAGTCTTGATGCGTAAAAAATGATAATTTTCACCTACAAATACATAATAATTCAACTTTAATGTTGTAATATTCACTGAATAATCATAATTCCACGTTACATTTACGATTATTAAATAATCGTTACCTAAAAAATTGTGTTTTTAGTAATGAAAAGTAATTAAATACGGGAAGTAATGAATACATTACAGCTCTGGTAAATTTAGACTTCTTTGATGAAATAGGTCAGGTTCTGTTCCCTAAGAATTTCTCTTTAGAACATTTTGACAACCGAGAGATTTATGATAAGTGTAAAGACAGCTTAAACGATTATACGAAAATAGAGACGGAATTCGGAAATGGAAATATTTGGATGCTAAGGCAGGCTCTGGCTTGGAATTTTTAAAATGACGACTGTTTCAAAATGCTTCTTAACTAAGTTTTATTTCTTTTAGCGATCAAACGAATAGTACCGATACCGTAAACTCAAATGTGATGTACTGGCCAGGCGATTTTAGAAATAATACCAATCTGGCATGCTGGAAGGAACACACCATATCACGACTAAGCATGTACAGGGTATTTTTGATTGGATTCACTGTTATATTCGGGCCCTTTGCTGCGTTTAGCATTCAGAAGACAAAATACCTGCAAATGCTGACTGCTGTCTTTCGTTGGACAGGTAAATACTCTCCCGCTGAAAGCTTTCATTGGGTTTATTTCCGTTCTCTGCTTTCAGCATTTACACTCATGATTTGCCTTGCACTGAAGCTGCTGATCACAAACGGAGCAAAAGGACATCCAGTGAGCTTCAATTTTTACGGGATTCCATCGCTGTTCGGGGCTTGTGTTTACTCATTCATGTGCCATCACTCACTGCCCAGCTTATTGTCACCTATTAGAGAAAAAAGAATGGTCGCAAAAATTCTTTCACTTGATTATGTTGTAATTTGCTGTTTTTATATAGTGTTAGCCATGACTGGGATATTTGCCTTTGAACACATCGAAGATCTCTATACACTAAATTTTCTACCATACACAGTAGCGTATACAGACTTCGCCTCAGCCCTGCTCGTTGGCATTGATTATTTTCTGGCTCTATTTCCGGTATTTACCTTATCTACCAGTTTTCCCATTGTCGCCATAACACTGAGAAATAATCTGCAAACACTCTTCTTGGACATGTCTCGATATGAATCCTACCATTGGTGCATGCGCATACTCTTTCCTCTGTTTGCAATTATTCCACCATTTTGTATAACATATTTTACCGAAAGCTTGGCCAATCTGGTTGCATTCACTGGTAGCTATGCGGGCACGGGGATTCAGTACGTCATACCAGTTTGTTTGGTTTACTTTGCCAGGCGCACATGTTCCGAGCTTTTGGGAAGTGGAATTGTGAATAAGTTCCAAAGTCCCTTCAAGTCCAATGCCTGGTTAATTTTGGTTCTAGTATGGTCAATTGTATGCGTATTGTTAGTCTCCATTAATTTGTTTAGATAAATAAGTCTATTATGCACACATATTTATAGATTATTCATTTATTATTATACTATATACTTAAAGAGTAAGTAAATATTTTAATCGGCTGTGAAATTACAAAATTTTTAACCAAACCGCTGAATCGACTTTTCATTGTATTTGGGGTCACTCAAAAAAGATAATAGATTTTTCGAACGAAGCACACAGAGCACGCAGAGAAAAACATTAACGCATATTGGTTATACCAAAATAGATATATGTATAAGTCGAAAAGAAAATAGCTCACCATTAACTTCACTAAAAATGACTGCTTTTTTTGTAACTCCCAAAGGAATGCTGGTCAGTCAGTACACAAAACATGTGGCACCAAACGAGATTTCAATTTTCTGGAGCCTAAACGGACACTCAAAATGGTTTTCACTCATCATTCCGATATTCCAACTAGGTCAGTAAGGTCACGAACTGACATTCGACGATTTTGAAGCACAAAAATTTTTTATTTTGTTGACGAGTCTTTTGCCTTCTGCAACATTTTCAACACTAAATTTAATAAAACTACGTTTTTGAATAGTTTCAGACATTATAAAACAACGAAAAATTTACTTTTAGCTGTTAACAAAAGGACGCGTATCTCAAGCAGATCTAACAGATCTCAGTGACAGTTTTGCCAACTTTATAAACATATTATTATAAAATCAACTGTCGCTATAGGAATACACCCTATTGAAAGGCATGCCAATGGGATCCCCGGCTTCTCCAGTAATAGCTGACATTGTGATGGAAGAACTACTTGACAACACCATAAAGAAACTGAAGCACCCACCAAGACTGCTCAATAAATTTGTTGACGATCTGTTTGCAATAATTAAGCCGAAGCTCCAAAATACACTAGACGCACTCAACTCCTTTCATCGGAACTTAAAATTTACCAAAGAGCTAGAAATAGATGGGACACTTCCCTATTTGGACACGACTATCAATACATAGACAAGGAAACAAACTAAAACTTAAATGGTACAAGAAGCCAACAGTATTAGGACGAATAATTGATTTTTACTCGAAACACCCACAAAATATGATTATAAAAACAGCGATAAGCTGTATTAACAGGATGCTAGGCATAAGCGACGAGGCATACGACAATGACATAATTTCCGAGATTAAAATTATACTGACGAATATTCACTTTCCAAGGAGTATTCTAAAAACATTAATAGAGAGAAGCAAAACGGTAAAACCAAAATAGATTAGACAACCCAAGTCTTATAGATCCTTTACTTATTTGCGACATGTATTCAACAAGACAAAGTCGTAAATTGACAATGCAGACAAGAGTAATGTAATATACAAAATACCATGTAAAGGGGATTCAGTAAACGCGTGCAAAAACTGTATATAGAAAGAACAAAGTCAAAACTTAAGGCAAGGATATCGCAACATAAATCCGATTACAAACTCCGACACCAAACGACCATTCAGAAAACTGCGCTGGCGAGCGGGCACTCACCGAATTTCAAAGAAACGATCATCTTGCAGGCCAACTTTTGAAACAGAGAAGATAGAAAGCTTTCCATACGTATTTTTGGTCGCTGAATTCAAATAAATTGTCAGATTTCCCACAGGAAATCAGGTTTATGGTTCTTTATATTTATTTGTTGGTCCTGCGGCCATATTAAGTGTCCTATTCCAACCAAATTTGTTTCAATGTAAGCTGAATTCAATGAAGTTACAAACAAACCAAACACGAACTTAAGATTTTGCTGAAAAGGTCTAATTTTTTTAATTTTAATATGGAAAATGTGGATATTTTTTGATAAAATCATTTTTTTAAGTTTAAATAATCCTGAAAAATTTTCTACTGATATAAAAAATCTTATCTTAAGAAAAAATAGTTGGTAGTCCTTTGTTTCTTCTTATATTACATATTTTTAGTTTTTCGATATCATCACGCTTTTAAAAGTTATAGCACAAAAACTATACAAATTTTTGACTTTTTTTGCATAATATTATTTACCATCATAATCGTGTAAACGTTATCATTGCATATTAAATCTGTTTGAATTTATATGTTTAGGGGTAAAGTATACTAAACAAGGTAGGCTCACTCGCTCTCTCACAACTCATTATACCCAGCGGCGCAGAGCTCAACGTGTTCTGTCGAAAATATGCATTACGACTGTCCAAAAGGTAAGGCACTACAATCGCTGATTTTCGTTAGAGAGAACAAACAGACTGCGAACAATCTGCATTACAATTTTAAAAATAATGTACGCAGTCGTAATGGGAAGTTCGGCTCTGGCATACATCCTTAATACCTAGTAATGCAGGTTGTCGGCAGCCCGTTTACAAAGCTGCCATGCCTATGGCAAAGTAATGCAGATTGTATGGGAGTATTTCCTTCATACTGATGGCAAGTTAACGCATGAGTACCCCATTTTGCAATGGCAATTTGCGCCGCTGGGTTACTCACTGAAATTTATCAAGTTGTCAAGAGAGAGAGAGTGAGTGAGCCTACCTTGTTTAGGTGCACAAATATGCCCGCCTACTAGATTAGATGCCAAAAGTTGAGCGATTTGAAACCGCCTGATAAAACTAAGTAGATTTGATGCGTACGGGGTTTCTTCCTCGGGGTGCCACCACCTAAATCTATCTTTGTGTCTCGACTTATGCCATCGGCTTCGGAAGACGTTGTGTTGCGTTATTTATGTTCAAGGTTTAGCTATTGTGACTCCAGCTGTGTGGAAGTTAGAAAACTTAACTTTAAATCTACGAGAAAAATTTTGAATTTTCAGATTTCGCTCCCTGACTTATATATTGACAGAGCGTAAGAGCCAACGTTCTGGCCTGAGCACGAAATCGCGCACATATTCAAAAATTACTCTAATCATAAAGTCAGTGAGCGTGTTCAGCAGCATAAATCGATGACAAAAAATGGACTATTTTTGTTAGATTGTGCTGGTGAACGGGCATTATGCGCAATCATGTTTGCTATTTTTCTTGATTGTGTTAAGCGTAGTATACACTTCCACCAAAGACTTGACAAAACCAAAAATTCCATATAAAAAAACACACAAAAATTTTTGTGCCAAAGCCCTTTGGCAGTCTGTTTGGTGGTAGTCCACACTTCCAACAAAAAGGCCTCAATTAAGTCTTTGGTGGAAGTGTATATGTACTACGCTTAAAGCGTAGTATTTAATTGAGGCCTTTTTGTTGGAAGTGTGGACTACCACCAAACAGACTGCCAAAGGGCTTTGGCACAAAAATTTTTGTGAGTTTTTATACTCTGTACCGAAGGTACATAGAGTATATTAAGTTTGTGCAAAAGTATGTAACAGGGAGAAGGAATCATTTCCGACCCTATAAAGTATATATATTCTTGATCAGCATCAACAGCCGAGTCGATATAGCCATGTCCGTCTGTCCGTCTGTCCGTCCGTATGAACAAACAGATCTTAGAGATGGTAAGAGATAGAGGTTTGACATGTATGGGACAAATGCTCTTATACTTGCAGGCAGATCAAGTTTATTTTCAATTTTTGCCACGCCCCCTCCCGCCCCCGCAATTTGGAAAAAACGTCATATCTTCCACAGTTTTGTAGATAGAAGGTTTGTTCCTTCTAGAGATAGTTAGCCATTAGTAATATGTATCAATTTGCCGAAGAAATGATAAAGATCGGATGAGCGGTTCTCAAGTTATGAGCAAAAAGTGAATCAGCTTCCTCCCCCACCACCCACCCACCCTTTCACAACCAACGCCGCACAACTCAAGAACAGTACAATTTTTTGCCCCTCACTTGTTTTTTATGGAGTTTTTGTTTTGGCAAGTCTTTGGTGGAAGTGTATACTACGCTTTACGTTTGATATGCAAGGACAATCTTCCTGTCCACTGTGTGGAAAAGTAAGTGTTTATGTACCTTATGAGCAAGTGCGTGCCCTTGTATAAAATGCCAAGTCGCTCAAAGGTGTGTATTTTTAATTAGTATACTTTATCCATCTCCACCTCCACTTGCCAACAACAAGGTGTTTTATTGGGGTAATATGTTAAATCATTAAGATTTATGATCTCGTCTTTATTTACAGGTAACAGAATTGATTGAAGAAAAGTATGACAATTGTAAGGATAAAGTAAAACAGGCGTTTCAGCAAATCTATAGTTTTGCATTTACCTGCGATGCCGTTGCCATTACCATTTTGTGAGAAATGGATCAATTGATTCTATTTGTCTTCAAGCCAATGCTAACTCAACAATCACCAGAACAGGGGAATAAATTTATGGATCTGTATTTTAATTTACCGTTGTTTGCCCTGGGACCCTATTAAGTTCTGGATTGCAGAGAAAGACGCATTGCCAGTGCTTTCTGACTTGGCATTTTCATATCTTATTACATTGAAAGCTCCGTGCCTTCGGAACGATTGGCATCGGCTATAAAAAGTGTGGTTTCTGACACCAGGAGCCGAATGACCGATGAGCACATAACTCAACGCGTCTTCCTAAAATCTTTGTCTAACGATTATTGTTAAAATCAGAAGTTTGTAAGTTTCGAATATTTAACTGAATACGTTTTTTTTTACGATTTGTAGTTCGAATGGTCTAGTTTGAAAGATGATCAATTAAAAAAGTAAGCACTGCTTTCGTTCCGTAAATTTAAATTCATAAATAAGTTTTCAGAACATCTTATGTTATATATGAAATAAAAAATAAATATCTTTTGTGTATTTAATAAATATACATCAAATCTATATTTTTTGCGCAGTCAGATTGTAGTTCTTATTACGCGTCAAATGACGCCTCAATTACCTCAATAGACCAGTTCATTGTTTAGATCCGGGCTTTTATTGAAAAATATAGAAAATATCGATAATATCGATGTTTTTAAAACCAAAATATTTATATCGAAATGATACTTTTTCAAAATCGCCAAAAATATCGATATTGATATTTTTGAAATATTCAACAACCCTATTTTCAATGCTATCCCTCCCAATCTTATTACTGATCAATATTATATGCTACCACACAATTCTGTCAAGTTTGATCCAAGTTGGATGACTATAGCATATAGCTTCAATAGGAACGTTTGGTCAAAAAATAGTTGTAGTGGAAAATCTTGTTTGTTTTAAATGGTAGCGTCTTTGTACTTTCCAATTATAAATATTATCTGTTTCAACACAATTTTGCATCCAAATCGGATGAATGTATCGTAAAGCTGCCATATCAAAATCTGGTAGGCATATATTATGCTCCAATACAAATTTTGGTCGAGCCGAAGTTAGCTTCCCTCTATTTTTATTCCCTTGGGGAGGGTATATTGAAATTGTCCGAATGTTTGTAACGCACAGAAGGCGGCATCTCCGACCACATAAAGTATATATATTCTTGATCAGCATGACGAGCTGAGTCGATTAAGCTTTGTCCGTCCGTCTGTCCGTCCGTCCGTCTGTCCGTCTGTTTCTATGCTATCTCCTTCGTCAGTTTTAAAGCTATCTTAACTAAACTTTGCACGAAGTCTTTTGGTACAAATACGCTGCACATTTGTCGGAACTGGCCGGATCGGATGACTATAGCATGTAGCTGCCATAGGAACGATCGGTTGAAAAAGTAGTTTTATAGAGAAAAACTTTTTTGTTTTCAATGCTATCGCTCCCATTCCTCGTATTTATAAGTATTCTATGATATCACTTAATTTCACCGAGATTTATCAAAATCGGACAACTGCATATTATAGCTGCCATACAAAAGATAGGTCTGAGAAAAAGTCTTGGTAAAAAAAACATTTTGTTTTCAATGCTATCGCTCCCAAACTTTGTACAGATCAATATTATATACTACCACACAATTCTGTCATGTTTGATTTAAATCGGATGACTATAGCATACAACTGTTATAGGAACGATCGGTCGAAAAAGTAGTTCTAGTGAGAAAAACTTTTTTGTTTTTTAAAGGAAGCGTGTTTATACTTTCCAGATATGAATATTGTCTGTTTCAACACAATTTTGGAGAATTTGATCAAAATCGGATGAATATATCGTATAGCCATATAACAAACTGGCAGCATATATCATGCTCAAGGGTATATAAACTTCGGTAGAGCCGAAGTTAGCTTCCCTCTATATTTATTAGTTAAAAAACTTAAAAAAAGTTACCAAATCGTCGCTTTTTTTAAAAAAAAACTTTACTGGGAAATTTTTGGAGATGTTTAATTTTCCCATTTCTTGACGCACTTTGACCCAAATTTCTTGAGCACTATTTGACCGTTTTTATACCCTGTTCTCATTAAAAATGGGAAAAAGGGGATCATGAAGTTGTGCAAATGTATGTAACAGCCAGAAGGAAACACCTCCGACCCCATAAAGTATATATATTCTTGATCAGCGTCAACAGCCGAGTCGATTTACTTACAGAGACTGTAACAGATAGAGCCACAATTTTTGGCATGTATGTAGGTGTATATCGTACCCAAATCAAGTTTGCTTCAGATTTGGCAAATTCCTCCTCCTTCTCCTTCTAACGGCGAAAAACTGTCAGAGCTAAGATTTGTGTGTTTGAACCTAAGATTTAATATATATTCTATTCTGTATACCACTACAAGATCCGAGCAAAAACACCGAAGATATGCAAGTGCTCCTCCCCAGTTCAAAGCTAAAGGAACCACATTACTTGGAACAGGGTATTTTGCTGTCGGGGCACTCGACCGCAACACTCTTACTTGTTTATAATCTTTTTTTTAGGTGAAAGCTAACACCTAAATACATCAAATCAATGTTTGAAATCTATCAAAAATAATTTTCATATCATGGAAAACAGTTGTCGAAACTTTAAATGCGACTATCACTGAAACACTTTTTTTTAAAACGGTTGCAAACATTTTATTTTTTTTTTAATTACTCCTAATACCCACCATTTTGGTGTGAAACAGGATATTTTTGATCGGTCCAAATATAACGGAGCAATAGAGTGGGAAAAACAAGTCGATTTTCGAAATTTTGACTTTGAAACCCTATAACTCCGCTATTTATTGACAGAAAAAACATGCTAGTTCACACCAGAATTACATAATTTCTTAACAAAACCTCGTTTTCATTTTTACTTTCAGACAATCCGTTCTCAAAACATTTTTGCTACCATATGGGCCTATGTTTTAAATTTTTGGTTAACTTTGAACCATAATACAACAACAACTGCAAGAACAACAACAAAAAATTTAATTTAACCGATTACCTTTCGAATGCAAGACACCGCTTTCTAACATCTCTTATAGTTTTTGTAGTAGTAGTAGTAGTAGTGTCTTTATTTTTTAGTTTTGAATGCCCTATTACAACATTTAGCTAATTATTTAACATTATTCAACTAAAAATAAAGTATACGAATTTTAATCGACTTGGTTTTGAACCGTCTGTCGATCACCTTGCCCTAATCCAGTCACTTCGGTAATACACCTGGCTGCCCGGGTCGTCCCCAGATACAGATCGTTCCCTTTATATGAGTACGGTTTGTGTTACATTTATTACTATTCTAATTTATATAATATTTTTGCCGTCAGCTAATATTGATTTTTAAACTATCAACTAGGAGTGAATGTTTGTATGTAATTTTGTTTGTGTACTAATTTTGAGATTGTATGTGGATATCCTTAAAAAGTTTCAGTTTGTATCAGTCTCCTATAGTTAAGTGCATGGTTTATATAGTTCGCAAGTGCAGTCCAATTCGATCCATTTAAAATGTTTATGGTTTCCTGATGGGTCAGTTGTGATCTATTTAGGTGTAGCTTTCTGATTTCCTTCAAAACGGGGCATATGGCAACAAAATGAAAAGTGTCTTCAGGTGTCCTTAAATTGCACAGGTCACATTCGCTGTTGGTGCGGTATGGCGCGGCGTTTAATTGCAACATTTCAGTTCGTGCTTTGCAAAGCAGCGATATCTGCCAGATTTCGAATTCGTCGCGGAAGTAGTTTGCATCATTTAGGTTGTAGCGTAGAGTTTTATAGATTGCTCTCGTAGAGCTTTGACTGGCCTGAAATTCAAACCTCCTCATGGCTGCGCAATCGATTTGTTCTATAATTTTCGTATGCACTAGATCCCATGAGCTTGAATCTGATATATCCAGCGCTATTCCATTATCGTTTGCCAGGCACCGCCATTTTTCAAAAAACTGACTTGTACTGCTTTGCAGATGTTTTGCGATTATTTTTGGTAACCTAGTATCCGACTTCTTCATTATTTTTCTGATATATGAAAAGTGTGACTGCAATGCCTCGGTGTGTAACAGCGACAGTCCGGTTTCAAGGTGAATTGCGTAGTTAGGTGTACTTCTGGGTAACTGAAAGAGTTTTTTTATGAAGTGACGCTGCAGTTTCTCTGTTTCCTCATAATACGTATGTCCCCAAATTGGCGCCGCATACAACATTATCGTGCTTACCGTGGCCTTAAAAAGTTTGTATTTCACACTTGATGGTACATTTTGTCTGCCAAGAAAGGAATTCCACGTGCTATTTAGGGCGATTTTTGCGTCAGATAGTTTCTGCTGTAGATGGCTGGAGAAATTTAAATTTTGCGTTACTGTAACTCCGAGGTATTTAAATTCTTTTACGACCTCCAAGAGTTCTCCATTTAAATTCCAACTCTGGTTGTTTGTTGCACGTCCTCTTCCATCACGGATGACCAGCACCTTAGTCTTGTCAATATTAATTAGTAGGTTCCAACGTTGGCAGTACGAAAAGAGTGAGTCGATCATCTCCTGCAGTTTGTGAGGCGAGTCTGCCATTATCACCATGTCATCAGCATACATTAAAACTTTTATGGTATGATCGGCGAAGGAAATACCACCTGGGAGCTCATTTGTTACGTCGTTTAAATAAAGCGAAAAAAGCAGTGGACTGAGTAGACATCCTTGTTTCACCCCTGTGTTGTTGCCAAACCAATCTGAAAGCAGTTCTCCATTCATTCGCACGCCTCCCCCATCCTGCGGGCCATTGCAGTCAGGACGAGCCGCCACTCCAGTACAGGTATTTTCTTGAAGAAAAGCTTGAAGAGCGTTCTCCTTGAAATCCATCTGTCTTCGTAAAGATCGTCTGCAAACAATCACCCCGAGAAGCGTTTTCTTATACCCCCTCCGACGCAACTCGTTCCACCGCCTCCTCTTTGGTTTCTCTTGTTTCTTAAGTCACGCAATACTTTGACAGCCATCAGGACCATCAGATTAAACTTTTCCGAAAAAATAACGTTCGAATTCTTCGTCCAAAATTTGTACCTGTCAGCAAACGCCAAACGAGCCTTAAGATGGCGGGCAATAGCTCGTGCCACCCGGGAGCTATGTTGTTAGGTTACAGATTTCTCAAGCTAAGAATTTTGGACCCGTCTCCTAACCGACTGACTTAAGTTTACAGCCACCTAATCTACGTTACCTATCGTCGACTCGTCTCCCTGCTTAATCGACCGGAGCTTGTTTTTAGGAATTAGCTACGTATTCTGTCGAGACACTCGAAGTATTTAGGATGAGCCACCCGTTCAATTTTTCTGTATTTCGATTTTAAATTTAAATTTTTTTTTCTAAATTATTTCTTTCTTTCTTATCAAACACATATTTACGCGACTTAAATAATTTTTTTGATAAATTATTTCTTAAGACAAAGGTTGGTTCTGTTTGAAAGCATTCTAAAACTGTAACGAAAGCTACTAGCTTGTCGTGAAGTCGACGAAGCACAGATACATCTTTTGTTTTCGATCAAGATAGAACTTTGCTATTGCTGTTAGTGCGAATACACTATCCACCGTTGAGTATCCACTTCTAAAGCCGGATTGAAATTCGCTTATCACTTTGTTCTCATTCGCCCATGTGGTGAGCCGCTCCAGTATAACTGATGTGAATACTTTCGTTATGGCGTTTAAACACGATATTCCTCTATAATTGCTCGCTAATGTGGGGTCACCTTTTTTAAAAAGCGGGAAGATTACACTTTTTTTAAAACTAGACGGTACTTCTGCGGCGTTAAATATCCTATTGTATTCGTCAGTTAGTGTGTTGAATAATTCGGGCGGGGCGAACTTTAGGAACTCAACCGGAATTCGATCTTCACCGGGAGCTTTATTAATCTTTGCTCGTTTCACTGCGGATCTGACTTCTGCCAAACTTATCGGAGCATCAAGTTGTTCATTTGTAATAAGTGGAAACTGGATAACTAAACTGTTGCCTACCGATGGGTTATATAACAAGGAGGAGAAATGCGATGCTAGATCTGATGCCGCTGATTTTATATTAGCCCTTGCTGTTCTTCCATTCAATCGTCTTACAAGTGCCCAGAAAGATTTGCTGTCCCTTATCGATGCAATTTGGGTTTCCAAATTTTTATAATAATTTGTTTTCTTAGCGGCGCAACACATTTTAAATTTTTTATTTGCTTCTCGGTAAGATGATATGGCAGTGCTATCATTATTTGCTCTTGCGACCTGACGTTGGTGGAACGAGAGTTGTTTTTGTGTAATTTAATTTTTTGTAAACCCTTTAAGGGTGACACCTGAAGGTACCCTTCAAAATAATAATTTCTCCCCTGAAAAGTAGATAAAAAACACTTGTGCTGTTATTCCTTATTGCCACAGATATATTTATTTTTTTAATTTTTTATAATGTTAAAACTATATGGATTTGACTACTTTATTTTGCATACTAGTTCTAGGAACGATACACAATCAGAATAAAATATGAAACAATTTTACCATTTATAGAAAGCCCCCTATTTTTGCAAATTAAGTGAAATATGTGAATTTTTCCTGTTTCAAAACATTTTCTTGACATACTGAAAAATGACAAAAAAGTTCGGGGCGCAAAATTTTTTATTATTTTTAAAATAGTGTCATCGAAGTGGAACCAAAAAGTATTTAAAAGTAATTATTTCGACGCATTTAAGGAAGTGCAGATCAAAGCTTTTTGTGGGTCGCGATAACAATTTTCATAAGTGCGTGAGGCGGCAGTGCCTCCAGCATGCACAGCAACTGAATCTGATTAGTTATGCAGTTGGATTTTAGTGCAATTTGTACGGCTTGTGCAAATCGCTCCATGCATTTCTGGTAGGCAGCGTCAGCGTCAGGGGCAATCTTGGCCTCAACTAGTCGCGCGCAATAGTTCTGCAATGACTTTACGATCTGCATAAGGTCCTGGGCGTGCAGGGCAGTGGACTCACCACTGCTAACAAGCTGTTGCAGTGTTTGCAGCAGCGATAGGTGCAGGTTGCTGTAGGCTATTCGTTGGGAAACCAGAGGCGCCAGCACAGCCCATCGCAAAAGTCCCGAAATGGGGGTAGCAAAGGGCATGGCAATTGCTCCTGCAGGCAGAACGAGTGGCTGCTGTGATGCTTGGCAAAGCGTAGGGTTCTCTGTCATCCACTCCGTTATGGCATCGAGCAGAGCCTCAGGGGGCGGGGTCAGTGTGCCTTCCCGTTGTTCGTTTAGATACAGATCGGCCACAGCAACCATGAAGTTTGCAGCAAAATGCGGACCCACCATAGGCAGCTGTTTCAGTTGCTCTGGAGTTTTTCGCGAAAAAGAGATAAAGTCACTGACAATGCTTTGGGCTACCTCGAGACTCGGCTGGGTCTTGCAACCAACTTGTTGCATCCATGTGCCCGCCGACGAAAGAAGCGGAGCTACCGATCCGGAGACGGCAGTGCTGATTAACCTAGACAACAGCTTTGAGCGTTGCGGCGTTAAATGGCTACCAAACAGGGAAAGGAATACAGCATTGCGGGTGGCATCCCGTCCCGGCCTGGAAAAGTACTCAATCAGCGCAATTATCAATTGAAACTCCTGAAATAGATTCATCTGACTAATGGGCAAACTCTGCGACTTTCGGCCACCGTCTCCCTCTTTGCTGCGTTCCAAGAATATGAATTCTGCAATAATTTGCATGGCCAAGTTTTGCTTATTTCGGCTGGCAATAAGGCTCTCTGTGGAAACAAACGAAAGCATCACATTTATTAAAAGTTATAACAAAGTTAAGTGAACAAGCGACCTAATCGTATTAATGCTTCCACTGCACATGTTGGATAGTCCAGTTTCCTTAGACTGATTTTGCTGCTTTCCACTGAGGACGACATTTTTTTATTTTTGTTTTGTATTTTACCAAGAGACCCGTAGGTAATCTGGAATTATTTGGGGGCCCAATTTGTATCAATTGGAAAAGCCACTGCTAAATGTGTGTTCTTGTAAATAATAGCTTTTTACATAGATTTATTTTGTTTGTTATTGTTTTGTTGTATTTGTGTAGTGATGGGAAATGTTGTCGTGATGAACTGCATTTCGTGCAATCATACCTCGTGAAGCGTTATCGATAGTGTTAATTAAACAAATTAAATAATTTGAAAAAGAAGTTTAAATTGCATAGTGTCTTTTGTGTTAACTTGGTTTCCTTTTTTTGATTTGGATCTATCCTTTTTTCAAGGAATTAAGGTAAGTCTTGGACATTTGCAAGGGTGATCAAGGAGGATTCCAAAATGGCAGACGCAGCGGCGTCTAGCCACAAGAGGCAGTGTCTAGAGAGAGACAAAAAAAATGAAACTGTTCTTTCTGATATGGAGTTGGAAATGGAAGACATAATGGAAAATCAAAGCGGAGGTAATGGAAGAAATCGTGAAAAATTAGATACAAGCAAAATTGCGAAGAGCATTCACAAATCAAACAAAAAAGCAGGGCTGGGCAAGAGCAGTCGTGCTGATAAGGCTATTTTGCTGAACAACATTACTGCAAGTTGCACTCAAGACTTGGTGTCGACTGGAAAACCTGTATCGCTTTCCACATTGGAGAACCCTACAGCTTCCAGCAGCAAAGCAAATACTACGGAAAGTAACTCAGTTTCAGAAATAGATGAGCAGAGTACAAGTGTTGTTTCTAATACTGAAAACCAGGTGCCCACAAACAATATGAAAAAGCCAGAGCTTTTTTATGATGCCAATCATATTGGTGAAGCCAGTGTGTTGTTCGATACCAGCAAAGTTGAAAACATGCAAAACATAAATATAAAAAATGGCCTTTTCTTTTATGAAAAAATTAAAGATATCAATCTGAAGGGTATCAGTAGCATTGTTGCTCTGGGAGTGTCTCTATATAAAGTATACTTTAAAAACGGAGCTTATGCAAATGAGGCAGTTAAAAATTATAGTTTTAAGAATATGAATATAAATGCCTTTATTCCCAGGAATTTTGTTGAGACTTATGGTGTCATAAGAAATGTCCCAACACACTTATCTGACGAAAAAATCATTGAACTGCTTCAGTCTGATATTGAAGTCAAATCAGCCTCTCGCATAATGCGTAGAGTGACTACAAATACAAGTGCGCAATCGGACCCTGTTTATGAACCTACTTTGGCTGTTAAAATTGGCTTCTCCAACAACGATATTCCCCAAACTGTTGTTCTAAACTATTGTCTTCTTAAGGTTTCACACTTTTTACCAAATGTCCGTCAATGTTTTAATTGTGGACGCTTGGGTCATTCATCGAATCGCTGCAAATCAAATCGACGCTGTCTACGTTGTGGTTTTGATAACTGCACAGACCCTCAATGTTCTGTTCAGAAATGTATTCTGTGCAATGCCAACGATCAGACCTCTCGTGACAGATCTGTCTGTCCCAAGTGGAAAAGAGAAGCGGACTTTATAAAAATTATGACTGTGAAAAAACTATCCAAGAAAGAGGTGCTTTCCTCTTATGCTTTCAATAACTCTTTTGATATCCTTCTTGAAAATGAAGAAGCTTTTCCCAGTCTAAAATCAAACAGACCAAAAACAGTTAACAATGATCACATTGTGAACAGTACCCTTAACAAATCCCGCTACAGCAATTTGTATAGAGGAAAATAGTACCCCTTACGCAGAAACCAAATTTCAAATTACCAAGTTCCCCAATAAAGAGAATACTGAGCTAACAGAGATCAAAGAAATCTGTGCTCAGCTCTTTGGTTTAATAAGACCACTCATTGATACGGATGAGACTTTGTGCTCATCCTTTCAAGATCTTAAAGATAAATTCAACAAAACCAATTATACGTATAAACCAAACACAAGTTTAAATAATCAGTTTGATTCAAATATCAAACAAAGATCCACAAATGTTAATTAAAGTTCTCCAACACAATATTCAATCTCTAAAATCACACAAAAATGACCTTGAATTTATGCTTAACACTGAAACTTATGACTTTGCTTGTTTGTCGGAGATTTTCTCTCATGGAGATGATCCGACTTTCAGAAACATTGTCAATTATAAAGCATTAGAAAAGCTTCGAACTGATAACTATGGTGGTGCTTCATTATTAGTTAGGAGTTCGATCAATTTCAAAAAGCTACCTTTTAAATCAAATGCTGATATTATAATTGCTCAAACCATCAATCTATCAACAAATTTGACTTTTGCCTCAGTTTATTGTGACCCCAGATGTCATATGGAAATTTTAAAAAAAAATATGAAATGTTTGTTTGACCTGTTAGAAAACATAAACGATGTTTTTATTTGTGGGGACTTTAATTCCAGAAATTCTCATTTTGGTGATAGCATTACCACATCTAGGGGTCGCTTTCTTGAAGACGTGATGACGAACGCTGCTTTCAGATGTATAAACAACGGTAACATAACTTTCAAACCTTTTCTTGAGATTGACTCAGGTTCAGTCTTAGATCTGACTTTTACAAATTCAAACTTATCTGTTGATTGGAGCATTAAGCCCTGCAGGATTGGTGGGAGTCACCATTTTCCCATCAGTTTTACCATTAACAATGTCAAAGTCAAGCCACAATTCTTTCTGTCCAAGAAGAAACTTTTCGCCAACCTAACCAGAATTGTTGATTTTAGTGATGTTCAAGACTTAACCAGTAAGATAAAAAATGAGATTAAGTCATCAACTCACGAACTCAAAGGTAGAACTCCTAAATTCTGGTGGAATGAAGATTTGAAACGTCTCAATCGGATTTTCAGAGCTTCCCAATCCAAGGCAATTAAATTTCCATGCATTGGAAATCTTGAAAATGCCAGCAAGGACCGTGAGCTCTGGAACAATGCTGTCAGAAAGGCTAAGAGAGAATCCTACCAAACCAAGATTGAAGAAATCAATGAACAACCTTCGTCAAAAAAAGCATGGCGCTTTCTTTCAAATCTTAAGGGTTTGGGAAAGTCACATAAATCAGAGTGGGCCGTGTCAATGAGCAGGGATTATCTTGACTTTCTTAAAAGTCAGGTTCCAATCTCGTCACTGACACTTCCATCTCTAAATTTCAATACCTGTCCTTCACACTTTGAGTCGGATTTCACTCTTGATGAGATGGCTTTAGTCATCAAAAATAAAAAGTCTACAGCTGGCGGTCTTGATGGTGTGACTTATGAGATGATTGCTGCGCTTAATAGAGAAGTTGCTAAGAAGCTACTGACCTGCCTGAATGAACTGTATAATAAATGCGAGGTACCTGAACAATGGCGGTCGATTAAAATATGTCCTATTCCTAAACGAGGAAAGAATCTTGAAGATATAAAGAATTTCAGACCTATCTCGCTAATATCTGTTCTCGCTAAAACTTTAAATGGTATGGTCAAAAACAGACTGACAGCTATTTTGGAAGATCAAAATATCTTGCCATACAGATGCTACGCATACAGAAAAAGAAAAAGTGCAGCTATGTGCATAAATGACTTTATTTCATCAGTAAGGCTTTTGAAATCAAAATCGGCGAAAGTGGTAGTGGCTTGTTTGGATATAGAGAATGCGTACAACTGTGTCAATCTGGCGCTTTGTTTTAATGAAAAATCCCTCAACATTTTGTTCAGTGGATCATTAATTTTCTTTCTGTCAGATATTTGAAACTTGGGGGCGAAACGGAGGTGGTGGGAGATGGTTTACCTCAGGGAAGCTGTCTCTCTCCTGTTCTTTTCAATATTTACACCAAGCGATTACATCAGATTCAAGACTCGGACACGCAAGTCTTTCAATACGCGGATGACTTTATTATAATGTCAAGCAAGCAATCTTTCAATTTGGCTGAAGAAAATCTTCAGGATAAGTTGAAGATTTCAACCTTCTGTAAGGACATTGGACTAAGTTTTAATGCTTCCAAATCCTCTGTTATGCCTTTCACACCTTATAGCAGGACTGTTATCAACATTAAAATTGACAATCATGACATAAAGATGGTAAGAGAGTTTAAATTTCTTGGTAGAATTATATCTTCGAATATGTCTGACAGAAAACAAATTGACAAGATCAGAATTGAGTCTAAAGCAGGTTTTACTCTATTGCAGATGGCAACAAACATAAAAAGTGGTCTAAGGCCACATATCGCCACAAACATCTATCGTTCGTATCAGGGATGCAAACCGCTCGGAAATAAGGACTGGTTCGGTTCGGTGTTTCGCATAGTTTTTGAACCGCCGGTTCGGTTCAATACATGGTTTTTGGGGCTTACTGAACCGCGGTTTCGGTTCGGTTCGGTTTGCGCTGTATTCATTTAACAAACTAAAGAAATGTATTTTTGATACATCAGATTATTTAGGTAAGGTTTAGGATTTTAAGTCAGGTTTTTAGTTATTATATAATAAACATTTCATTTTTATTAAACTCAAAATTTGCTTTGATAACATATTTTTAAGACAGTGTTATTTAATGAAGATATTTCCATTCGATTGATTGCATTTCAAAACAACGGGAGATATATAGAGTTTAAAGAACTAAAATTAAGTTCAATATGATGGAATTTATTTAAGATTTGTAATAATATATCTTATTGTAAAGTTTCATCGATATTGCCTCTTAAGTCTGATAAATCAATTTTCAGTGTGGGAAATGCTCTTTCTACTGACACTTGTGTGGCTGGAATTGCTTAAGTTGATTTGGCTGATAAATATTCCAATATTTATCTTTAGGTAAACGCTTTCGCCATCAAACGCTTCAATGCAATTAACAAACGATATTTTACTTTATAATGAAAATTAGTCCTTATATTTTCAACTCGTCTTTACTTATCGGGTTCAAAAGTTATGCGTTATGTTTTCATTAACGATTTAGATCTTCTTTGAACATTAAGAACTTTAACTTCAAAAATAATTATTTTGTGTTATGCCAGAATTGAAGTAAAGTGAGCGATAATACGGCAGACAGATCAAGTTTACACAGTTTTGTAGATAGATGGTTCGTACCCTCTAAAGATATTTAGTAATTCAGATTATTTATCCATTTGACAAAGGAGTGGTTAAGATTGGATGATACAGATCGATCGGACGAGTTATAAAGAACCAAACAATTATGATATGATATATACAAACTTTGGGGGTATATCCTTACCATATTTTTCGTGATCAGTTGGGCACGCACTTGCTTTCTACCAAATAATGCGCTGCGATATGGCTCAGTAGGTTAATGAATTGGTAACTCAGTGTCTAGTTGAAATAAACCGAACCGAACGATTTTATTTTTCGGTTTTTGGTTCGGTTCAGCATTTTTATAAACACACCGGTACGGTTTACGGTTCGGTTCATCAGCGCAAAAAGCGGTTCGGTTCGGCCCAGAACCGGTTTGCATCCCTGGTTCGTATATCAGGTCAAAATCGGAATATGCTATTACCACCATGGCTAATTTCAATTCTGGAAATCATAAAAGGCTGGCAGCTAAGCAGTCTACAGCACTTCGGCGGTGTATTGGTGTCCCACCAGACACGCCGCAACACATAATTTTTGCTTTAGCCGGTGAAATGCCGCCAAAATATAGAGCGCTGTATCTGACTGTCAAAGAGTTGCTCAAGATTAAATGTCTAAATCATGACATGTATCTAAAATACTCAAGTTCCAATGTTAACTCGTCCTATGCATTTGTAGCCAATCAGTTCAAAAAACATCTTAAATGACACCATATCTCCAAGGCAATATATTTTCAACAAGCACATGAAATTTCACTTGAGTCCTTTCAAAGAAAGCAAAACAAATATTTCTAAGGAACAAACATTAACAACATACAATGAAGTCATGCATAAGCTTCGTTCTGAAGAGTATCACATTTTTGCTTCAGACGCTTCCGTATCTAACTGTGATAAGATGATTGGTATTGGCATCTGTGATATCAATAGAAAGAAAACTTTTTAAGTACAAATCTAATATAAGTTTGTCGTCAACAATGGCAGAACTAGTAGCAATAAATCTTACATGTCATCTGGCCAAAAGGCTTAATATTAAAAGGCTTGCTATTCTGACAGACAGCCTGGGTGCTCTCTATTCACTAAATTCCTCAAGATCAAATTCTTACATTGTTGCTGACATTCACAACCTTCTAACATGGCCTGATCTTGTAACCGTTGATCTCTTTTGGGTGCCTGGTCATAAGGGCATCAGTTTTAATGAACAAGCTGATCTTGCTGCCATATCAAATTAATAAATAGGTTTTTAGGCAAATCACACGTATGACAAAGTCTTCTATCGTAAATGCAACTTTATTGACTCTGCTAATTGCACAATTTGCAATATTCCTGAATCCGCTGATCACCTTATCTTTAAGTGTCCAAGACTTAGCTCTATGAGAGCAAATATAATATTTTTAATAATTGTTCATCAACCAAAGATCTTTTTGTATCAGGAGTTCTCCAAAACATCAGAGAAATAGCTGATTTTGTACAGGAAGCCAAGTTAACTATTTGATTTTTGTCTTTAATAAACAAACCGCTGTAAAACACGTCCATTGAAATCGTGTTTAATACTTTACCAATCTGTCTTAAATATAACCGTCACATTGCATCACATGTGATAAATTCAAATATTATTTAAATCGATTGTGTCGCGCACATTATCGATATCTGTATCTGGTCACTGTTTGTGAAAACGACCAACCCTCGTCGCTTGCGCAGCGATAAAGTCAAAAATAATAAAAAAAAGAGTTGGTTGATCGACAAAATAGTTTCCGCTAGCAGAGAGAACAAAATACCAAGAGATGAACTCGCTCCCACTGTTAAGTTAACAGAAAGAAAACCATGCTGCCCATGAGGCTTTCGGAGTCCGCAAATGGTACAAACACTGCTTTCGGGCTGACACCGGCTAGCTTTGGCATTCGGGCGGGATCTTAGCCCTAGCCCGCAGTGCGAACACTACAAATACTAAACTCCTCACTAACAAAAAAACGGCTAAACGACAAAAATTCAAACAAACACATTCCTAACAGGCAAACAGCGCCATCTGACGGCAAGCTTGGTGACCCGGCTAAGGTGTTTGTACCGGCTACGTACCACCCCTCCATGCAGCGATCTGGCTTCATCAGCTGCACTAATATAGGAGCCAAGACGGTCGGCTCACTCCAGGCTTTGGCAACTCACCCTTCTCTCCCCTTCAATAATACTCACACCATCATATTTACCTTCGGTACAAACATTTTGCATTATTTTATGTAAGTTATAATCTCTATCTTAAATTGGAACCGTACAAGCCAAGCAATCCTTTCCCCTGACTTAGATCAGTGACGACAACAAAAAAAAACATAAATTCGCTACCCTAAAACCCTACCCTAAGGAGCTCCAATGGGACGGATCGGGACGCTAATTTCCTTACATGGACTTGAGGGAAGGTGGAGCTAGGCGAAAAGGGATTACTGGGTCTCCCGGGGGGATGGTTTAAAAGTCAGGTGTACAGGGTTGCCCATATTCGACGGACCCATGTTTTTTTTTTAAAATCAAAGAAAAAAATAAAAATTTGGCGGTTGGCAATCTTAATCATTTAATTTGTTCCAAGTAGATTTGTTTACATCAATTTTTGAATATGATATCTCTCAAATGGCCGCCTCTGGCGTTGATGGCGTATTGTGCCCTTTTTGCAGCATTTTCCATCGATTTCGCCAACATTTCGGCCGGAATAGTGGCTATTTCTTCACGAATGTTGTCCTTGAGCTCTTCTACGGTCCTTGGCTTGTTAACGTAAACCTTTGACTTCAAATATCCCCACAAGAAGAAGTCAGGCGGCGTCAAATCGGGCGAACGCGTTGGCCAGTCCAAATCACCACTTTTCGACATCAAACGGCCCGGAAACATTTTCTTCAGAAAATCGATTGTTATGCGACTTGTGTGCGGTGGAGCGCCGTCTTGTTGAAACCAGAACTGCCTCATACGCTTTCGACGAATAATTGGCATCACAAAATTGGTCATCATGTCGCGATAACGCTCCTGGTTGATGGTAACAGCATGGCCATTTTCATTTTGGAAGAAAAACGGCCCAATGACCGTTTTCGCACTAACGCCGCACCAAACTGTGACTTTTTCGTCATGAAGAGGCACTTCTTGAATCTCCTGAGGATTTTCAGTGGCGTAAATACGGCAATTTTGCTTATTTACGGTCCCATTCATAATTTTATTCATATTTTTTAAAAGCACGTTGAGTTTTCACAATTGACTTGTTCTGTTGAATGTAAATTTCAACTATTTCAGAGCGCTCGCGTGGCGTGTATTGTTCCATGGTAAAAATCTGCTTGGACTGACGCTTCAAACGCGGTATGTCATTAAGCGATCTGACATCTCTGTCAAAAGTTATGCCGTTGCCAGATGGGTCCGTCGAATATGGACATCCCTGTATATGCCCTCTAGTTCAGTCGGGGTCAATTGCGACAAATTCATCGACGCCGCATTGTTGAATTGGCGACAGACCCATCGTCGACGTGAGGTATGCAGACAGCGTCGACGGAGAGCAGCTGCGCAAGAGCAAGAACGGCTTGCGCTCTCAGTTTTGCAAACGAAAAGAATAGGAATGCAACGAATGGCAGCTAAAAAGTCGCTGTCAAAATACTCTTGCAATTGTTATGCAATAATTGCTATCTAATTATTTTATATTCAATTTTACTGCATTTGTATTATAAATACAACGCGAGTTATGCACTTATTTGAGAAGTAATTTATGTATTTAATTGTTAGTATATATTTAACCTTACTTAAGTCTTCTGAATATATTGAAAAGGGTATACAAGCGCCGTAATGAAAATTGTATAAGGAAGTGTCAAAGGCACGCTCCAATAGTCTGATCTCGCTAATTCCGCTGTATTGTTCTTTCGTATGTTTGCATGCTCCTTTTGATTTTGTACTGCCAGCAAAATCACTTCAACTTGTACGAGACAGAGGCAAGTTGAGCCTGTGTCATAAATTCATAACTGTTATTTAACAATATTAAATATATTAATAATTGCAAAAGTGTACATAATAACAAAAGATATACAAATTTGAAAAAGGTAAGACCATAAGAAATTCACATTGAAGTTTAAAATTATGAGTATAATATAATTATTAATTAAATTTTTACTTTCAGTATCTGTACCCAGGACGACCCCCCAGAAAAGCAACTAAAAGCTGAAATTAACGCGGTCCGAAGAACAAAATTAATTACCCTTATTCTTGTATCTGTATTCTTTTTTTAGTTCTATTTTTTGCCCATTGTTTCTTTTTTCAGCTTAAGTGTTTTGATGGTATTGATATTTAATTAAATTGTCTTTTTTTCAGCTTGAAATAAAATCAACGAAATATAAACTAAAGTAATCTATAGTTTTTTTTTTTTGTTTATATAATTTATAAATGCCCTATTTCGTCAACACCTCATAATAGATTCGTACGTTGGCACCCCGTTGACGATATTTCGTTAACAAAACGTCAAAAGTTCTCTTTTGGCGCTTCTTTGACCCCTTATACGTTGACGAATCGTCTATGCGGAAAGCCGTGCACTACCTCCTAGGACATGCCAATGTTAAAGGTAAACAATGGCTCAGTACAAGGGTAGTCGAGCGAGCGTCGATGGCATGCGCGAAGCCATTGACGATTCGTTGACGCTGCGTTGGTGGTCGGTTACTAGAGGGTGAGTATGAATAACTAAATATGTGTGTGATTTTGAAACATGTAAATTAGTATATGTGAGTTTAAAACTAAATTTTAAATATATGTAACTGCAAATATGTAAACGTGCTTGTCTTAATGTAAATTCTAGATATTTGTAATTATTATTATTTTTAATTATGGTTGTAGTTATGTATGTAACGCATGTCGTGGATCAACCAATTTTTTTGTGTAGGTCCAGGTGATCTGTGTGTATGTGCGAGTGTGCTTTTGGATTGCTCGTTTTGCTCACCCATGAAAAGGGTACTTTTATCTGAGCTCCGGTCAGACTCAAGTCCGTGGTTTATGACTTAACCACCATAGGATTGCAACGGACTTACAGTTGTGTTTATGGCCAGCCCGGGTGGAAGATTTTTTCCCAAGGGGATTGGTCAGCGGCCACAATGGAGAAGGAAATCCCGTAGCCTGGTTTCTTTACACCGGGACAAAAAATATAGAAGTCCTCAGCCGGAATAGGTTGTAATTTGGGACCCCCCCGAAATATCGTGGCCGGTCCTATTGCAGGCACCGGTCCACGCTGAAAAAATATATATAATATAATTTCCTATTTTCAAAAAAAAAAAAAAAATACAAGGCACTTTCACTCACATATTATTTTTTCTTAGCACAAAAAACTCGACTGGCCACTACGCTGCTTCTTTAGCCCGTTTCCAAAAGCCTACTATGCCCTTGGCAACTTCTAGCGGTCGCTTCTGCGAATTTGTTCCCTATTTTCCATTCGTCCCTGACCTACTCCAACGCTAAGGGGTCATTGTCCGTTTTCAAGGCCTTGACTCTCCAACTCCGAATTTTATCTGTTTTGTTCTCAATATTATCGCTCTCAAACACGGTCATGGGTAATATGTCATGTTTTTAAGCTGATTTGCGAAGTTTGGTCGAAGTCGCTAACCGTTGTGACAAGCTATTTAAAGTGTATGAAAACTTCGGTACAAACGAAGTTAGCTTTGCCTTTCTCGTTTTTTTATTTACTTCTAATGTTAGCTGGGGCTGGTGACCTTTTTGTTGCATCTAATAGTGATTGTTTTGGTCGGCTCAGGGTCAGGTGTGTTTTATGTGCATTAATTCGGTAAAATAAAACACATTTCTCCTCTTTTTTCCTCCAATATATTTCGAACCCCGTCGGGATTCGTCTTCAGGGCTGTAACATACATATAACAAAAAAAAGAGTGTGTGTCATGGGACGGACGGTACGAGCGAAGCTCTTTACGTTCATACAACCGACTTAAGTAATGGCAAAAATAAAATACACCTTTTGGATTCTGTATAAATAAATGTTATATAATTTTAAAAATAATAGGTCACTGTCAAGTCACTATTAAGTTACTGTTAAGTCATTTTTAAATCACTGTTAAGTCACAGTTAAGTCACTGTTAAGTCACTGTTAAGTCACTCTTAAGTCACTGTTAAGTCACTGTTAAGTCACTGTTAAGTCTCTGTTAAGTCAATGTAAAGTTGCTGTTAAGTCACTGTTAAGTCATTGTTAAATCACTGTCCAACAGATAACATTATAGTTTATAGCACAAAATTCAAAACTTGACCTCAATGCAGCCACTCTCTGGTGATCCCCACCAAATCCCTACCAGACCTAAACCAGATCCCCACCTGACCCACCCCAGATCCTCACCAGATCCCCACCAGATCTCTCCCAGATCCCCACCTGATCCTCTTCAGATCCCCACCAGATCTTCACCAGATCTCCAACAGATCCCCACCAGATCCCCACCACATCTCGCCGAGATCCCCACCTGATCCTCACCAGATCCCCACTAGATTTAAACCAGATCACCACTAGATCCCCAATAGATCCCCGCCAGATCTCCACCAGATCCCCACCAGTTCACTACCAGATCCTCACCAGATCCCCACCAGATCCGCACTAGATCCCCATCAGATCCCTACCAGCTCCTGACCTGATCCCCACCAGACCTAAACCAGATCCCCACCTGACCCACCCCAGATCCTCACCAGATCCCCACCAGATCTCCATCAGATCCCCACCAGATCACCACCTGATCCGCACTAGATCCCCACCAGATCCACACCAGATTAGCACCAAATCCCCGCCAGATCCCCACCAAATCTTCACCTGATTCCCACCACTTCCCCCCACTTCCACCTCACACTATCCCACTCCACACACAACCCACCTGCTTCTACTGTAAAGATAAAATCTGCTGATTTTGCAAATACAAAAAGAGGGAATTCAAAGACATACCCCAAAAAAATCTGTCGCAAAGACAAAATTTTTCAAGTTATCCATTTACCCCCCCCCCCTCCCCCCCGTAAAGAGCTTCGCTCTAAAAACATACAATTTACTTAAGTCCTGAACGTTAAACCCATTGATTAAACATACAGTGCACAGTCACAGTACCGTCAACCGTAGAAGTTTACTGCTAAAGCTAAGCCTCCTGGAGTCTCTACGCGCTTCATAAATATGGTTTCAAGCCTGTACGAAGAAAACACTTTTGCTGTTTGGGATGGACGAGAGCTTTCACACAAGTTTCCAAATAACACCGGAGTAAAGCAAGGATGCCTCCTAAGTCCACTTCTGTTTTCCCTATATGTCGACGACGTTACCACCTATCTTCCGGGAGGCGTTAACATAAATGGCTCCACTACCAAGGCATTAATGTACGCAGATGATATGGCGCTACTTGCAGAGTCCCCCGAGATGTTGCAAGCCATGATTGATAAGCTCTCTGAATATTGCATACAATGGAGTCTACAGATAAATGTGGATAAGACGAAAGTCTTAATTGTGAGGGATGGGAGAGGGCGTAGTGCAAGGGTCGACAGATGGGTCTTAAAAGGCGAGGAGCTGGAAACGGTAAAAAGTTTTAAATATCTTGGCGTGACCATCACTGGAAATGTTAGCTTCAAATCTCACGTACAGGAAAAACTGCAAGACTCTAAAAAAGCAATAAATAGCACGTGGAAAAACTTTTTTGGAAAAAGACACATTTTGCCGAGCACTAAATTTAGAATGTTTGAAGCTACTGCTAGATCAGTAATGTGCTATGCATCTCAAATCTGGGGACACTGCCGATATGAGGAGGTGGAGCGTTTGCAGAGATTATTTATTAAACGCATATTTAAACTACCCCGCACCACACCGAACTATGCACTCCACCTAGAAACTGGCCTGCCCTCCTTATTCTTGTACTGTTTGCAAAACCACTTCACATACATTCGGAAAGTCATGGATATGCCAAACTGTAGATTGGTCAAAATAGTCACTGCTATGATGCTGTCAGAAAAGTCTCAAGTTTTTGACAATTGGCTGTCCTTATTTGAGGATCATGATATACCCATTGACCTTCATTGCATCGGATCATGGGAAAGATCTCACCAATTGTTGTTGGAGAAAGTTGTAATCAGAGAAAGAGACTTATTTCTAAGCCAAGCCAGGCAAAGTGAGGTACGAAACACCTACAAAAAACTGGAGCTTAATCTGAACATATTGAACTATTTTCATGACCGGTATGACACTCACGCCATCTCTCTGATCTTTAGGGCTCGCTGTGAGATGCTTAGACTCAACTACAGGCCACACTGGAGCACTGATAACACAGATTGTAGTCTCTGTAATCTGCACGCAACGGAAGACGTCATGCATCTGCTTGGGGTATGCCCAATTTTAACTGAAATAAGAAGTGCCCATCTGGGAAGCCGTTTCCTATCGGAAGCAGACGTAATAAATTGGCTAAACGGCAAGAACTGGACAGCGCTATCCTCCTTTTTACAACAGGCGCTAAAATACAGAACCGCAATTATAAATGAATATCTGTAACTTTTCCAAAATCGAATTATGTATCTTTCCCTTTATTTTGTCTTGGTCAATGCAAAAATCGAATACTGTGTTCTTTGTTTAAAAGTATTGTATGTAATGTAAAAAAACCTCAAATGTTATGGCTGACGGTTAAAAACCAAGCCAAAATTTATATAAATAAATACCTACTACTACCCCCTACTTAACTACAGTGCACAGCGTCCGTTCTGTCAGCTGTGGAGTTGGAAACTGATTTGTTTTTTGTTGTGGTTAAGTAAATGTCTGTATATGTGTGCGCAGTTCTCAGTGTCAGTTCTAAAATTTAAACGTATGTGTGAGGGCACGGCTATGATATGGAGCATCTCCAGCGTGAAGCGTTTGTTGTAGTTTTTCTCTTGCTGTAAAATTTTAACAGCTGAGAAATCTGGAGAGTGTAAGTGCTCCGCGCAGTGGGCCGCAAGCGCTGTTTTTTGTATTGTGGTTTCACATCTGCGTTTTATGCCCGATTTATGTCCAGATATCCTAGTTTTTAATTTTGTCTTAGTCGTCCCAACATACACTTTTTTGCATACTTTGGTTCCCTCACCAGCACATGGAATATGATAAAATGTTGTTTTCATCCATCTTGTCAATTTTGCTTTTTGTCTTGCTGAAGAACATCGCCGAGGTGTAAATTGGTTTGTGTGCAATTTAGCACTTCCACCTAGGATTTATGGACTCCCCAAGATTTATAAATAGAACATGCCTTTACGACCAATATGCTCAATGACGAATGCCCCTTATGCAAGTATCTGACAAATATTCTTAAAAACTTGACAGCCCAATCCGAATACAATATAAAGAACGCGACAGACTTTAAATATAGAATCAATAATACCCATATTTATGACAATGAGAAGCTAGTATCGTTTGACGTGGTATCATTATTTCCAAGTATACCAACTGAACTGGCCTTAGAAGTCATACAAAAAAGATGGAATGAGATTGAGGAACATACGACCATACCCAAACAACTGTTCATGGAAATAGTAAGATTCTGCATAACAGAGAACAGGTACTTCAAATATGATGACACAATATACATCCAACACAAAGGCCTTCCAATGGGATCCCCAGCATCGCCGATAATTGCAGATATTGTAATGGAAGAAATTTTAAGCAAAATATCGAAGACAAGATTACTGACCAAATAGTTAGACGACCTTTTCGCAATTGTAAGGGAGGACGAAATTGATGACACTTTGGAAACATTTGAAAAATGTCACGTTCGACATGTCACGTATCGACAGAGATAAATATTTTATTACAAAAAATGTATTCAAGATTTTTAAATCAAATAATATATGTTATATATGTAAAACAATATTCATCTATCGATATCACTCTTTGATCAAATTGTATGCTCATCTCTATTTCGATATGCTCATCGACAATAAACGGTCTGCCGCGCACGCTCAACGAGCACGCATCAACTAGCTCTAACAATTACGCGTTTTATTGGCTACAAACATAACAATTGGCGACGAGGATTCAAAAAACAATTATAAAGTGCCGCAAAAGAGATTTTGTGTAAATTTGCTTCGGTCGTGTCGGTAGTCTACTTATTCGTGAAGATGCCGGGCGAAGAAAACTTTAAAGCGTTGCTTGAACAACAGCAACTTTTCGCGAAAAACATGTTAGAGCAACAACAAACGTGGATGAAACAAATTCTTGAGCAGACCAATGCTAGTGGTTCACGCCGCAATCCGGGCGAATCGACTATACAATGTCCACAATATCACAATTTCAAAAAAGACCAGCAAAATTGGGAGTCTTACAAACAGCAGTTAACACAACATTAATGCATACTCTGTGACCTGTGAGGACAAACAAAAAGCATATTTCCTCTCGTGGATAGGTGCAGATATTTTTGAATTGCTTAAAAATCTGTTTGGCAGTGAAAATTTGCTTGCATTCTCGTACATGCAATTGATCGAAAAATTAACGGAACATTTCCAGCTAAAGCGACATGTCGTCGCCGCTCGCTACGAATTTTTCAAAAGGGACATGAAAAATTCACTAACACATAGAGAATGGATAGCTGAGCTTCGTGGAATTGCGCGCGAATGCCAGTTCGTTTGTTCTGCTACAGGTTGTTCGTCCAACTTCGTTGACGAAATGAATCGAGACCAGATAATAGTGCACACGCCATTTGATCCAGTGCGTGCTGCTGCTCTTCAGAAAGTGCAACCAACTCTTGAAGATGTGCTTGTAATCGCCGAAGCTTACGAAGCCACAACAAAAACGGTCGCGACAATCAAAGAAAACTGTGAAAAACCCGTAAATTTTGTGCAAACATACAAACAACAATTTCAGAAAAAGGAAAACAAAAACAGTGTAAAATCATGTTCTGGGTGCGGACATTCTCATTCGAGAGAGAAATGCAAGTTCCGACACGCCATATGCTACAACTGTGAGAAAAAAGGGCACATATCAGCCGTTTGTATGCAAAGCAAATGTAATAACAAAGACAACGCAAAAGATGATCGAAACAACAAAAATTATGAAAAGCAAAATCAAAGAAGCAAAAGCCATGCAAATTCAATCGACGTAATCGAAGTGCACAGTGTAACCGGCATAGTGAAATTCGAATCAAATAAAAATCTAATTGATGTCGAGATTTTACAACAAATAATATTGTTTCAAATGGACTCGTGTCTTACATGCATTTGGTAAACAAACAATTCCAATTTTGGGCGAGTTGCACACTGTCGCAAAATGTGGAAATAAAGTGAAACAAATAACATTGATCGTAACAAGCATAGATCAGTCAAACAATTTATTCGGATTGGATCTCTTTAATGTGTTCGGTTTTGAGATTCAACAAGTTTCAAATTTGGTTGAAGACTACGCCCCTGAAATATCAAAATTGTGCGAAAAATACAATGAAGTATTTGAACCAGCCCTCGGAGTGATAAAAGATTTTAAAGCAAGTGTTTTACTAAAAGAAAATGCCACTCCAAAGTTTTCTAAGCCAAGACAAATACCATTTGCACAATTATCCAAATTCAAAGCAGAAACCGAAAGACTTACACAAGCAGGCATCTGGAAGCCTATCAAATTCAGCAATTGGGCATCTCCAATAGTACTAGCGCCAAAACCAGACGGTTCGCTACGTATATGTGGTAATTTTAAACAAGCTGTCAACTCGCAAATTGACATTGAACAATATCCGTTACCAACACGTGACTCATTATTACATAAAGTACGTAATGGTAAGCATTTTTCAAAAATTGATTTAAGAGACGCATATTTACAAATGGAACTGGATGAACAGTCAAAGCAACTCATGGTCGTCAATACACCACTGGGTTTATTCCAATATCAACGACTACCATACGGTATAGCAAGCGCTCCAGCAATTTTTCAGCGTTTTCTGGAACAACTTCTAAGCGATGTAGAAGGTTGTGGAAACTATTTAGATGACATCATCATCACAGCACCAACAATGGAGTTGCATCTTAGTCGTGTTGAACAAGTCTTATCAATACTTCGCGACAATGGAATCAAATGTAAAAGAGAGAAATGTTTCTTCCTGCAAGAAGAAATTGAGTATTTAGGTCGACGCATAAGTGCAAAAGGCGTCCTTCCTGATCGTTCTGGACTAGAAACAGTCAGAGATCTCAAGCCATCGTCTAATTTGCAAGAACTAGAAGCGTTCATGGGCAAAGTAAACTATTACTACAATTTTATCCCCAACTATTCACAGTTGGCTGCGCCCCTGAATCATCTCCGCAGAAAAGGCGTTCCTTTCACATGGAAGTCTGAACAGCAGCAAGCTTTTGAAGCTTTAAAGTCACATATTGTAAACGCTACACAATTGTCTCATTTTGACGATGAATTGCCGTTAGCCCTAGCCGCAGATGCATCATCCTACGGTATCGGTGTCGTTTTGTCACATATACAAAATGATGGCAGCGAAAGGCCTATCGCCTTTGCTTCAAAAACACTTGACAAGCATCAAGTACAGTCAAATTGAAAAAGAGGGATTAGCAATCATATTCGGAGTAAAGCGTTTTCACCAATATCTCTATGGTCGAAAATTTATCCTCATTACTGATCACAATCCGCTTGTAACTATTTTCAACCCGAGTAAGAGTCTACCTTAAACGACAACAAATAGGTTACAGCGTTGGGCAGTCATTCTGATGGCTCATGGAAATGCAGACCTACCTTTAGGTACAGACGATCAATTTGACAAAAAGGAAGCATGTTACAACATAAACTTGTTGTCCCCACCGATCAATGCAGAAGTCATAAAGCAACATTCTGAAAAAGACAAATCTCTACGAAAAGTAAGCAACTATGTAACTAATGGTTGGCCAGAGAATCTTCCGTCATGTGACCAGGATATTACTGCATATTTTAACCGCCGGTTTTCCGGTTTCCGGTCCTTACGCCAAAACATACTCAAACTCCTACATGAAGGACATTGGGGTATAGTTAAGATGAAGCAACTTGCAAGACAACATGTCTGGTGGCCTGGTATAGATTCTGACATTGCTAATTACACAGCTTCATGCGCCATATGCAAACAGTCCAATCCTGCTCCAGCTCAAAAGTATGAGAGCTGGCCAAATGCAAAATCCGCTTGGGAAAGAGTACATATCGACTTTGCCGGCCGAATCTTCGACTCAATGTGGCTTATTTGCGTTGATGCATTTTCTCAGTTCCCTTTCGTAACACAAATGCCATCAACTACAACTGATCATACGATTGCAGCATTATCAGCTATCTTCGCAATCGAAGGATATCCTATCACCTTGGTTAGCGATAATGTACCTCAGCTGACATCAGAAGCATTCATAGAATTCTGCAATCTACATGGAATCAAACACATAACAACAGCTCCATTTCATCCAGCTTCGAATGGTTTAGCAGAACGTTTTGTACAGACATTCAAGACATCAGTCAATAAGAATATTCAAGATGGTTTCTCAACAAAGGCAGCAGTTGTCAAATACCTTGCATCGTATCGCTTTACGCCTAATCTACAGGGTAAAACTCCAGCAGAACTACTCCATAATCGCCCAGTTCGTACGCTAGTCACACAGCTTTTCGAGCATCCCTTAAAGCCAGAAGAAAAGAACCAAAACACTGCTAAGTATTCTGTAAACCAGAAAGTCTCTGCTCGAAACTATTCTAGAGGAGAAAAATGGATGGAAACTGTCATTGAACGTCAAATCGGAAAAATGATCTTCATCATACGCACAGCAAGTGGATGTCACAAACGCCACATCAACCAACTCAAGCCAAGGTTCACAACCAGAAACACGGAATTTGCCAATCAACAATTCAGGTGGCTCCCTGATCCTATCTCAATCAACCAACCGTCACCTGAACCAACTCAAGCAAATCAAGATGAGCAGCCTACACCTCCTTTGGTACAAACTACTTCGCCTAATGTAGAACCAAATCCAAATCCGGATCCTGTCTTGCCACAGCCTGAAGTTCCGAGGTCATTCAATCAACGTCGTTCGTTTTAGCGATAAACTCTTATCCATCAAAGCATCAAAATCAGTATCAGTTCGTTCAGACGCTATAGCGCCCGCCATCTTGATCCTCCACTCGCTGTTTACTTTATATGTCTATAACTTACCTCACCAGAAATTAATTTCACTATTTTGTAGTAAATCCACTGATGGGAAAAGAAATAGTTACCCCACCAGGTGGTAACAAGCGTTTAGGTACAACTAAATTAAACATCCCAATGATTAAACAACCATGCAAACGCAAAGTGATCTAAATCAATTCAGTGCCCAAAAAGGGTCCATCCTTTAACTGATTTATATTTGCTTTCACGAAATCAAAATCAAATCCAAATCGTTTTTAGGAATAACCGTCATGAAATTTGGAAAAAACTATCGAACAGTACTTTTACAGCCTGGTCACATTCTCACACTTTGGTATTTTGCTATCTGGTCACACATTAATTTACGCGATACGGCCAGAAGACAACAATTGTATCTAAGTGCGTTTCATCATCAGATTTTTTTAATTGGTGACTATTTGCCACTGTTTTCTTGTTGCAAGTGCACTAATGTATTAATTGATTAAGGATGGACAATAATATATTGCTAATTTGCATATAGTTTTATAAGAATGCTCAGGAAACCAAAGAGAGAGTATTTCAAAAAGTTTCTTTATGTTTGCGTATATGTATGTGTATTCATATATTACAGTGCACTTCGAAGGCCATTGGAGAGAAATGCATAAAGTGGAAAGCTGAAAAGAAATAGGAAAACTGTATTTGTATGCAACTAACTGCTGGTGTGTATGTGTGCACACACACAAACATGCTACACTGTTTAAATGAAAATTGCTCGGTACAATGAAGAATACATATATTCATGTGGAATGTGCAATACTCTATATATGTGTATATTCATACTGATTTTCGTATGTAGGTACGACGTACCTTTGTATTGAAAACAAAGCAAAGTTGATAAACTAAAATAGAAGAGTTTACATATGTACAATATGAATGTGTCTCTGTGTTATATACATCATGCATACACAAACACATGTAAAGTGGGCCATGTATGTATACATACATATCATGCACACATAAACACAACAAAAGAGTTAGTTTTCACACCCCTGCAGTTGGACGTACACCAAGAAAAATTTAAAATTACAAAAGAAATTTGCGGAAACCGATTGTGTATGTACTTACTCATCTTCACTTTTGCTGCTTTTTAAAGTATCCCTTTCCTTCTTTTATTAATCTTTTTACTTCTTCCGATTAACTTAATTCCAAATAAAAAGTTGATGAAGAAAGACCTTAGAACACTTGATAGAATAAAGAAGAAATAAAGTGGTTAAATCAGTCAAGCGAGAAGAAAGAGACAATAAAATAAAAATAGTTGACAAAAAAGAAAAGAAACAAAAGAGTAATCTGGACAGAGAGCAGCCAGGGCAAGGTTTAATTTTTTTTATGAAGGATAGCTGAAAAGCTATTATCATTGTTTTAAATTGCATAACTTAAGGGTTCATTTTCTCCTTTTTCTTCCTCTTCAATCTGTTTTTTTCTCTTTCCTCCCTTTTAAACTATTAAAAAATTCGAAGTATAAGCAAAGAAAGACTAGAGGAAAAAAGAAATTAACACAAGATGTTGAATAAGGAGTATTTAAAAGAAATAAATTTTCAGCCCTCAGGAGGTTTTTATAAAAACTTATGTATGTATACATGTACTTTAACCAAAGAGAGCCAAAATAAAGTGATTTTTAAAGACTTTGTTTTTAAATTAATCAATTTGAAATCTTTGCAAAATACTCATGACAATACCCATTGGGACCATTTGATCACCAGATTACAACTTTGAGTCATCGAGCCAAGACTGACGCCGAATATCGAATCTGCGCAGTGCGCTACTGTGCCGGAATAGGGACGAGACGGAATATACGTGGTCGGGATCGGGAAGGGATTAGTGTAGAAAAAAAATGCTGAATCGGGATTGAATTAAAAATTGTTGGCCGGGATCGGGATAGAAACGAGTCGGTCTGAAATATACTGTGTACCAGCAAAATTTATTGTTCCTATCCTACCGAAAAAATTTCATGCAATTTGGTTGCGGAGATAGCCCCTTACCAGCGGTCCGGAATAACTCTCAACACAAATTTTCAAAGTGTTTCTCACTGAGAGAAACACAAAAATCATAAGCAATTTCGGTTTCTCACTGAGTTTAATTTTTATTTTTGTTTTATTTGTGTTTTCTGTTAACCGAAAAATGTTGAGAGAAAAATTTAACTGTTTTTCAATAACACTTTAAAAATAATATATGTTCAAAGTGTTTTTGATAACAATTATAGTATAACAGAAAAACGAAAGTAACTAAAGATAAGTGGAATTTCTCTTATAGTTATTTAATGAAAATTTGATTTGTAGATGTGAGTGGGAACAATGTTTTCAGTCAACAACAAAAACAGTAAAAAACCAACCTTATCAGATAAAATCGAGTCGGCGAACGAGACACACACTGCATATGATTTAATTTGCTAACATCTGCTTCAGTGCCAAGCGGGTCTCGATCGCGCACACTGTACCTGCTGCGCCCAGCTGGCGCCGTGCGTCAATGAGCATGCATTTTGTTGTTTCAACATACTATTATGTAAGCCAATTACACTTCTTGCGACGTATACTTGCGCGTGTCGGCGCCTCAAAGCGAGACAATTTTCTTAAACTTCAGAATGACGACTGTTGCCAAAAAATAGCTCTTAGATCAGTGGAAGCATGGTCATCCATGGTATATGTCATTTGTGGTCTTGAAAAGCATTTTTTAAGTGTTTTGTGGTTTTATTCCCATTAAGGTGTGATATATAAAACTAGCATTTCTGCTTGAATTCGCATTTCTTCGGGGTGTGAGCGCTATTTTTTAATGACTGTTAAATGCATTCGCATTGTTGATTGAGTGTGGTCGTTTGAGGTTTTGGAAAGCAGTTTCTTAGGCACTTGTATTACCATGGAGATCCTGTAGCTGTGAACTGCGAATACGCATTGGTCCTTATATGATTTTCCAGCCCTTTCCACCCACATGGACAAACTTCCTTCACAAATTTCTTGTAACGACCTCTGGCGAGTTATAGCCGCGGCAAGAAACTACTTTTCAGGATTAAAGTTTTGGCTGTAAATGAAATTTAGTGTTGAAAATGTCCATTCCACAGACTTTGGCTAAAAGACACTTATATTTTTCTCACAATAATAAGTGTTATTGAGAAACACATAACAGAAAAAAATGAAAATATGTGTTTCTCAATGAGATAAACATTTACACTCGAAAAATAAGTCACTTTCACTGAGCGAAACACTTATACTCAAAAAATAAATCACTCTATCTGTTTGAGACATATTTCAAAGTGTCTAAAAATAACAGGGTTATTTTACAACACTTTCATTTTGAGTGAGATATTCCGGACCTCTGCCCCTTACACACATTTTTTTCTACAAATTTATAGTATAGAATCGTAAATAAGAGTTATGAGTTAAAAAAAAATCAAGCCTGAAAAAAATTACCTACATTAATGGGAAAATCTTGGATATACTAATTCAGCATGCAGTATCTGTTAACAAGATACAATTTTTTTTGTATTTTGAAAATTATTTATTTATATATTGTACTAGCAATAACCCGTCGCGCTTCGCTGCGCCTTCAACAGTATAAAACCAATGCACACCTTCTTCCCATCCACATCCCACACAATCTCCACCCAATTCCCACCAACTTTCCACCAACTTGCCACCCACATACCACCCACTTTCCACCTACATCCCACCCACATCCCTCTCAAATTCCACCCACATAACACCCACTTCCTACCCACATCCCGCCCATATCCCACCCACATACCACCCACTTCCCGCCCATATCCCACCCTCTTCCAATCCACTTACCAGCCACATTCCACCCACTTCCAAATCAATTAACCACCCACATCCCACTCACACATCCACTTCCCAACCACTTCCCAGTGGACATCCCGGCGGTATTTCCAACATCGGAAAATGAAAACACAAATGAATTCTCATTTTGACCTTTCAAACCGAGTTTTAAGTCAATCAGGTGAAAAATAGTATTTTCCATGGAGAATTTTCCGGGAATTTTCCCGCTTGGGGGCGGATTTTCCGACATTAAAAAATCACATTTCAAATTATTTCGTATTCTACCCTTACAAACCGAGTTTTAAGCCAATCGGATAAAAAATATTTTATTTCATGCAGACTTTTCCGGAAATTTTCCGACCGTTGGGTAATATTTTCCAACATCAGAAAATCACATTTAAAACTATTTCGTATTCTGTCCTTACAAACCGAGTTGCAAGCCAATCGGATGAAAAATAGTTTTTGCATGCAGAATTTTCCGGCCATTTTCCTCGTGGGCGGATTTTCCGAAATCGGGAAAACACGTGTCGAATCATTTCGCGTACTATGCTTACAAACCAAGTTTCCAATCAAACTTTTCCGATGCTTTTCCGACTTTTCCGGGTGGAATTTTCCAAAAAATTTTTTAGTGCGCGCCTGCATAACTAAACGAAGGTCTATGCCAAATCTCAAACCTGTAGGATAAGCCGTTTAGGCTGGGCGTTGATAATATGTCACCATATCAGTCTGGCGTACTAGAGCTGGAGAAACATCGATGCATCGATATTTTTATCTAAGCTGCAAACATCGATGATTTTTTACACAATCGATGTTTTTGCATAAACAAGACAAGGCCACGCTATTTTCTTATAAAATTTGCTTGGAGGCCATAAGAAAGGTAAGGTGACCAATTTGCGGTTCTGTCAAGATGAAATATGCAACTATCAAAAAAAAAGTGATTGGACCAAACCCCATAATGTATGATGCTTATCCATTTACATGATATAATCAAAAAATATTCGATTTATTAAAACTCACAAATTTTTTATGATTTGAACACACACTCCCTCTTTTAGTTCAAGAGTTCCTTTGACTTCATTGCCCTAACGCCGTGATTTCCAAATGTAAGCGAGTTGTGAGTTTTTAGGTCAGGTACTGTAGCCAATGAAAAACTAAAACAGTTCCACACCACATATAATGTTTATGGCATTATTTAAGAAGTTGCCCCTCGGTGGAATAGTTTATTTTTAATGATAAAGCGAATTTTACTTCCGACTGACCATTTATCCACAATTTTACTCGAAACTCTAAGCAACTCCAAAAGTCCTCATACAGAAACTTTACAAGAAATGTCCGAAATCCTCACCTCTTAGAAAAGTGTGCCACTTTACAAATTTCTGGAAGAAAATATGCCACTATTTCACTAATTATCCCACTAATATGCGAGATGCTGCGAAACACACAAAAAATGGGAAGTGAGCTTAAGTCTGTCCAAGCTCTTTGAGCCCACTAAAAGAAGTGGCTTAAAAATACCTATGCATTCCAGCAACATCCACAGCTTCTGAAAAGATATTCAGTAAAGCTGGACAGACTCTGTCGGACCGTAATGCCAAAGAATTGGGAGCTTTAATGTTCCTTTATAAAAATTTAAATAGTTTGAAAAATACTTAAAAAGAAATATTTGATCTAGAACCCTAGAAGGGACATTGGTCTTCTAATTTATCAAACTTATATATAATATTTTTATACTTTATTTATTTTCAATTTTATCTCAAGCAAGAAAGTGATTTAGGAAGCTACATCACCAGACTCTTAAAATTTTAAAAATTTTACTGCTAAAACATCGAAAACATCGATGTACGTGGACATCGATGTTCCTCCAGCTCTAGGGCGTACACATTTATGTATATAGATGATTATAGTTAAAACTAAAGCTACAAAGGGGGGACAACCATAGCTACTGTAGCTTTCGGCTGATTCTTATGACTTTTTTACATGTTGATTGAACATACAGGTGGATATAAAGAGGACCTTTAATTTAAAGTAGAAGATTGTGTAATATTGTATATTGAAATTAATAATAACAGTAGTTTACAGCCAAATAGACCCATTTCTACTGAAATTTTTTTGGTGTAGTTTGGAATGGTGATCTCAAAAATCGATTTCAAAATTTTTTTCATGGCTCCGTTTTTGAAATATGAATTTTTTTCACTTTTTCAGTAGGTGCTCTTACATTTTAAGCCAGATCTGACTTCATAATTGTCAGATAGAGTGAAGCAAGATATGAATCGAAAGGCAATTGAACTGCCAGTGATTGCGTGGAACATTGTTTTTAAATCGGCTTAGTAGTTTGGATACAATAAACCAAATCATTTCCAAAAATTCAATTTTTTACTCAAAAATGCAAGAAATTTCATTTTTAAACGCCTAGAAAAAATATAAAAAATCCAAAAAAATTATTTTTATTTTTTCTGCTAAAGAATCGCTCTTCTACGAAGAAAACCAGATAACGATTATCAAAATCTATAAACAAACACAGGAGCTGTGAGCAATTTAGTGCAGAAAAATGTGGTATTTCGTGATTATTCAAAAATAAAATTTCCGTTTGTTACGACTTTTGTTCGGTTCTGGATTATAATTTTTGTTCTGGCTTTTCGCTAACTTCATAAAGTGAACACACAATATACCCAAACTTGAATGTTATTTCCTATACTCAATTTGATCCATATACGGTACGTGTTACACGATTTTCCTCAAAAGCAAAAACTTTTTCTCGAAAGCTGCTACCGATTTCTTCATAGAAGCTTTGATAAATGTTTTTGTATTGATTAGAAATTATTTTGTTGGAATTATAGCAACACATTTGTAGGGTCTTTTAACAAGGGCGGCTCTATTTTGGCTGTATATCGTATGAAAATCGGTAGGCTCTTATTTAAAGACAAACTGAAGTATTTGTGTAGAATTTTTTAAGTTTCAGCTTCACTTATATAAAATTATACTATCAGGCATGTTCTCAATTTCAATACTTTTTGAAAAGTAAATCGAACGCAATTCCGCTTCGGTTTCGTTTTGGTGTTCTCAATTCCGAATGAAATTGCTCTCCTTTTACTTTTTGCAAATCACTGGACCAAGCGAGAATTGCACTAGCTCAGTGTCCGGCTTATTTTGCCTTTGCATGTGTGCGTTCAGACACGCGAGAGCGCTCTCAATTAGCACATGTTTGTTATTGCAAAAGAGAGCAGTGTACGCTCGTATAGTGTCTGTGTATCGACGCCGCTGCTACAGAGGATGGACGTCGCTACTTGTATACACAGAAAATTGAACGGTGCCGGACACTGCACTAGATACACAAGAGAGAAACCAGAACTTCAAGCGAAACGATCGGAAATGAGAGAGGCTGACTTTTAGGTTTCGCTCGTTTCGAAACGGTTGCACAGCCAAAATCTGGACTCATTAAATAAAAAAAATTCTAAATCAATTAATTAAAGTCCAGAGTGCAAATTAAATTTCACTAACAATTTTTAAATTGATCACAGAATTCAGGAAAATCCACTTTATAACATACATCCAGCAACTGAGAGAGTGTGCAATTTGGCAATTACTTTTCATTCCACCAACTAACAAGCATTACTTTTCAAAACGAGAGTGTTTCGAGAACATGAATCAATTCCATCATGAGAAAACATGCCTGTATATATAATTTATACAATTTAAGTCAAGGTTTTATGCCCAAATACATCTTGTATATTTGTGGCATATGAATAATAAATAATGTTCGCTGAACATATACAGCATCTAATGGAAAGTAGTATATTCAATTAGTGCAAGTCCAGATTTAATCCGATGCTCAAACCGAAAAAGACAAATTGAATAATGCCAGTTTTTGTTTTCCCATCATACTTATGCACTTGTTGTTTTGCTGCCACACAGTGGTATCTGTTTCAGATTTGGAAAAGCTTCCTTATCAGCCACCGCAATCAACTGCATGAGACGAGAAGCGCAAACAATTTGAAAATACCAGCGAAAATAAAAACAAAGGCCACTTGGTCGTTGCGTTAGACGCTCTCATTGTTCCAGTACAAGAGTCTGTTACTTGTCGAGGTGTCGAAAGAGAATCCAGAGCAACGGGTAGGCAAATCAGCGATTCGCCGCGCGGACTAGGAGAGGCTGCTTGTTGCCGTGCGGTTTTTAAAAATACTCAAAATTGATAGAAACAACAAGAAGGCTGCTGCAACTGGTGCCTCAGCCGAGGACCAGCCGCCGCGCAAAAAGGGACGACGTTCAGGAGGACCAGCTTCAGTCTCAGCCACGAGCAGCACCAGCACGCAGCAGAGAGACAGTTCCAGCGCCCCCACAACAGTGTCAATAGATGCGGCATCTACCTCGCGAGCGGCCCAACAGCTACAGCAACAATTGAATGACCCATCGAACACTTATATCAGGGGCAGCGAATTACAGTTACAGATTAGCAAAAGCCATTCAGAAGCGTCGCCATCCACAAGTACACCGCAACAGAGATTGACAGCAGACGGTAGCATCAGCAATAGAAGAGTTAACAGCAGTCACTCCGATTCTGGAGCGAACATGCAAAATCCCTCCTCCTCCACATCGACCGGGTCTGGCCCTGGCTCCGGGTCAAGAGAGGTCCCCTCGTTGGATATCCCTGCCAGCGGAGATAACGTTGTAAACCACGAAGTTGATGGCAATGGTGGCGATGGAAACGATGTCGATCATCCATCCGGCAGTAGCAGTAGCAACAGCAATGCCACAAACGGCCACGATGCCAAGCACAATGGATTTCTCGTCAACAACAATGGAAGTTGCACCGTGGATGGCGAGAATAATCAAGAGAACAATGCCAATTACAGTGGAGTGCATTTGGATAAGTCAAATCAGGAGATTATCCGCCTGATTGGCCAGTATCTTCACGATGTGGGACTGGACAAGTCGGTCAAGACGCTCATGGTTGAATCTGGCTGTTACTTGGAGCACCCATCGGCTACCAAGTTCCGGGAACATGTGTTGATGGGTGATTGGTCCAAAGCGGACGCTGACCTTAAGGTAAGTGACCTCTGAGTGTTATATATAGATGTGCTATTGTGCAGGTTTGCTGTCGTCATGCTGTAATTGATTATATTTCGTTTCTGTTACTCTCCGTGTGCACTGCCAGCGCGAATTAATTGAATCTAAAATATTGTATTTCGTAGAAAGATTTCGAAGAATTCAAAATGAAGCCTACTACAGACTTTTATCTTTCAAATTTTCTATGCGATTTCCGTGAATTTAAGCGCGCTAATAAGCTGTCGCAAGGAAAGTCGAACTACTTCACTTGTTTTTGAAACGATTATTTTGAATGTAATCTCGACTTATGATACAATGAATACAAGGTAGTGCAAACATTTGCTTTGTGAATCTGTGACGTCATTTGACAGTTTAGTCTTAGGGCCGTTTTCACATGTTCCTGTTTTTGCTGAATCCACCTAGATTTCGCGACTAGGTTGTCTCGTGTAGATTTTTTTTATACCCGTTACTCGTAGAGTGAAAAGGGTATGCTGAAGTCGTGCAAATGTATGTAACAGGCAGAAGGAATCACATCCGACCATATAAAATATATATATTCTTGATCAGCATCAACAGCTGAGTCGACATTGCCTTGCTTTACTTTGATTTGAGTGGTTAAAAATAAAAATCGATTTTTAAGAATTTTTAATTAGACCTTTTTATTAAATTATGTAAAAAGAAATTCACAAATTAAGGCAATTTTTTTCTTTTCAATAGTGGCGTCTTTATACTTTCCATTTATGAATGTAATCTGTTTCAATACAATTTTGCAGAGTTTGATCAAAATCGGATGAATACATCGTATAGCTGCCATAAACCAAACTTTAGGCGCTTTTGCGTTTGCTGATGCTGATTTTTTTAGGTCGCATTAATATATATACTGTCGCATAAAACTCATGAATACAGATATTTTGCTCGGTGTAACCTCCATAATTTTTTAAAAGCCATAAATACTGAAAAAAGGATTTTCCGCGATACTGGATCAGATTTTAATACAAGAAAGGCTGGACCTCACAAAAGTGGTTGTTTTGTTGGCCTGTGTTATCGTACCTTTTTTTTTTAAACTAAAATTTCAATTTTTTATATCCTATGGAGAGTTCCCATCCACTATATATATTATGGATCAGGCGATGAGCTGAGTTGATTGAGCTTTGTCCGCCCGTCTGTCTGTTTCTACGCAATCTAATATCGACCGGATCGGATGGCAATATCTTATAGCTGTCATAAGAACTATCGGTCGAAAAATGGGATTTGTTAAGAAAAATTTTTTGTTATTAATGCTAGCGTCCCCACAAAATTTGGCCATTACTATTAATAAATGTTTTTAAACAGATATGGGCATTTCCATGACGTCGAAAGGGACAATCGTACGTACTTAAATTTAAAAAAAAGTCAAAATGAAGCGGATTTTTGCTTTCACAATAGGCTTAACTTATAGCTCTTCAATAGCCCTACAATTGGTGCAAAGATTGATTTTTGAAAAAATTTTTCTTTTTCAAGATAATCGCAAAAAAATATGAAATTCGCACGGGACAAAAACAGAAGTGGTTTTCGCTGGAAACCATTTAAATGCCGATTTCAGCGAATCCTGAGGCAATTTATTAATGCGATAAATTTTAGAATGCAGTGCATTGATGTCCCTTCAAAATGGTTTTAATTTCACCCAAAAATAATTTACCGTTTTTTCAAAATTTAAGCTTAAGCATTTTCGCACGGGACAGTTTTTTCCATCATTATATTTAAACTTAAAGTTAATTGCATTGCCATAGTTTGTCATGGTTCCTTATGTATTCATGTATACCCCTTCGGTATCAGAGAAATTTGATGGTATCAGAGAGATTTTAGATAGCGAAATTACATGTAATCTATAGTCACTTTTTTCCAAAAAATTAAGCAAATTTAATGAAAAAATGAGAAAAATTGCGCTAGCAGCCGTGAAACCGAATATATTTAATTAGGATATAAGTAAATGTAAGATTAGCTTACATTAGCCTAATTTGATTGTTTCCCTGTGAAAATTCGATAAAATATAGTTTTTTTTAACCACTTTTAATTTTTTGGTCCAGGTTGACCTTTTGGTGGAAATGCCCATATTTAATTTTGGTGCTGATCGGAGTGGGGGCAGTTTTTGGATGCTTATTATGCTATGCCCTTTGACTATCAGTCGGAAAATGGGTTTTAGTTAGAAAAAAGTGTTTGATTTTAATGCTAGCTGTCTTAAATTCTGTTAGTTTCAAAAACAGCATTTGCTAGGGCATAGGTGGTCGATTTGTATGGGTAGAAAAAAAAACGAACAAAGCGTATAGCAAAAACGAAATCTACGGTCAATTCTAAGAAAATTTCACCAAAAAACCATGGATCTACAATAAAATCCTAAAAAAAACAAGTTAGAAAGTCGGTGAAGTCCGACTATAACATACTCTGTATCCCCCAGAGTTTCTATATATCTGTTTAATTTTAGATAGAAGCCACACAAAGTGATAAGGAATCCAAAACGTGAGTCAAGTGCTGCCCATCGCCGTTGAAACGGTGCTACCCAGCAAAAATTTGTTTTCCCTATAAGTCGACTATCGTTTATCCCATCTTCATCATTCGTTTGGCGAATCTATAAATAATCGTGATTACGAAATATCTCTTGAAGGTACGAATAATCTATCTGCAAAACTGTGTGAGATATGAAGTTTTCTCTAAATTTCTGGGGCGGGAGGGGGCGTGGCAACCTGTGACATTAAAACTTATCTGCCTGCAAGCACAAGAAGAATTTGTCCCATACATGTCAAGTTTCTATCTCTTACCATGTCAGGGACCTGTACGTTTATATGGACAGACTATATTTGGTAATTAAGTTTTTTTAGCTTATGACTTTTCGAAAGAGCTCCTTAACCAAAAAGTAACAGTTTTGTGTGAAATTGGAAATTGTGCCTGTCCAATAGACGTCAATAGATTCTCAAGTCATTTGCCAGGACCGTCAATTAGCTGTTTAGTCTTCCTTCAATCGGGTTTTTGGCGGTTTAATGTTTTCACATTCATTCAAAGGTCTAATCGCTGTCGGCTATTTCCTCAGCATGAATGACAAAATCTCCCATAGCTTCCATATTTTTGAGCAATTGTTATTATATTTAGTTGCCAAACAAAAGGCTGCTGAGCACCGTTTCAACGGCGATGGGCAGCACTTGACTCACTTTTTGGCTTCTTTATCACTTTGTGTGGCTTCTATCTGAAATTTAACTAATATATAGAAACTCTGGGGGATACAGAGTATGTAATAGTCGGGCTTCGCCTTCTTTGAAGTCGATTTGCGCGGACTAGGAATTCATTGCAGACCCATGGTTTCTTGGTGAAACTTCGGCAAAGCCGAAGTTACATTTGCCTTCTTGTTTTTGTTAATTTGATCGACATTTTTGATAGAAATAGATTACCAAAATTGGTCGCGGTGCCCTACTTCTCCAACAACAAATAATAATTGAAGATTATAAGAGTGTGTATTTGAGCATAAATTTATGTAGAAGATTTTTGTAGAGACACAAATCTAGGTTAACGTTTTGCTCAATGTGTTATTTACTTGCATATCTTGGCACCTTGTTTTTCCAGGATTTGGAGCCACTCATCGATAATGGAAAATCGTCAACAATAACTGAAATGAAGTTTATTTTGCTGGAGCAAAAGTATTTGGAGCATTTGGATGATGGCAATCCGCTGGACGCACTGCAGGTCCTGCGCAGTGAGTTAACCCCTCTACAGCACAACATATCGCGTGTGCATCAGCTGTCCTCTTACATGATGTGTTCCACCAACCACGACCTCTATCAGCGAGCCAAGTGGGAAGGCAAGGGTATCCTGTCGCGTGCACTTGTCATGGAGCGCTTGCAGACTTTTATGCCTCCATCCGTAATGATGTCGCCTCGTCGGTTGCGCACCCTTTTGCAGCAGGCGGTAGAATTACAAAGCCAACACTGCCCCTGTCACGACATGGCCTGGGAAACCAATTTGCAGACTGTGTCGCTGTTGACAGACCATTGTTGCACCACAGATGGTTTTCCAATGCAGACTATACAAATACTCACCGACCACTGCGACGAGGTCTGGTTCTGTAAGTTCTCGCCCGACGGCCTTAAGTTGGCCACGGGCAGCAAAGACTCCACTGTGATTATATGGGACGTAGATCCGTACAAACTGACACTGAAACACCGCCGTGTGCTGGACGGCCAGGCACAGCTGAGCGTTAGCTTTGTCAGCTGGAGTCCAGACTCCAAGCTCATTCTAGTGGGCGGTACCGAAGACTCGCATGAACTGTATATCTGGAATGTGGACGACGGCAAACTCGTTGTAAAGTTCTCGCAATCTTTGGAAGACAGCCTGGCCTGCGGTGCTTTTAGCCGCGATGGCACCCGCTTTGTCTGCGGCGGCCAAAAGGGTCAGCTATATTTGTGCGATCTGAATGGAACCATAGTTGACTCCTGGGAGGGTGTGCGTGTAAATAGCATAGCTTTTCGAGCGGACAACAAAACAATACTGGCAGCTGATAATCATTATCGTATAAGAGGGTAAGTGTTATTATATAGGATATTTCAATAAGGGCGGTTTAATACCCGTGTATGTAACAGGCAAAAGGAAGTATATCCGACCAAATAAAGAATCTGTAGCAATAATGAATAGCAGCAAAAGTCGAGATATGCCAAAATTGAGATTTTAATACCAATGTTTTAATCGGTTTTAATTCAACATTACGTCAAGATTTCATACAATGGTAAATCCAAAATACATGAAACTAACAAACAAACTACGTGTGAAATGAGTCCTGAGTAGTTTAAGGGCCGATTGCTCTTCTTTCAGATAGCTGCTATGTGTCAGAAAAAAAATAGTTTAATCGACAGACAGTAAATAAAACAAGTTTTTCTCTTTAAGGACCTATTTCACATCTTCTAGAATGCTGCTATGTGCCAGATAAACTAACAAATTTCTGTGTTAAAGGGTCAAAAGATGCGTTTTAAGTAGCTTTAAGCGCATTTACTAAAAATCTAGACGTGATGGACCATTTTCAGAAACTTATTCACTCCTCCACCAAACTTTCAATATAGTGGAAAAATCTAATTCTGTTGCCTTGTGTTATCAAGATAATCCCGCAAAAGTCTGTTAACCACAGTTAAAGATTAAACTTAATTCGTAAATAGATTGCTTGATAACCAAATCGACGTGAAAACGCAATAGTATTACTGTAGTTGCTCTTTATCTGTAACAGCTCTTTCTGTACTGCGTAGTGCGGCTAGAGGCTCTCCATGACAACTGCATCAAAATGCTATTTATTGGTGAGGTCACAAATAATTACCTTTGCCTCTACTGCATTTATCAGAGCAATTTTTTCTTCCTCTTGGAAGCGCTTCATTTTTTTCTAGACTGAACGAAAAAATAAACGAATTTATTTAGTTAGCCACTTTTCCACGGTTTTCCAGTTTTTTTTTATTAGGAGTTATTCGTTCTCAATTAGACTTTTTTCAGATTTTTAGATTACTGATAAATAGTTTGAGTTTGCATTGAAAACAAAGAAGGTTTTCTCACTAAATCTAGTTCATTAACCGATTGTTCTGATGACCGGTTGTGGGTATATTAAAATTATCCAGATGTTTGTAACGCATAGAAGGAAGCATCTCCGACCGCATAATGGATATATATTCTCGATCAGCATCAACTGGTCATACAATAGAGGTGTCATTTATTGGTGAGCTTGTTCAACTTTAGCTGAAAGTAAAGGCTAAGTCGATTTATACATGTACTAGGTAAATCCTCCGTGACTTTGTCCGCGTCCAAGATTTTAAGGAATTGTAGAAATTGTGTTTTTTATCTTGTAGACAGTTTCGAGTTCACAGCTCGTAAAAATAACTGAAAATTTGCTCCTAACAACACAACCACAAACCACCCCGGCGCTATAACCTTAAATTCTGATACACTGGACTTCTGTAAACATCACCTCATACCCAGTTTTTCAAATAAAGCCTTGGGTAGTGTTCAATGGATACTTTTGTACTAGCAGCACACAGCGACAACATCTTTAATTTATTTTTACTGGTTTGAGAAACGCAACAAAACTCACTTCAATCGTACAATTGGTTAAGGTATCTCAAGATGGAATCAAACCTTCCTTTTTGAGTTTTTTTTAAAGGCAGCGAGAAGCAAAAATTGGAATCCAATGTCAGCTCCCAAGATCAATTGATTTTTGCTTCACATTCGTCATCTATAATATCTTTAAATCTTTGGCTTTATTGGAAAAACTGTGTATGAGGTGATGCTTACCAAAGATTTATAGATATTAAACGTAGTGTCTTTGGGCTTACAGAAGTCCCCTGTATCAGAAATGAATAAGTGAATAAAGTGATAAACATCATACCAATTTTGTAATATAGTCTATAAGGGTATAATTCGCATGTTTCTATTTAATTATACACACATTTGAAGTAAACAAAAAAAATAATTTGTTCATTCTATTTCCTTTTTTACACTTTATTTCAGCTACAATTTTGATAACCCGCGGTCCGACTTTGATATTCTAAGAGAGCCGCATCCCATTATGACGTTCAGCATCAATTCGGCCGATCGCCTAGCACTGTTAAATGTTTCCAATCAGGGCCTGCATCTCTGGGATATCGAGGACAAATGTTTGGTGCGGCGTTTTCAGGGCATAAGACAGAGCAATTTTGCCATTCATTCTTGCTTTGGTGGCGTCAACGAGAGCTTCGTGGCCAGCGGTAGTGAGGATAAAGTTGTATACATTTGGCACATCAAACGGGAAGAGCCATTGGCCAAGCTCGCTGGTCACACCAAGACTGTGAACTGCGTGTCCTGGAATCCAGTCTATCCGTCCTTGCTGGCCAGCGCCAGTGACGATGCCACTGTACGCATTTGGGGACCGAAACCAACTGGCAGCAACGCAACGACAGAGAGCGACGACTGCTCCTCTAGCTCGTCGTCGTCCTCGTGGAACATGACTTAAGAGCAAGCATACGAGATCTACATTTATCTGATTCTGATTTAGTTATAGTAACTCCCAATGTCGATGGTCGATGTATGTAAACTGCCATTACAACGCAATGTATGAGCAGCATGACTTACAATTAGCATTAATAATTACTTAAGTACATTCACACCGATTCCCACTATTGGAGAGACATGCATTCATGTGTATATTTAAAACATTTAATTCGTTCTTCTGTGTCTCATTTTAATGTATGTATACATTACCAACCAACAATTCGAACATGCCTACTAATATATTTGGAAACCTATGGCTACCCTGGCACTCTTGTCCAGCGGCTTGACCCAGGAAGTCCATTGCTAGCAGATGCCTATGTACATCTGCCAGAGTTGGAAATTCGGGATTAATTTTGTTTTATATTCATTGCCATTTTACTTGTTTTACGCAGATTTCAACATTTATGTAGTGTATGTATAACTCTATTTTAAATATTTCACAATCGATACACGCAATAAAAATAGTTCTATATATGTTTTTAGTAATTGATCTTAGCTTAAATGAAACACTACACTGCTGTCAGTTACTGAACCCTTTGTTATTTGGAGTAAGGTAAGAAAGCAATGGGGTCCGAACCCAAGGTTCCTCAACCGATTTCCTTTAAAATTAAGAACCGGGGTTCTGGTTCAAGTTCCAGTGTGCATTTTATAAAATGTAATTATATGTACCTGCCTTTTCTCATCCATGTTTAAAGTTTTCATTTGTCTAAATCAATGGCAGATATCGAGTCCGTAAAATTTGATTGGATTTCTAAAGACTGCTCAATTTTTCAGAGGTTAAGCACAAAAGCTGCAGATCGATATTTTGCGATCCCTTAAAATTCACTATAGGTAAATAAATATAATGAAAATATATGTATGAGATATTTAAAACTTGTTTTCAAAGTCAGTGCTTTGTGGACGCGACATTGCGAATTTCGAAAAATTCTTTTTTCAGATGATTTGGGCATACCCAGGGTATGTCCGGAAAGTAATAGGACTGAATCGATTTTAAACGAGAGCGTAAGTTAAAGTCGGCTCTAACCGACTTCGATATACCTGTTACTCATGAAAAGTAATTTTTAACAGCGTTCCAGAGGGCGAACATCCGAAAAGTATGCAACATTTTTTAACTCTGCTATTTATTATCTGATCTTAATGAAAATCAGGTATTATAGATATTGCTAATATAAATTAAAGTTTTAAATCTGAATTCGATATCTTAAAAAATGTGGAATTACTCAACTACAGACCCTCAGACGGACAAGGCTGTATCGACTCGGCTGTTAATGCTAATCAAGAATATATATAAACTATATGGTCGTAAATTATTCTTTCTGGCTGCATTTGCATGACTTTAGTATACCCTTTTTACTCTACGAGTATAGCCCCGTACGGAGTACAACGAAAAATTCGTTTTGATACAGTATTTCATATAATTAAAAACACCTTGCTTTGCTTTGATGCCCATGTGCTGTTAGAAAGTGTTTCTATTTATGTAAAATACTGTATCGAAACGAATTTTTCGTCGGTCTCCGTACGGGGCCTAACGGATATAAAAATTTATTGAGCCAAAAATCTTTCAAAGTAGGCTCCTTCTTGCGCATGTTCAAATGCTCCGTCACAATGTCTTGAACCACAGATTTTGGAAAATTTAACATCTGGACAATTAAACAAATACTTAGTCGACGATCTGTTTTCAAAACTGCGCACACGAGTAACATTGTCGGTCTTTGTTGAAGTCGATGGTCTTCCAGCACGGTCTTCATCGGCGAACTCTTCCCGGCCCTCCAAAAAGGCCTGGTGCCACCCAATAACACCACTTCTTGCTAAAGCAACAACTGGGTAAGACTGCTTGATCGAATCAAGCGTCACACAGAATTTAATCGCGTATCTCTTGCCGGCTTGCACCACTCTCAGAAACACGTCGGTGCTCGGAGACAACTGACCAGCCGCTCGTTCGTTATCTGGGAACTCCCTCTACCGAATCCAGACGGTGCGCGCACGCTCCGCAGTGCAGTCGCGGCGGAAGAAAATCAGCCCTATTACTTTTCGGACAAACCCTGTCGGATTTAGTTGTTGGAACTGGCACTCGTAATCGTAGAAAAGCCGATGGCAACTCCAAGTGCTTCTGTTTGGTGTGGATTGTTGGTTTGTTTGTAGGTCTTTCCCCCCTCCATTGCTTTTCTTGGTGGCATAATTGGTACTATTTGTTTTTTTTACTTTGAAGATAATGATAGAATATCGCGAACCACCGACGAGGTCAGACGTGTTTTTCTCGAAATAATTTATTAAATGACAACATGTAGAAACTGAAAAAAATACCAACAGCACCATGAGTCGGAGGGAACTTACTACTCAAATTTATTTAAAAAAAATTCAAAATAAGAATTATCAATAAAAATTTATTAAAAAAAATAAAAATAAGAATTATCCAAAAAAAAATTATTATACAAATTAAAATTAAACTCAAATAACTTTTTAACCAAGCGCTCAATTACAAAGATTTTTACATATATGTTATCTTTGGGATCTACTGGTCACTATGCATGGACTTGGAAGCATGCCTAAGGTACCTTATTCGCGTTTATTTCTCAGGTAAGAAAGCATGAGAAAATCTGAGCGCTTTGCTTAGTTTTATTATGAACGCCGAAAAACTTAGGTCTTGTTGTAGTAACCTTTGGGTGTCTTTTGTCAACAAGTCATTATTGACGCTGATAGTCCAGCGGTACTTGTGTTAGGCTAATGTCAGAGTGCACGCGAGAAGCGATGCTACGCGAGAAGCGATAATATTTCTTGCTAAGGCTAATGTCAGAGTGCGCGCGAGAAGCGATGCGATAATATTGGGCGAGAACGAGCGATAAACCACTGCAACCTTTATTTAATGCAATCGCTCAAAAGGTGTCAGAGTGAGGGCGGAGCGATATGCGAGTGCATGCGATAAAGCAACAGCGATGCGAGAAAGCAGTTTGCAACCTGCTTTCTCGCTTGAACTCACTCAGATCGCACGTAATTTTTGTTGCATTCTTAGCTTCTTCTATTTGTAAATCATGCATATTTGTTGTTGTCTCATTTTTTATCTCGATTTCGGTTGAATGGGTGGACACTTTTCTTTTCTTAAAATAGTAAATCGTTGCTCTTGTAGCAAAATATTCTTCGTCTGATTAAATAACGCCCACACTAATAACTAAATTAAACAGGTATGCAAACCGCGTGGAAATAGAATTCGCTATGATGTTTAAAGAGAATATGTGACATTCGAAATTGAATTTTTTAAATCATGTTAAAAGCTTTAAAATCCTTTTATCAGTGCTCCTTACAAACGATAATTATTGTACTGAATATTGAGAATATCAACCCGTATAAAAAATGGAATAAACGCACAAATGAGAGCCAATTCCTAAGGAACAAATATCCTAAAGTTTGAATACAGGATATTAAGAGGTCATCGGGTAATTGCTGGAGATGTACACATCTTTTAAAACGGTTGACAAGTCATTCTTAAAAAATCAGTTGCGTCTATGAGTGTTCTCCCTTGAGGGTCGATCAGTGAAACTTAATTTATCCCAAATTCGGAAAATAACAAAATTATTGGAATCAGAAGTCAAAATTCCGGAGTTCAGCCAACTGAACCGAACCGTTTTGATTATTGGTTTTCGGTTCGACACGGCATTTTCAAAGGACGTCGGTTCGGTTTATTACATGGACAAAGCGGTTCGGTTACTGTTCGGTTCGGTTCAGAGCCAGTTTGCATCCCTGAATTAGGGCAATGCAACTCGCTGCTCTTAAGGAATTGCGCTTACAATAATCACAGAAAAAAAAGCTCGTGCTCTCTGAGTTGCATTCTCTCACTACTGGCTTCTCCTTGTATTTTTAAATCATGGTAAATTCGAACAGCAAATTAAAATTAGCCAGTGCAACTCGCTTCGCTCATCGCTTTCACTATGTCATCTTCTCGCATTGCTCATAGCAAGAAATATTATCGCTTCTCGCGTAGCATCGCTTCTCGCGCGCACTCTGACATTAGCCTTAGCGCATAGTTGTAGAGAAACGAGTTCAAATCCCGTATTGGGAAGAAGCCTTTTTTTATTTAATTTTTATTGGTAAAATGGCCACTCGTTAGGGTGTCCAAACTGATCTTGGGAGGAGAGCTGTCGCCAAGCTGTGTTTGCTGCACAAGAAGGACGTTGAGGCCCGAGTCCTCCAACGGGGGACGAATGTTCGGCTAAGCGCCTTCCCCAAGCAGCTCAAAACTAATAGTTTAAATTAGAACCTTCTAACTCAATTCTCAATTTGTTGCTCTCATTTGTCGCTTTGTTTTTGTTGCTTTTAGCGTGCCATCTGCACTGCAAGCTGCCACTTTTGCTGCTGCGCTCAATCTTGATATAAATCAGGGAACGCAAATAAGAGTTATGGTCATAAAATAAAATTAAAGCCAAATAAGTGTCCTAGATCTTTTTGGAGACATCCCATATCCGAATTTTAAGTGAGCAATCCAAAATCAGGATAAAATTATATTTGTATTTTTTAAAATAAAAATCGAAAATGAATTATTATTTTTATTTATAAATTGAAAATAAGACTTATTTTTCAATTTTTGTTTTAAAAATTGATTAGACATATATCTATGATCTATGTTTCATTACCTTTCCATTGATACATCACATGTCCTTGAGGAATCAATATTAGGGATACCAATTTTTTTTCATTGATTCACTGTTTATACATATTGCTCACTTACTTCAAGGATGTCAGAACTCAAACCCGTATTGACAACGAATTTTTCAGCATGCTTTATCGCATTCTTTTTTCAATTTTAGGAACAGTATTTTTTATAGAATCTGAGGACAAGATGGCAATAATTGCACCTCTAATTGAGGATACATGAACTTTTTGTCCTCCCAACACTTCATGACATTCCCACTTATTTTAATTGGATTGAGTATGCGCTTATTTCGATTACTGCAAGCTTGAGTTCAGAATCATATTCCCCATTTGAGCACGCCTCAATTGAATTAGGAAACCTAACTTGTTGACGAATCGGATACTTGAGATGAAACTGGGTGATATGCATAAACAGTGACACTGAATCGATAAAAAATTTTGGTATCTTTAATATTGATCCTTTAAGGACATGTGATGTATCACTGAAAAGGAATAGATGTATGTCTACTTCTAAAATGCCGCGCCTGGTTCAAAAGATATTCAAAATCAATTGGTATTTTTAATTTTTAAAATAAAAATTGAAAAATAATTCTTATTTTCAATTATTAAAATTATAATCGTTACGGTCCCTGATTTAAATTAACACGTTGATTTAAAAGAAGTAATGTGTTTTTATATTTGAAATCAAAAACCAACTGCTGCTAAAAACAGTTAAGAATGAATTGTTAAGATGGGACGACCGGGTGCGGGAAGACATTTCCAAGCTTGGTGTGAGCAACTGCTGCCAGCTTCCACGAAGCAGAAGCGACTGGAGGGCATTTATAGCAGAGGCCGAGAGCGTCAAGCGGTTGTGATGCAAGCATCAGGCCAACAACGAAGAAACCAAAAATGGAAAATATTGGATGTGCCTTATATATTATATACAACTGCAGACATTGCTGATCATACAGATTCGCATACTGATTCCCCTAGTTTATTGCTTAAACGAAGTTTATACATGCAAATAATTTGGCCAAATTTTTATAAAAATAGCAGTAATTCAAGATTTTACAGGATTTAAAAAATAACCCACATGCGCGCATGAAGCTCAGTTACCGTAAGGCGGGTGAAGGATCGGTAATAGACTTTAACCTGATTAGGAACTCTCTATACGAAACAAGTAAGAGAGCTGCAATCAAAATACCCTGTACAACTGAGACACACATACAAACACACACACATGCACAAACGAACACACGCAAATGCTCCCTCACGACAGCAAAATAATTTCGTGCATAACTTTGGTGTTTTTGCTCGGATCATATTGCGCTTTTCAGAATAGATAGATATAAGTCCTAAGACAATATATATTAAGCCAAGATGTTGTAACTTTAAAATTGTGGCTCTGACAGTTTTTTGCGGTTTAGGTGGGATGAGGGGATCTGAAACAAACTTGATCTGGGTACGACATACACCTATGTACATGCAAAAGACAGATGAACATGGCTAAATCGACTCGGCTGTTGATGCTTATCAAGAAAATATATACTTTATAGGGTCGGAAATGTTTACTTCTCCATGTTACATACATTTGCACAACTTCTTGATCCCCTTTTACCTTTTTATTTTCAATGGGTACAGGGTATAAAAATGAAATGGAGTGTTAGCGAAAAGTTCACTTTTAGTGATCACCAAGCTATTCGCTTTGAATTTCTTAAGCGGAGCAAACAAAAAAGGCCAAAAGCAACCGGGCCCAAATGGAGGGATAACTGCCTTGACGAAGATTCTTTCAGGGATATCTTCAGTTACTTGGAACCAGACTATGGATCTGTTGAAGAACTTACAAGCCATATACGTGAGAAACTGGTAGAAACGTGCGATGCGTCCATACCAAGGCGTAAGCTCTGCAGACGTGGTGAGCCCTGCTACTGGTGAACCGAAGAAATTAGGCAGCTTAGAGTTAATTGTCTAATTAGCAGGTGACGCTCGCAAAGAGCGCGCAACCGCCCCGACTTTCAGGAGAAGATGGAGGATTTTCGTAGGGCAAAAAGAAATCTTGGCGTGGCACTCTGTGGACCAGCGGTTAGTGTGCTGGACTGCTGGGCGTGAGGTCGTGGGTTCGATCCCGCCTCTAAACATCTAATAATACAATTATTTTTCTTTCTTTAAAAAGAAAAAGTTGGTTCCAGCCGTGAAGTAACTAGCCATGAAAATGCAAAATTCTCAAACTTTGCCGTTCGGATTCGGCGTTAAAATGTAGGTCCCTTTCTCTTGTGCGAAAAATTTAAAGCACACACGGCAAGAGATTGAGAGAAGCTTGGCTCGGCCCCATTGGAGGAGCTGTACAGCCAATTTTACATTTACAAACGAAATCTTAAGCATTAGGAGAAGCAAGGCTGACTTCTTAAAAAAGATATGCGAGGACGAGAGTCCAGGGGACACTGCCTACAAAGTGTCCCAAAGTCATCTAGAAGAGTCGCCTGTCCTGTTACACTGCCGAGGATCGTAGAAACCCTTTTTCCTCGACATCCGAAGTATGAAACGATTGACATCGCAACCAGCGCGGAGGAGATACTACTAGTTACCATAGAGGTGATTACTGCAGCCTGCACGAAATACAAAATGTATCAGGCGACAGCCAAAGCGATCACGTGTTATGCCGCTCAAGTATGGGGTTCCGAATCTTATGAGGATGTTGAAAGGAGCCAACGATATTTCATAAAAAGGGTTTTCCACCTTCCGCAGAATACTCCAAACTACGGAATCCATCTGGAAACTGGCCTCCCTGCATTATTCACATACACATTAAACATCCACTTCAAATATGTCCTTAAATCCTGGAACATGCCGGACCGACGATACCCAAAAATAGTAACAAAATACCTGCTTGAGTCAAAATCACAGTTTTTTAGTCAACCCAGTGAGCCCGTTGACACTGGAGTTGTTAGTTGCTCTCAACAATGGGAGGATCAAGCCAGAGAGAGTTCGGGGAGACTAGTTTACAAACGATTAACATACAACTTGCAAGAAAACAATTACTTCCAGGACGACATCGGCTCATACAGGAATTTGCTTATTTTTAAAGCAAGAGTAGAGATGCTCAATCTAAATTACCGACCACACCTGCAAAATCATGGCAGTAAATGCTCACTGTGCAACTTGAGGGAACGCGAGGATATAATGCACTTTTTGGGAAAATGTCCAATCCTCCAAGAAATCAGGGCAGCATGCCTCGGAACAAAGTATTTTTTTTTTGGGGGGGGGGCAAAATTTAAAAAAGGGGGAACCAGGAACACCCCATAATTATATATTTCCACCCCCCAAAAAAATTTTGGGAAATAATTTTTTTTTTTTTTTTTTTTTGTTTGGTATTTTTTTTTTTTTTTTTTATTGAAAATAAAAAAAGTTTTCAAATCTTAATCTAGAAACTATTATAAAACCATCCCCTATTGGGGGTGGTTTATGTTCCGCGGCCCTTTAATTCAGTCGCTGGGTTGGTAGGTCTTTTCTTCTGAGACGAGAATGCGTTGCTTGCAGGGTGAGAGATTGTGCAAGTTCATTAGGGTGCGCAAGAAGCTTCTCGGAATATTTGCGTTTCAGGTGCTGTATTTCAGTTTCGACCAATGGGATCCTTAGGTCGTTGTGGATACACTCGTTGCGAATGTACCATGGCGCTCCAGTGAGTGTTCTAAGAATTCTTGATTGTGATCTTTGAAGAATGTCCACACTGCTCGCACAGGCATTTCCCCATAGTTGCGAGCCATAAGTCCAGACAGGCTTTATGATGCTTTTGTACAGTAATACTTTATATTCCAGTTTTAGAGGGGAACGGGAGTTAATTAGCCAGTGAAGGCTGTTGGCCTTTAGCTTTATTTGAAGTTTTTTCGAGTCTATGTGTTTGCGCCAGGTGAGCCGTCTGTCGAGGTGTACTCCAAGGTATACAACATCGTTTGATTGGGGTATCAAGGTCGCGTTTAGGGATATCTGGGGACAGGTGTTTCTGTTGAGTGTAAACGTCACGTGTTTACACTTTTGCTCATTGATCTTTATGCGCCAGTTGGCCAGCCACTCCTCCACATTAGCTAGGTGGCTTGCCAAAAGTCTTGATGCGATAATTGGACATCGTGATCTGCTTAGAATTGCCGTGTCATCCGCAAATGTGGATATTGTTAGTCGGGGGTCTGTTGGGATGTCTGCAGTGTACAATACATACAGAAAAGGACCGAGAACGCTACCCTGTGGCACTCCGGCTCCAATGGTGAACTCTTCAGTTGTGTACTCATTTTGTCGGACAGAGAATACTCTGCTGCTGACATAACATTCTCGGAGTTGGTGAGTATTTGGGGGAAGCAGTGTCTTAATTTTATAAATAAGACCGTCCAACCAAACGCGGTCAAATGCTTGGGCAACATCTAGGAAAATTGCGGAGCAGTATTCGTGGTGCTCATACGCCGTCCGAATATCCGAAGTTAAACGGTTGACTTGCTCAATGGTCCCGTGTTTTGCTCGGAACCCAAATTGATGTGAAGGAATTATATTTTGTGCATGCGTATCAATTTTGCGAAGTAAGATCTTCTCAAATACTTTTGATAGGCAAGGTAGAAGGCTTATGGGCCTATATGATGACGCTTGAGTTTTATCCTTTCCTGGTTTCGGAATCATTATGATTGTAGATTTCTTCCACTGAGTTGGAAAGTATCCACATCGCAGTACAGCATTAAAGATTCTTGAGATATATGAAATGGCAGGACTTGGAAGTTCCATGATCATTTTAGGCGTAATAAGATCATATTCTGGTTCTCTGATAACATTTTTTATTTCAAGCGAATGAACTTTGATTGGGCAAGTCTGTGCGGCATTAGGAATCAATGGCAGTGCGTATGCATTAGTTGGTGGGTTCGGCTGGAAAACATTTCTTAGGTGAAGTGCGAAAACATTTGCCTTTTCTTCGTCGCTGCGGGCCCATCTTCCTCTCTGATCCCTCAAAGGCGTGTCTACCTTAGCAGGTGGCTTTATGCTTGCATGTGCTCTCCATAGGGGGAATTTGGTGTTTGTGGGCGATAATTTTTCGATGTAGCGTCTATGGGCTAACTGCTCCTCTGCTTCGAGTGCTTTGTGGAGTACGCGTTCTGTATGTCGCAGGCGAGTCCTTGCAGCTGGCGACCGATTGCTCTGCCATTCTCTTCTTTCACGCCGTTTCTCCGTGACCAGCCGGTCTATGTAGCTGCTCGTTAATCTACGATCTTGCTTAGGTGTTGTTGTCGTTGTTAGTGGGTTCGAGTGATAAGCAGCTGCGGTAATAAATGAGCTTAGGGCTTGGACTGAGGTTTCAATTTCTTCTTCGCTGTTGATGGTTGGGCTCAGTTCAATGTGACTGCTGATATATTTTTTGTATTCGAGCCAGTTTGTCTTATGGGATGTCAGTTTCCGAGGATACTCTCTGATTTGAGGGCACTCTAGAAGGGTGAAAATAATTGGAGAATGGTCTGACGACAAATCTGCGAGTGCTTCTGCAGTTACCAAGTTTTGTGGAACTTTTCTTGTTATGGCAAAGTCTATAAGGTCGGGTATTTTCTTAGGATCTGCTGGCCAATATGTAGGCCTACCCGGAGATACATAGTCGAGTTTGTTTGTTGCGCGCATGAGAACGCTATAGAGTTGCTTCCCTTTTGGATTAGTCAGTCTCGAACCCCAGTGGGGGTGTTTCGAGTTATAGTCACCCGCTGCTAAAAAGCGTTGACCGAGTGTATTAAAGAAATCTAGAAATTGATTTTCTGATATTGCGAAGCGTGGCGGACAATAAACCGCTGACAAGGTGATATTGCCTCGTTTGGATTCTACACATATTGATGTGGCTTGTAGGTAGTTTTCCGAAAATCCCGGTATTGGGTAATGCTTAATGCGGTTTCTGACAAGGATGCCAGTTCCGCCATGGGCCTTACCATCTGGGTGATTTGTGCCGTAAAATGCATACCCCGATAATTGGAAGTTGTATCTGTCCGTCAGATGAGTTTCCGCAAGAAGCATTATGTCGATTTCGTTGTCTTGGAGAAATTTTGACAACTCCAATTTGTGTCGAGGAATGCCATTTGCATTCCAGAGTGAAACTCTTAGGAGAGCCATTATTTAGATTGTCGCGAGGCGAGCATTTGAATGAGGATGCCTTGATTCCTCATTTGTTCTTGCATTGTGTTTTGCATGTATACTATGAAATCCTGCAGTGTTTGCTGCAACGATAGGAACATGTTTTCTAATCTACTATAGTTTGATGGTTGTTCCGCTTGTTTGTTAATTGTTGGCAGAGCCGGCTCAGTTCGTGTTTCGTGTGAGGCTGTGGGTGAGGGTCTATCCATTCCTAATTTTAATGCACTTGCAAAAGAAACGCCTTGGGTGGTACTCGATGGGGCAAATGACGATCTAGCAGCTTTGGTAAAGAATACTCCAGGAGTCGATTGCGAGGGTGTAAACTGATTAAGGTTTCCATTGGAACGTGCAAATTCTGTGCGCGTATTAATCCTGCTCTTCAGATCTTTGTAGACTGGGCAACCTCTGTAATTTGCAGTGTGATTGCCTCCACAGTTACTGCAATTTTTAGCAGACTTGTCCTCCTTGCTGGCAGGACATGTAGCAGTGTGCAGCTCTCCGCATGCTACGCAAACAGGTCGCAGAGCGCAGTAGGCTTTAGTGTGCCCAAATTCTTGGCAATTGGTACATTGCACTGGATTTGTACGTTTGTGGCAACAAATAATAGAAGAAAGTTTTTAGGGAGATTATTAATGTAAATTAATAGAATAGTCTTTAAATTGTTAAAAAAAAACCTGTAAAATGCTAAAATTGAGAACTAAAACTTAATACTAATTTTAAGAAACAAAAATTGTTAAATTTTAAAAAGGAAGAATCGGCATTGGGCTCACGGCAAATAAAGCCATGCCTGCTATATGCCAAAAATATACTACTACTACTACTACTGATTACTGCAGCCAGTGGAAATATAGGAGACAAAAAGACCCCAAGACCAGTATACCAAACAGATCAATTAAACTTGCAATGGCTCCAAAGCCAGAAGCATTTGCTGAGATTTTTACGCAATGTCTACAGGAAGAAGTTTTCCCAAGCCGGTGAAAGGTTGGTGCAAGCTTGATTCTAATCCCAAAAATGGATGAACCCGCGGACGACCCCTCTGCGTACAAACCAATCTGTCTTCTGGATACGGTAGGGAAAATTCTGGAAAGAATTATTTACTGCAGACTGATGGCAGCCATGGAAGACATAGGGGCGCTTTCCGATTCACAATATGGTTTTCGAAAGGGCCGCTCGATTGTGCATGCAATAAATGCTTGCTGTGACTTGCATAACAAAAAGCTATTGAAGGCAAACGGTGGAAGTGGAAGTATGAGAGAAAAAGTGTTGCGCTGTTGTGACCCTCGACTTTCACAACGCATTTATCTCGGCGACCTGGCCTAGAATTCATAAGGCTCTCGCTAATATCGGACTTCCAACTTATATGCTGACGATAATCTCGAGCTATATCTCAGATAGAGTGCTATTGTATGACACGGATGATGGCCCAAAGCTCTACACCGCTACAGCAGGTGTTCCACAGGGTTCTGTCCTGGGACCACTCCTAGGAACGCAATGTATGACGAGGGCCTTAGGCTCCATCTCCCGCAAAGATGCAGGCTGATAGGCTTTTGCAGACGATCTGGCATTAGTGGCGGTGGGCAAACACATTGAAGAGTTAGAGGCGGTGGCAAACGCCTCTATTATTGCCGTTGGTAACTGGCTTTAAAGTGCTGGCCTTGAGCTAGCAGGCCATAAGACTGAAGCAGTGCTCATAACAAAAACCGTAGAGCTTAGAATTTCAAATAGGGGATGTAACCATCTCAACCAAGCTGTCCATCAGATATTTATTTGTTTATTTGAAGACAAGCAATTGACTGCTTGTATGTAATAGTTATAAGGTGTGTATGAAAAAGTAAATAAGCTTAATTATCTAATTATCTACCGCAACGACCAAATAAGGAGAACTTTTTTACGATAAGCCCCTGCTCACATCGATTGGCCGGCAAAGTAGATTTACAAATTTGGTGCATTGAATCGACAATATGTGGTAAAGGTCGTTTTAGTTATCGCACAGAACTTGGAGAGGATCATGACGAGCGTAATCACCAACAATTAGCTAATGCAGAAAAATTAAACCTTGACTAGTCCTGCGGTCTTTTAGAGTGGGCAAGTTCAGAAGTCGTAGACTATCTATATAGGGAGGCAAACGGCGACCAACATCCCAGTATAAGCCCCTGATTGCAAAGAGAAGAAACTGTTTTTGAACCGATTCTAGTATATCTTGATAGAAGTTATACTGAGGGGACCAGATGCTTGAGCAATACTCTAGAGATGGTCGAACGAGAGACACGTAGAGATGCCCGGTTATATATGGATCTTCAAACTCCTTAGACCAACGCTTAATGAAACTCAGCAAACTCTTACCTTTGTTGGATATGACACAGATGTGGTCATTAAAGCAAAGCTTGTGATCAAATAATACCCCCAGATCCTGAACTGAAGTAATACGGTCCAGAGCTCTTTGATCAATAGCATATGTATTCAAAGCAGGTTTAGTGCGGTAAAACGGCATGAACTTGCATTTATCGTGATTAAGATAGAGCATATTAACGTTGCACCAAGATTGAAGATAATTTAGGTCAAGTTGTAGACTTTTATAAGAATCGGGAGAAGAAAGTGTCGTAGACAGCTTAACATCATCCGACTTAACAACCTGAGGAAGATCATTGATAAACAAACCAAACAGTAATGGTCCTCAGTGACTACCTTGCGGTACACCAGTAGTAACACTTACTATCTCAGAAGCTAAATCATTAAAGATGACTCGCTGTTTTCTGTTTGAAAGATAGGAAGATAACCACATTAATAAATTCGGGGGAAACCCGCACTGATGATGCAGTTGTTCAGTGATGTTTTTCAAAAAGTTTTGGGATAGGACTGAGTTTTGCAATGCCACGATAGTTATCAATGTTCGACTTATTGCCCTTTTTGTGCAGCGGGATGATAAAAGATTCTTTCCATATAGGTAGAAAAAAGCTTTGGTCAATCGACATTCGAAAAAGTTTAGTTAAGGGCTGTGAAAGGGAGCTAGCACAGTTCTTAAGGACACAACTGGGAATCATGTCGGGGCCAGGAGCAAACAAATAATTTATCGTTGAAAGACACCTTAAAACGTCTGACTCATGAATGATGGGTTTATTTTTGGAATCTGTATGAGGTATTGTATAGGGATAATTAGATTCACTGATACAACTATGAGGTGATATATTTTAGTCATGCTGGATAATAGGTTGAACTGGCATGCCCACATTGAGTATGCCACCCAAAAAGCGTCAAAAATACAGGCCGCGCTATCAAGAATGCTCCCCAATATTGGGGGACCAAGAAGTGGGAGGCGACTGCTCCTAACATGAGTGCAGGGAACTACAGGGTTGCCCATATTCGACGGACCCATCTGGCAACGCCATAACTTTTGACAGAGATGTCAGATCGCTTAATGACATACCGCGTTTGAAGCGTCAGTCCAAGCAGATTTTTACCATGGAACAATACACGCCACGCGAGCGCTCTGAAATAGTTGAAATTTACATTCAACAGAACAAGTCAATTGTGAAAACTCAACGTGCTTTAAAAAATTAAGCCCATTTCACATTGAATGGGACCGTAAATAAGCAAAATTGCCGTATTTACGCCACTGAAAATCATGAGGAGATTCAAGAAGTGTGCGAAAACGGTCATTGGGCCGTTTTTCTTCCAAAATGAAAATGGCCATGCTGTTACCATCAACCAGGAGCGTTATCGCGACATGATGACCAATTTTGTGATGCCAATTATTCGTCGAAAGCGTATGAGGCAGTTCTGGTTTCAACAAGACGGCGCTCCACCGCACACAAGTCGCATAACAATCGATTTTCTGAAGAAATTGTTTCCGGGCCGTTTGATGTCGAAAAGTGGTGATTTGGACTGGCCACCGCGTTCGCCCGATTTGACGCCGCCTGACTTCTTCTTGTGGGGATATTTGAAGTCAAAGGTTTACGTTAACAAGCAAGGACCGTAGAAGAGCTCAAGGACAACATTCGTGAAGAAATAGCCGCTATTCCGGCCGAAATGTTGGCGAAATCGATGGAAAATGCTTCAAAAAGGGCACAATACGCCATCAACGCCAGAGGCGGCCATTTGAGAGATATCATATTCAAAAATTGATGTAAACAAATCTACTTGGAACAAATTAAATGATTAAGATTGCCAACCGCCAAATTTTGTTTTTTTCTTTGATTTTTTAAAAAAAACATGGGTCCGTCGAATATGGGCAACCCCTAGTAGTCACCATGCTAACAATATTCGCGAGTGCAGAAAGGAGCCTAAATTTCATTTCGCAGGCCCATACCTTTGATTAGTGGGCTTAAGATTTTTCGAAAGCCAACTTCATTTACAACTAAAACTGGTTTTCCATCCATAGTGTACAGGAAAAAGCTGGCATAATTAATTTCTTGTTCCATCCAATGTTAAGATTACAGCTCAACTTTTCAATTTACCGGCGCAAGCTGTCACGATGACGGAGTGCCAGAAACATTTTTTTCACACATATATACATACAAAACCAGGGTTGTGCCGCTGGCATTATTTTTATCAATTAACATTAATAATGGGTAATGCCCAAGATTAAAACGAACGAATAACGGTTTGGTACGTACTTTTTCGATCGTTCGTACTAATACGTTTAGATTGGGTTATTAGGTTACGGTTATTAGCCTTATCTGTTTCGGGTTCGTTACGTTACGTTATTAGTAAAAATATTACTTGAAATCTCCCCATGTAATCCCTTTCTCAATGTCTTAATTCAATTCTAATATTTTAACAATATTTTCCCTGTTTTAAGTTACTTTTAAGTTTTAACTAAAATATAAAAACTACTCCCGATCGCTTTAACTATTTTTGACATTCTCGTGTGTTTCTCGACGACATCTTAATCGTATGTACTTATACTTTTATTTTCTTTTCTCTGAACCTCTTTTGTGTTCTGTAACCACTTTGTAACTCAAAGATCTGATTGTTGTTTTTCCCCCCATATGTCTACTTGTCTTTTTACACTTGTTTTGTTTTCCACTGAGCCCTTTTTAATATCCTTCTTTTACTCGCTCTCCAGTCTTCTTTACTCACTTTCCTCACTACTTCGTAGCTGCATAATGTTCTTCGGAATGGTTTTAGTAAGAAAAACTGTTTTTTCTCATATACTCCAAACACGTGTTGTGTTTAGGATCTGGTTTGCGAGTCTAACCTAAGCTATTTCTTATCAAACTCGTACCGTTACTTTGCTTCTCGTTTTGTTTTAGACACAAATAGAGTTGGTTGTTTTCTTTTATTTTCTATTTTTGTATTTTTGTTTTTATACCCTTATCACACTGATTGGGCCCCCCTAATCTCTTTGTTTCCTATCTTTCTTTGTTCTTCAACCGCTCTTAAGCCCAGCCTCGTCTAGTACTTCACTTAACGCGCTACGTTAGCTTACCATGGCCTTATACGTATAACAATAATGTTTCTTTGCTAAAAAAAAAAACATCCCCCTTTTTGACCTTTTTGTCTTCTTCTCCGTGTTTTGTTTCTTTCGTTTCTCATGTCGTTCTGTTCCCACAGGCCAAAGAACACCCTTACCCAGCCCCCACCAATGCATCCATTGTGCCTTTACAACAGCCCCCCTCCTCTACCTACGTTATAACTTTCACCATTTGAGCACGCGTTCCGCTTAACTACAGCCCACGTTCATTCACAGACGACGCTTCACAATCGTTGACGCCACACACCGTGTCACCGCCACACGGAACACCCGCTACGAAACACCCTTATATTATACATATACGAAGAAACGTTTTAATAAATATACGTTATTATGAAATTAGCGAATAAGACGGTAATGCCTATTAAATATTGAAATGAAATAATTTTAATTCATAATTCTCAATTGAAATTGAAATGCAATAATTGTAATTCAAAATTTTCAATTGGCATTGAATTGAATGTCAAAGCGCGTTTAGCAGGATTGAGTGAGAAAATGTTCAGTGAATTTTATTGTGGTATTAATATGACTTCTTAGATAGAAGAGAGAGCGAAGACTCTTATTTTGAGCGGTAAATACTTCATAGTTTTGGAAACGCTAAGTAAAGTACCAAATACCAGTGAAGAGTGCTGCGCAATGCACTCGAAATGGTGATTCATCGTTTTTCATGTATTGTTGTTCGTGATGAACAACTTTGAGAATTCACCCACTGTGCTGGGTCAGAGTGCCTCCAGCTGCAACCCAAGATAATTTTGGAATGAATAAATTAAATAAATTGAAATTATTTCATTTAAATGCCAATTGAAAATTTTGAGTTAAAATTATTTCATTTTAATGCCAATTGAAAATTTTGAATTGAAATTATTTTATTTCAATACCAATTCAAAATATTTTAATTGGAATTGAAGAATTTATAATGCCAATTAAAATTTTTTTGAATTATCATTTAAATTTAATGCTATTTCAAAAATAATGCTAATGCTTTGGGACCCAACCCTGTACAAAACCACGTTTAAAGCTATTTTTTCTCTTCAAATTAACACACATATTTGTTTCTGTTTCGGTATTGATAACCGTTTATATTAATAAAGGTTACAGGGTTACGGTTTTAATAATCGATATTTTTTTTGGTTACGGTTTCGGTTACAAATTTAAACTGCTTTAACATTTGAAGGTGTTTACTAATCTTTAAGGCCGCTGTCGCGTCCATTTAAAACTAAAATACAGTTTTTTTCATAATTACTCATTAATTATAAAATATTTGTAAGCTATGGGAATGCTGACCTTTTTCCATTTTGCCGTTTTGAGGTCCGCTAACAAGCTAACAATTTTTGGCTGTCAATAGCCGGCCTTCCCCATTTTGCATTATCGACAAGTACTCCAATTAAGACTAATAAGCTAATTATAATAATAATTAAACGCATTTACGAAAAGTGCGACTCTATTTGGAATGCTGCAAAATATCGAATGTACTCTTTCAAGCCGAAGGCAAGTACTACTAATATGTCAGTCACCCAGCGGACGTTGTTGTGAACAGCTCCAACTGCTCCATAGGCCAGCACCAGAGAACATAAATGGTGGGTTGTTACCAGCATGTAGTGCAAGTTACGTCCGAAATCGGTGGTATTATTACGCCAGACTAAAATGGGCAGCAGAAAAAACTTGGACAAATTGGAAATTGCCACTACTTTTAAAATAATTAGGATGAGATTTCCTAGGCCGACTTTGATCATCATATTAAGGCCAAATGCCGTCGTAATGATTAGTAAAAAAACCGTCATGAGTAGGTAGTCTGCAATAGTTTAGTTCAGTTATACTTTATGTTCGGCAAATATGTTCTATTCGACTGATATTACCTCCAATATTTTGCAATGTACACACATAGAACCCTTTTTCGTGCAAATGCAACGACGGATTTGCTCCAGCGCCATCCTTGTATCTGCATAATGCAAATGATTCCAACAGCAGTACAACAAGAGACACTTTCCAATATAACTAAAACGACAAAAGTGTGATTGTTCACTTTCAGCTGAAAAGTGTGGAAATATTAATAAATATTAGTAAAAGCTCACCTTAAAGTTGCCATTGTAGATGATGTGACGAAACGCAGACGATACTAAAAGAAGTGCATCTATCAGGATAATAAATTCATCGAACTCGATGTACTTGTCAGTAATTTGATGGCAGTTGTTCTATTTCAAAGAAAATAACAAAAGCAAGAAGAATTTTTAAAAAATTTTTAATAGATTTTACCTTTTTAAATCAATTAAGTGTTACATGGATGTTGAGATGTCAACAAATCAAGTATATGACACTTGCCGATTATCAAAAATTGCAAGGAAAGTAAGCGAGAGGAGTATTTGAGAACATATGTCAGCTACAAACAGTGTGTCGGCAAAGCAGTTCTCGTATTGGCTGTCAATATTGTTCCTGACGAAAACAATATTGGCCGCCAACACGCCATTGTGTGCAGGTAAACGATTCTTTTGATGCGAGTAGTTGAAGAATCCTGCAGCAAAAGTTATGTGTAACGATAACAAAAACTTAACGAGAGTGTAAGTTAAAGTCGGCTCTAACCGCGGTTCACCCCCAAGCGGGGGGGCTTGGTTCACTTTTTTGCTCATAACTTGAGAACCGTTCATCCGATCTTTATCATTTCTTCGGAAAATTGATTCATTTTGCTAATTACTAATTATCTCTACGAATCGTCTATCTTTAAAACTGTAGGAGATATAACGTGGCCAAAATTTGAAACAAATTTGATCTGCGTGCAGATAAAAGAAGCATTTGTCCCAAACATGTCGAACCTCTATCTCTTACCATCTCTGAGATCTAGGTGTTCATACAGATGGACGGACGGACGGACGGAAAGACGGACAAGTCTATATCGACTCGGCTGTTGATGCTGATCAAGAATATATATACTTTATAAGGTCTGAAATGATTCCTTCTGCCTGTTACATACATTTGTACGACTTTAGTATACCCTTTTTACTCTACGAGTAACGGGTATAATTAACTTTTTGTCTCGCTTTCGCTAGAGTTGTCTCGTTTTTATTTTTGGTCTATACTCTGGGTCACCAATATTAATTAGTAATATTTTTTTCAAAGAGGTGACATTTAACCATTTTCTCGGACGCCGTCCGGTCCTCAGAGCTATTAAAGTGCTGTAGCTTGGCAATAGAAGTTTCTCACAAATGTTAAATGTATAGCTCTATCACAGAGCTCTTAAAAGTGACATAATGCCAGCGGGTGTGATGTATCACTAAAAACGGATGTATAGCATTCACCCAATAATTATAGGTTGTAATTTTTGGGTTTTTTGTTTTTTAAATTGCGATTTAAGTCAAATATGGGTTTTGTTCGATGACGAGTTCCCAACGGTGCCAACTTCAAAATGCCCCTCTTATGAAGCTCGCTTCCCTATTGGCAAAAACTCAGAGCCAATTTTCAGGACTCTCTTGTGGCCAACTTCCGACTACCAAGCTCGTTCCATGGACGAAATAGGTGGTAATCACTTGTGCGGATCCGGACTATACGGTGGATGCAAAGAACCCCCACCGGCTCCCGGAGCTTCTGGCGCTCCATTCTGTCGCCCTGTGATCTGCCCTCGCTTGCTGCCGCCAGTTTTCGCTGCGTGTGGCACTGTGATGATCCCACCCACCCACCAACCCCTCCGTCTCAGCCACCGCTCAACGACGCGCCACGTCGTTACCCACCATCCAGTCACCCCTCCGGCGTTTGTTCTCACCAGCTACGGGTTCGGTTTGGCACATCGCTCTTTGACGCCCGTCGACCCGGTCCCCCCCCCCTCCCCACGAAACGCACGTGTGATGACGTATCGGCAAAACTGCACATTTATTGGCTGAGATGATTTTTGCCTTATCGTAGTAGTACTGTAAATGCCGTATCTTTTTGCCCGTCACGAACCCACCTAAACAAAAACAAAAAAACGTGTCGCGTGAAAGAGCTTTCCAAAAAGCCTAGCGTACCGATGCACGAACACGAGAACTACGCGCTTGCAGCAACTCGGACCGCAAGACTTTTTGACAACCTTATATTTAACTAGCTGTAAACACGGCGTTGTCCGGGATCTTTGCATTGAATGGATATGTTTCTTATGAGAGCGTTTATATTCAAGTTTCAATGCACGTTGATATAATATAATATGATATTAATATTTGAACTGACACATCAAATTTCGTGTCTGACACTCACAGTGTAAACCTACAGACCAATTTTCTATATCACAGCCCAAATAATTGCTGTTATGTGGACTTGAATCACTTTTCAAATAGTTTAACCAACTGTTCTCCTAACTTCTTAGTAACATCAAGTTTCCAGTTTATAGCTTAATTAAAATCATGTTGCCTGTCTACGGTATAAGTTACAAGTTCATAGCTTAAATAATTCTAAGCTATTGCTCTGAGCCACTCTTGCAAAGGTTCAAAACCGTTTCGATACCGTCCCTTAACCAGTAAAATAGCCAACTCCATATTAACAATCTACAGTCTAAATTTCAAGATCATAGCTAAAAGAACTTTTGAACATTGTATTGGAATACCGGACCGGATCCAGAGAAATATCCAACTATATAAAACCAACCTACCGAGTAGATTTCAAGTTAATAGCTTGGTATTTTTTTAGTATTTATTTAACAGAGTTGACAAATTTAGCTGTCAACATAATAATTAAGAGAAAAAAAGAAAACAGTTAATCCTAATCTCGCCTCCACCGAAATTAGGAGAACTTTTTATGATATGCTCCGACTCACATCAAGTGGGCGGGGGCAAAGATTTACAATTACTGGAAAGATAAGTGTGACAAAATATTGAATACATTTGCCGACACCAAACCCCCAGAAGTTATAACATATGATACAAATCGATATATAACATGCATATGATTCGAAACGGGTCATGAGATTCGAAATTAGATCTACTTCTATGTAAGTAAATTGGCCGGAACTGTCTTGTAGATCTAGGTGGGATAGAAAAATTAATTTGCCTCAATAGAAAACCAGAGTCAACATGGCCGTTTATTAGTTTATGAAGGAACATTACTCCGTGACAGATTCTACGATTTTGCTTAATAACCAGAGTCTGTCCACATAAGATGGCAGGCGACGGTGATGTTCCCAGATAAGTCCACGTAAAGCGAACAGGAAGAATTGCACCTGCACCGACTCAAAAAGGCCCTGGTATATTGCATATTGCGGTCACTATACGCATGAGCAGTACTCAAGTGTAGGTCGGACAAGTGAGACGTAAAGAAGCTTAAAGGGTATGGGTTATCAAACTCCTTAGGCCAACGATTAACAAAAGCAAACACCCCTTAGGCTTTCCTAACGATAATCCCACTGTGATCAGAAAAGTTCTTATTATGGGTTAATAATACGCCAAGGTCTGTTACCGCGTATATATGATCGAGGTGGTGCGGGCCAAGGGAATAGTGAGGGTCAGAGCGATAGAAAGACATGACACTACATACATTTAAAGTAGTTAAGGTGAAGCTATTTGTTGATGCACCAGGATTTAAGGTGGTTAATTTCATTTTGTAACAGACAATGCGAATCGAAGTTTGTTAGCTGCATACAAACTTTAACATCGTCTGCGTACATCAATACGTGAGAATTTACAATGACTGAAGGAAAGTCGTTTATGAATAAGCCAATAAGCAACGTTTCTAGGTGACTCCCTTGTGGAACTCCGGAAGTGATGTAAACCTGCTGGGTGTTGTTAAATAAGACTTTCTGTGTGCAATTTGCCAAATACATTGAAATCCAGTTGACCAAGAGGTTGGGAAAACTTAAAAGTGATCATTTCTGTTAATATAACATCTGACTGATTTTTCAGCTTGAATCCGTCCCTAATTATTGAAGTAAACTCGAGAAGATGTGTAGATGTAGACAGGTGCTTCATATACCAGTGCTGTGATGAAGACATAAGAGAGCAACACTGGTGCTGCAACTGAGCAGTTATAATCAGATCAAAAAGTTTGGGTATGGTGCAAAGTTTTGCTTTCCTTTTTAATGAAGTGGTATAACAACGGATCCTTCCAGATATCAGGAAAAAAAGCTGTGGTGTAGAGATAATTGGAAAATTTTAGAAAGAGGTTCGCATAAAGCATTTGCACAATTCTGGAGAACACAGCTAGGAACTTTGTAGTTGGGTAGAGTTAAGCCAGAGCCATGGTAAAGAGGTGCCTGGTCATAGGCATAAAATGCTATGGGGTGATTTTCAAGACTAAAAAGTAAACATTATGGGTCCACTAATAATGCAAAACCTAAGTGACCAAACTCGGGCTGGGATATCAGCCCAAACGCCGGTGGAAGGCGTGACAGCCAACCGGAGTCGAAACAGACTCGGACTGCGAGTCGCACGGCGGCTCAATAAATTCTGGGACCGGGGAAAAGCAGCTGCTTTCTCCAGTCCAGGCGGGTTCTAGTACCTCGCGTAAGGTAAGGCCCAAAAGACTTAGAAAGGCATGTGATTGAAGTCCCAGTATAAGGCGGCCCTTAAAAGAGGCGGCAGAGGAAAGCAACTATCTGGCGTGGGCTGAGCAGGAGATTAAGGTGCAAACACTTTGGGGAGAATCAGGCGATGCAAGCCACCTTCGCAACATACGCCAATAAGGTGGAGGAGAGTTTGGCTCAGAAGCGGCAACGCTCAACTGAGCAAGCGAAGGTGGGGGCCCCAGCCAGCAAACGGCCACACCCAAGACCGCAAAGCCAGGCTCTACCAAGCTATACTCCAAACGCACAAAATCCAGTAAAGGAGTCAGTGACGTGGCAAAACGGCATAAAAGCGATAATTTCGGTAAAATGACGCAGGTACAGTAGAAGCTAGTGGAGGGGAAGCTGTTCCAGGAATTATTTAGGAGGATGGACGACCCAGCAGCGCAACCTGAAACGTTTGACGCAGCAGGCTGGCTGTTTGGAGTCTAGATCCTCAAGTGTGTGGACGATCTCACCCTCAAGTAGATCACAAGCGTCAAATACCTTGAGGTAGTAATCGATAGTAAACTACCCTGGAGACTCAATGTGGAGGAAAGGGTGAAAAAGGCAACCAATGCGCTATATGCATCCCAGAAGATGCTAAGCAGCACTTGGGGCCTATCACCAAGACTAACGCACTGGCTCTTCATATCAGTTATACGACCGATACTACTACACGGTATATTGGTATGGTGGCAAGCCACAGGGAAGTCCACATATCTGAAGCTGATGGAAAAGGCCCAGCGGCATGCACTGGTCTGCATAACGGGGGCGCTGCGGTCTACTCCAACAAAAGCACTGGAACACATCCTGCACACAGGACTGCCCAACGTCTTTGCGCGGCAGGCACCATGGCGCTACAAAGCTATGGACACAGCACAGTGGGTAGAGAGATCAACAGTAGCACGGACTACATGATCCCAAGAACCAACTTTACAGGCGCATCAGCATTACTGGGACCAGGAGACTGGCGTACAGGACTGGCCCAGGAAGCAACGCACCTTTTCACGGACGACTCAAAGATGGCCTCAGGAGTCGGAGCCGCCGTGTACTGCAAGGAACCAGAATTGAGACTCTCCCACAAACTGCCAAACCACTGCACTATATTCCAGGCGGAAGTCTTCGCTATAAGGAAAGCAGCAGAATTGGCAGAACTACACTCACAAAACGATCAAATCAACATATACGTAGACAGCCAAGCGGAAATCAAAGCAAATCAGAGTCACGCCATCAACTCCAAAAATGTTCTGGCCAGCAGAGAAGCAATAGATTCCCTCAGCACCTCCAGCAAGGTGCAAATCTACTGCATTCCCAGCCACCAGGGCATTGATGGAAACGAAATGGCGGACACTCTTGCAAAAGCCGGGGTGGCACTTAGCCAAGAAGCAACACTTAACATACCTATCTCCCTACAGACGCTATACAGCAAGATGGAAGAGATAGCGGAGAAAGAAGGAGTGGATGAACACGACCGGCTGCAGAATCTCTAAAATCATGTGCAAGAAGAGACAAAAAACTAACGCACTATACGCTGCAGCTCCACAGAAGAGACTGCAGACTGCTTATAGGCATATTAACTGGTCACTGCCTAGCAGCCGCTCACGCGATAAAACTAGGCATCACGACAGCAGACACCTGCAGGAAATGTAAGGAACCCGGAGTAGCAGAAACTCTAGAACACCTCATCTGCAGCTGCCCAGCAATCGCCACGACAAGACTAAAACATATGCACTTTCCAGTTTCACCTCTCTGAAAGAGGTGGCCAAGAATTCCCCCAAACAACTATTGGCATTTGCCAAAACGTCAAAGATCCTCCAGGATTTCTAAAGGAAATGGTACCCAAAAAAGCACCCGGCCTCACTAAGGACCATAAGGTCTATGTGTGGCCCCCCTACAAGGGGCCAGCCGGAAATACCTACATACCTAAATACTTACAAAATATGTATCGACATTCTTTTAAATTAATAATGGTATTCTTGAAAGTGATTTAGACTCTGCTGGTATTTCAACACGGAGAACGATGCAAGATTCTGCCGTATAAGATCTAGTAATTGAATAATTATTTATTGAATGCATTTTAGAAAGCTTACAAGTCTGCTTTAAGGCATGAAAGGTTTTTTTTTGTTTAACTACCCACTACTTAACATGAAAGATCAGTGGTCTATAAAGGACAGAGTCAAACAAGCCCCAGTTTTTAGATCTTTTGTTTGACTTAATTAAAGATATTAGGGACTCCATATCCTCCACGATTTCATACTGCTTCTTCCTATCAGGCCCTTCCTAGATATTGGTTATGTTTTTAGGGAAGTTTTATTGAGAAAAACTGTTTTGTTTTCATAGGTAGCGTCTTTATAGATTCCAGTTATGAATATCATCTGTTCAACATAATTTTGGAGACTTTGATTAAAATCGGATGAACATATCGTATAGCTCCCATATAAAAAAACTGGCAGGCATATATCATGCTCATACCCTTCCCAACCCTAAAAAAATCACGCAAAGAAAACCTTCGCTGCGCAAACTGCAACAAATGTTTCAAACGGGGATTACATCATATTTTTTTAACATCCTATTTCAGATATCAAATCATATATCAATATCTTCATTTCGTTGAAGAACTATGGTTTCTATATCATCATTTTGGAGTAGATAAATCACTATCCAGTGAAGGATAACTTCAATGGCCAAAGAAAACATTGCACAATATATTACTAAAGCCATGACTAGTCCCTGCAGATTTTCAATGTTCTTCGACTGTTGAATATTCCCGAATTGAATGAGAAATTGTTGCACGAATCTCTTACAGCATGAGACAATCCAGGGAAGCATTAAGACGAGGTAGTATTTGTTCATATTCTTTCCATTCAACCATCGGGGGAAACAGGGCAAACATCGAATTGTTGACAGAAGCGCCAAAACCGTAAACAAAGCCGATAAGCAAATATTCCGAAAAATATATGGATAATGGTAAATAAATTCTGTTTTCTCAAAGTGTCCCGTCTGCTTGATCATCGTCACATGTGGTACGGCCCTGATCCAGGCTAGCAAGACGGTGGCATAGATGAGCTTGCCAAGTAGTTCTAAAGCCGCCATTTCTGTGAGTAACTAGAAGTTTTTGCTTTAATGTGAAGAAGTTTCTAATTTGGGATTGTTTCGACTTACCAACTTGGAGATAGAAAATAGTTCCAGGAAATGTTGATTTCTAACTGAATCAAACTAAGCAGATTAAAATTGTGTGAAAAATATTTAGTTTACTGATGTAGTTTATTTGTCTACGGCCTACTATAGTACATACGTACATTCCAAATGAAATTTCTTTAATTAAGAAAATGTACAACTGTTTAGGAAAATTGATTTTTAAAGTTAGGGAGAAGTACTTTCCGATAATATCAAAGAGAGTCAAACCAAGAGAACAATTTCCCCACAAAACGCGCCTAATAAGGGTAAAAATAGGCATTTTAAGCAGGGCTCGAACCAAAATTTACCAATGGTTAAGTTTCGGAAATTAGATTTTGATTCGAACCTTTCTTCAGCTCATGCTTTTTACATAAGGGAAAAGTCTCCTGTTGTGGACACGCTCCGGTTGTGGACACCCCGGTCTATTTTTTGACAGGTAGCTGATGCCGCCAAACTGAGTAATGTCAAACTTGTAGTTTGACAGTACACATAATCTGAGCCAATACCGAAGTGTAAAAATGCATTTGGTTTTTCGCTGTGGGCAAAAAAAAAAAATCGTGAAAATTTTATCGAGTTTCTAATTTTTTCAATTTCCACATTGCGTTAAATCGAAGCAAAACATTAAAAAGTGGTGAGTAATATACTTTGTTATTAAGTGCATTAAGTGTACTTTGTGGTGTGATATCAAGTTTCAGTGAAATGTTTGTGTCGTGTAAATTTGCTGAGCAAAATAAAAATGGATACCATTTCCAAGAATGGACACACTTTTGCACCGGTTGTGGACACGCTCGTTTTTTGTGTTTAAAGCGTTTGTTTGGCCATAAAACTGTCAAATATAGTTGTTTATGTTAGTGGAACATATTTTAACAGAATTTTTTTGAATTTTTGTGCATTTTTAGCCATGTCAACACCACAAAAATTTATTTTAATGGGCTGGTCGATGCCGCTAGGCTCAGAATATAGCTGTCAAAACCGCCACCCAAGCAAAGTCAGTTGAAAACGAGCGACGGTCACTGGACCGAAAACAACAGGGAAGAGACATGCTCTGCTTGATGCACATTTTCCAGGATGGGCGATCGACTCGATTGCACGTTACAAAACCCCAAGACTGGATGGAATATTTCCAGACATGATTATCATGGAAAAATGTCTATCGACTCTCAGCTCAATTATAAACTATACTCTCAAAGAGAAACTGATGTGGGCCACAGAAGCTGGACTTAGAATCAATGCGGAGAAGACGGACCTCATTCTCTTCAACGCCAAAGAATAACGTAAAATTTTTTTTTTTTATTATGAACACACAAAAATTCGTACTTTTGTCACTTTCAAAGCTGTGGAAATGCCCATATATACTTTATGTAGTCGGATATAATTCCATCTATGCGTTGCAAACTTCTGGGCATGTAATGTATAACAACCAAATACGCCATCAGAAAGTGTTGAAGTTGGCCTCTTAAGGCCCATTTTCTCAAAAGTTGCGGCCGGTCAAATTTGCCGGGCGGAATAACCTGCCGGTAAGTCATTTGGTTTTCTCAACGAGACTTACCGGCAGGTTCGCCCGATAGATTCGCTCAATAGATTGCGGTAGATTGCTATCGCTGCCATAGTGTGACCAGACTGTGTTAACTGTGGCTGGTGGTCCTTGTAGAGTCAAACAAAAAAATATTTTGGAGAACAAGAAAAGTGATACGGCGGCATGTAAATGGAAGCCAGGGAGATCAGTTTCCCGCTCAAGCCCGAATTCGCCGGACTTACGGGAAAAGTACTGGGTCTTAAAAAACGGTCGCGTAAAGAATTTGCAACTGAATGCTGGCGGCATTCTTAGCACCGTTGGAGTCTCGTCCATTTCCCAAAAAATTGGTGATCCCAAGATTATCCCCCGGGATTGGAAAATGAGGTTAATAATGATTGTAAGATTTTATTTATGATATGTAATCTTTTAAAATATTTAATTGACTTCTAAAATTTAAGCACAAATCAATCAGTCTCTGTGTGTTTGTGAAAGCCAGTAATGCCTTAGCGTGGGACACATGAATAACTGCACGGTTCGCCGAGAAAGTCTGACTCCAAAGAAGTCACCCACAATGATGAGGAAGCTACCACTTGCATGAGATCGCTGAGCCAGTTTATGTCTAGTCCTAGCAAGAATTATGTGACATGCTGAATTTGTCAATCTGAATCGTTGAAAATATTTGGCTTCACCACTATTATTAAATAATTATCCCCCTCCCTGTACTCTCTTGCATTATTTACTCGATGCTCCGTCTGGAATTATGTCGCCATGTTGGCCATTGTGCTGATACCGTTCCTGGTGCTGGCAGTGCGTGTGCATAGTATTTTCGTTATGGTGCACACGTACCAGCAGTTGGATCACAATCGGAATGCCACATCACAAGACACAATTGGTGCCATTTCGAATTTGCCGGCGCGGCGTTCAAGACATTTGCCATTGCGGCGGCTGCCATTCTGCTGGACTTTCTGTTCCAGATCGCCGCATGTCTCTTCCTGTCTTACTGCCTGCCTACCAATTTCATTTCGTGGATGCAACAAATTCGTTTATTTATCTGCATTTATTGGTTTGGCAATTAGCAAAATGAAAAAATATAAGTGTTCGACACAGCTGTTGTTTATCGAGTGAAAATATCTATAGTTTTATCGAAACTTGCCGGCAGGTTAAAATTTGACACCATCATGAGGCTACGGTTAAAGTTGCCGGCAGGTTTTCGCCAAAGACAACATGAGACACTCAAATTCGGCTAACCTGCCGGTAAGTTTGACTAACCGGACATTGAGAAAATGGGCCTAAGTCAGAAAACTCTCGATTTATGGCAGTTTTCTCTAAATGAACCATCCCCTCTAGGCTAGTGCGATCGTCAAATTTATATTAAATCAACCTAAACCTCTTTTTATTGCAGAAAAACCAGATTCCCAAATTAAATATCTATAGGGAACGTAGAGGCTTCTTGATTTATAAAGTGTTATACACTACCGCTCTATTTCTATTTCTTTCCGATTTCAATAAAAATATATTTTTATACACTTGAAAAGTAATAATAAAGTAATAATTTTACCCAGAAGTTTGTAACGCATAGAAGGAATCATCTCCGACCACATAAAGTATATATATTCTTGATCGTCGAGCTGGGTCGATTAAGCTTTGTCCGTTTCTACGCAAACTAGTCCCTCAGTTTTGGAGCTATCGAGCTGAAACTTTGCACAGAGTCTTCTTTTTGCTGCACGCTACTAATATTTAGGAACCGACCGGATCGGATGACTACTTCTTGTAGCTGCCATAGAAATGTTCGTTCGGAAAAAACCCAGTGAGAAAAACTGTTTTGTTCTCAATATTACTGCTCTCAAACACGGTCATGGGTAATATGCCATGTTTATAAGCTGATTTGCGAAGTTTGGTCGAAGTCGCTAACCGTTGTGACAAGCTATTTCAAGTGTATCAAAACTTTGGTACAGACGAAGTTAGCTTTGCCTTTCTCGGTTTTGCTTACGCAGGCTTATGGTCATAGTCAATTATAATTCAATACAATCAACACGATTCAACCGAGTTAAATCACAACATTTTTGGCAGGAATTAACTAAAATTTCCTCGTCAGCATTCTTTTCGCTTCTACACTCCAACCACTTGTAAATCTCATTATTTATACCGACATGTTCGCTGAATAGGTGCTTTGGAATTTCCACGGAGTGAAATTACAACCTGAAATTCTGCAATGATATATTTCAGCCTGAAATTCTGTTAGTATGTTTTTTTTAGGTATTTTACCAATTGTTGTGATTTAAAGACGGTTGTTGTGATAAAGAGATCGAGTTATCGAAGCAAACAGCTGCAAATTTAAGCGTCTCGCATCTAAGTGCATAATTAAGTAAAAACTAAATCCTTAATTAAGTCAAAATTTCACCCATATCGCCAAAACGCACCAGAGGACACTGTTGTATTAAAATTAATAATCGCGCATTCAAACCAAAGTGAATAAACAAACATTCAGCCTGTTCCCGTTTTTGATTTCGATCAAACATACGGATCGGAATTGCTCACATTTATCACACAACAACACCGACGTAAACTCAAAATCTAATTTATCTAAATTCATCCTTTGATGTCAAAAGATTCAGCGAATCTAATCTGTCTATAGAACTTAACTCTTCAATTCCGATCAATCGACAAGAAACACATTGTCAACCCTTTTAAACACAAACTCTCAAAACAACAAAAAAATGGCCAAATATACTATGGACAACAATGCAACACCCCAACACAAACTGCTGCTGAACAGGCACCCAAACGTACCCAAGAAAACACCAACGGGGACATGAAAGCCGGGGCGGCTACCGATGCGTTGGCGAACAAGCCTACTGAGCTCATAAACCAGCGATTTGAGGAGCAGGCCGGCCTTATCAATGCCAGTATGCGATCAGCTGAGGAGCGGATTATGGGTGCGCTCCAGGAGTGCATTAATTCCATGGCAGGCGAACTGGAGAATTTGGTTCGGCGGGTTCAGCAGTTGGAAACCGGAGGTGAACTCCTTAAGAATTAAGGTGGGGAAACTCTCCTCACAGATCATGCCTCAGGCCAATGCAAGCATTGCATGTGACCTGAGAATGCATGGTGTGCCTGCTGTGGACGGCGAGAATCTGCGAACGATGTTCAACTCGCTATGCTTCGCGGTTTAACTCACTCCGGCGCCCAAGATTAGGGACATTTTCAGGGTCAATCCACGACAAGCACGCACAGTGGTTGACCCTGTGATATTTATTAAATTTGAGCACGTGCATGATAAGGCCAAATTACTGCGTGCAGTTGGTGATTTTCGGCGAAAGTCAAAGAGTCAACTAAACCTAGGTATGATAGGCTTTGACTCTGAAGCTAAAGAGAGTTATGCTCTCTTCAAAGAAGCGATGAAGCTTAAGCATCTCCATGCTGTATTCACACGCAGGGGTGTTGTTCACGTGAAGAAGTGTGAGAGAGGAGACATCTACAGTGTGGAAACTTTGCAAAAGCTTTGAAGTCTGCTGCGTCAGGGAGAGGGAGAATCCTCTCAAGTCCATATGTATGCTGATGACGTCCAAATCTATGTAAGTCGTCCTCTATGTAATATTACTGAGTGTGTGAATGTAACAAATAGAGAGTTTTCTCTTATTAACGCTTGGTCAAAAAATAATGTTCTATTATTAAACCCAACAAAAATCAAATGTATGATCATTTACAAAAAAGAATTTAATAATAGTAGACTTCAAAAGATCCAAATAGGTAACAACAAAATTGACTATGTCGACAAGGCAGACAACCTAGGCAAAACACTAACTAGCACTCTTTCGTGGCAAGAACACATAAATAAAATTTCATCCGAACCTATGGTATGCTTAGACAATTCTACTTGACCCAAAATCTAATACCGACCAGCCTACGGCTGCTAATTGCCAAAGCATGTTTAATACCATCTCTGATCGCAATATTTGTGTTCAAAATAAGTAGATTCGGCCACATCAACACAATCTTGGATGAAACTTCGAGTTTTAACACAACTTCACAGAATTATAATGACTGCGGAGCCGGCATACTTATATGATAAGATTGACTTTGCTGCTTCACGGCGAACAAACAATATTAAAAATATTCAAAATCGATTGGCATGTTCAGATAAGCACTTCTTCGTGCATGCTGTTAGGCTTTGGAATCAGCTACGCAACAGTCTTAAAACAATAAGAAGCGCGCCACAATTTAGAATTAAATTAGAAGAAACATTTGCACCACAAAATTAGCCGTATTACCCTCTGTTAGATTAAGTTAGAATATATAATTTATTTTTCTACACCGACTGATTGATGTATGTAATATTTTTATTCACTTGTAAAGTGTATTATAATTTTGCCCAGAAGTTTTTAACGCATAAAGGGAATCATCTCCGACCACATAAAGTATATATATTCTTGATCGGCATGACGAGCTGAGTCGATTAAGCTTTGTCCGTCCGTCTGTCTGTTTCTACGCGAACTAGTCCCTCAGTTTTGGAGCTATCGAGCTGAAACTTTGCACAGAGTCTTCTTTTTACTGCACGCTGCAAATATTTGGAACCGACCGGATCGGATGACTACTTCTTGTAGCTGCCATACAAATGTTCGTTCGAAAAATGGGTTTTAGTGAGAAAAATTGGTTTGTTCCCAATATTATCGCTCTCAAACACGGTCATGGGTAATATGTCATGTTTATAAGCTGATTTGCGAAGTTTGGTCGAAGTCGCTAACCGTTGTGACAAGCTATCTGAAGTGTATCAAAACTTTGGTACAGACGAAGTTAGTTTTGCCTTTCTCGTTAAGATAGTGATTGGCCTTGTGCAGCAGAACAACTTGCTCCCTGATCAAGTATAATATTTGCACTGATAAATCTGCTATCATAATAGCCAATTTCAAGTAACATGATAGAGGAGCATGTATCGAAGAAATAGTACGCTACTTTGAAGTGATACTGCTCCCACCAATAGTAAATGGCCGTGTTCACCAGCACAAATCGATGACGAAAAAATCGATGGATCTAGTTCAATTGTGGAGGTGAACGAATGTGATTGCTTATTTGTGTGATTTCGGTTAAAATCAAAACGATAGCTTTTATGCATACCATTTTCACATTAAAATTTCATCAAAGCGTTCAACATAAGCCAATTAATTTTTTTTTGATGGATGATGTTTGATGTATGCTGGTGAACAAGGCCATTGTGTATCGATAGGCATGCTATCGATAATAACATGCGCATTTTGTGCATTGATTGCAAAGATAAGACTTCTATCGGCCTTAAATTATAACAATAAATACTAAAATATAGTTAAACCTAATTGTAAATTTCTATATGCAGAATTCACGTTAACACGGATCGCAAATGTGTCTACGCCGCCATTTCAGAATTCACCCACCCAGCGGCGTTGTTAAAAAATGTAGCAATTCGTTCAGCAGAAACTATTTGATACATTATTTTTTTATGCTACTTGTTCAGGGATTAATTATTCTGCTGAACACGCCCATTGTCATTTTTGTGACTAATACAACAATTAATAAATCTCTGTACTTGTAGTATTAGGAAGATCATCATCATAAATAAATAAATAAATAAGAATTATAGGCTAAATAACTGCACCTATCATTAGACTGACTGAATCATGTGGAAATTTTTCTTTTTGGAAATGTTCTGCTCCTCAGTGCCCATAAAACCGTAATAATTTCTAGTTAGTGTAATGAAAAACCAAAATCCGGAATTTTAAAGTTGCTACTTAAAATTAAAATTTTTAGCATAGCTACGATCTAGAAAAGATGTCTTGGCGGTTATTTTGTAAGATATAAGAGGACACAAGAACTCATAAAAGGACTGCATAAACGCATGGAAGTTTATATATATTCGCATTCTAAATATTTAAGAAGATTATTTAAATCTGGCGCCAATCAAAACTAAGTTTACTTATATTGCCAATTATGTTAAAGCAAACATAAATATGTTAGCATACTTAAAAAACTACTAGATTTTAGACTCACTAGACTACTAGATTTCGACTCGTACTCAGAAATACGCGAATAACTTCGTCAAACGGTATCCAAATTCAGCGGGACAACAGAGAAAGGAATAGTGAAACCAGTGATGGCCAAAGTACAAATTTCTTGAAAGTGGTTGAAAATGCCAGATCTGTAAGCCGCATTTCTCAGCCATCGCGTTAAATTAGTCAAACCATTGATTATAATGTATTTGATTCCTCTCATGGCTATCGAAATTGATAAGGTTATAAACAATCAGACGGACCATTCGCGAGTTATATCAATTGAATTGAGGTAAAATATCAAAAACCGGTTTTTGGGCCATAACTTCAGATTTTGGGGCTGTTAGGGAGGTATGGGGAAATGCTATACTCGACCTGCTCTACATACAGTTAATGCTCATCATTTCGAAAATATATTTTCGGTGTAACACTGTGTTATCATATCTATATAATAAATAACAAAAGCAGCAAATACATAAAATTTCTTTTTTTTGCATCTTAATTTGTTTCTCTTTGAGAGCTCTTATAAAACTTTTGTCACTGTGTTTTCATAAGGTAGCTTAGCCTAGGTGGAGGGAGGCAGCCGGCAAATACAGATAGTCGTAGTTTCGACTCATGGCGAGACCAGACCCAAGTTTTTTTATTTGTTTATTTGTATAGAAATAGTTGACAATTTTCTGTCAACTTTAAATAATTACATAGTATTGAACCTGCTTCACCATCCAGATTGGGGAGTTTTTTATTGATATGCCCCGGCCCACATCAGGTGGATGGAGAAGGCAGGTTCAAGTGCGTGGAGAGGATAAAAACAATATAATATTATATTATACGAATTAATATACTGAGAACATTCAGTTGACAACAAATGGTACAATATATTATAATTAGCACATACAACGCGAAAAGGATCATGCTGTGCGAAATTTGTCCTGCACATGCTAAGTGCAAGAGGTTGATACGACCGCGTAACTCTTGCTGGCACAACAAAATGGAGCAGGCTGAGAAGGTAACACGAATCGATATCGCCATTGATCAGCTTATGTACGAATTTGACACCATGACAAGTTCTCCGATTCTTCAGCGATGGCAGATTTATTAGCCGTAGCCTGTCAGTATAGGATGGTAGTGGGAGAAGAGGCTCCCAGTTTAGGCCGCGCAATGCAAACAGAAGAAATTGTTTTTGAACACTTTCTTTAAGGTCTTCATACTGATCATATTGAGGAGACCAAACGCAAGAGCAATATTCAAGGATCCGGCGAACAAGAGAGGTAAACAGAAGTTTTGTGATGTAGGGATCATCGAATTCCTTTGACCAGCGTTTAATAAAAATCAAGTTGACTTTATCAGGATTTAGCTTGGCCGTTCGATGACGTCAGATAAGCCACAATTATTAAATTTGGCAAAAGTGCCAAGGGGCAGCACTTGGCAGCACAAAACTAAAAGTCGACTCATGGCAGTCCTAAGTGAAATTTCTGAATTGTTTTTTTAAGTGGTCCTTTTTATTGAAAAAAAAAACATTTTTTTCCGATGTCAAGAAAACACACTTCAAGTAATTATGTACACCATTTAAACTTTATTCTATTTTTGAGTGCTATTGAGAGTTACATTGAGGAAATGCTTTCTTAGTACAATGTCCGATCACTAAAGGAAGCTATTGGAAGCTATCATGTTCAATGTTTTATCATTATATGTAAATAGATTAATATGTTAAAATTCCATTCAAACGATTCAGCATCTATTTGAGCATCTCTATCTTTATAATAAACGAGAGCGTAAGTTAAAGTCGGCTCTTACCGACTTCGATATACCCGTTACTCATAAAAAAACATGTTTAACAGTGTTCCTGCGTTCCTTAGTGTGACCATCCAAAAAGAATGCAACATTTTTTTAGGGTGGGAGGGGTGGTAGCGGGGACGGCTTGGTTCACTTTTTTGCTTCTAACTTGAGAACCGTTCATCCGATCTTTATCATTTCTTCGGCAAATCGACTAATTTTGCTAATTACTAACTATCTTTTGCAGGTACGAATCCTCTATCCTTAAAACTGTAGGAGATATAACTTTTTCCCAAATTGCGGGGGCGGGAGGGGGCGTGGCCAAAATTTGAAACAAACTTGATCTGCGTGCAGATAAAAGAAGCATTTGTCCCATACATGTTAAACCTCTATCTCTTACCATCTCTGAGATCTAGGTGTTCATACAGACGGACGGACGGACGGACGGACGGACGGACAGACGGACAAGTCTATATCGTCTCGGATGTTGATGCTGATCAAGAATATATTTACTTTATATGGTCGGAAATGATTCCTTCTGCCTGTTACATACATTTGCACGACTTTAGTATACCCTTTTTACTCTTCGAGTAACGGGTATAAAAACTTAAATACAAAAATAACATGCCTTGCGGGCTGTGAGCTTCATAATTATAAATGGTCTGCCACCGAATTGGAACACATGCCAGCAGGCGTGGGTTCTAATTAAGGCCTCCAACCGGTGAATTTTTTTTTTGTTTCTAAATTGTTTTTTGAACAAATATAGTTATTTTTTATTCTTTATTTCTAGTAGTTATTTTCGCCAATAAAACTTTAAGTTCCTATTTAAATAGTGTTGATCAAAAATGACCCATCTTCAGCTTTATACATATAGATAAACAACGAGAAAGGCAAAGCTAACTTCGTCTGTACCGAAGTTTTGATACACTTGAAATAGCTTGTCTCAACGGTTAGCGACTTCGACCAAACTTCGCAGATCAGCTTAAAAACATTACACATTACCCATGACCGTGTTTGAGAGCAGTAACGTTGAGAACAAAACAGTTTTTCTTACTAAAATCCATTTTCCGAACGAACATTTGTATGGCAGCTACAAGAAGTAGTCATCCGATCCGGTCGGTTCCGATATATTAGCAGCGTGCAGTAAAAAGAAGGCTCTGTGCAAAGTTTCAGCTCGATAGCTCCAAAACTGAGGGACTAGTTCGCGTAGAAACAGACAGACGGACGGACGGACAAACTTAATCGACTCAGCTCGTCATGCTGATCAAGAATATATATACTTTATGTGGTCGGAGATGATTCCTTCTACGCGTTGCAAACTTCTGGGCAAAATTATAATACACTTTTCAAGTGTATAAAAACAATGAAAGAACAAAAAAAAGAAGGACACAAAAACTAGGAAGCAAAGCTAACGTCTTCTGTGCCGAAGTTAGCAACGGTTAGCAATTTCGACCACACTTCGCAGCTAAGCTTGAAAACAAGCAATATTAACCATGACCGATGTTAAGAGCGCTAATATTGAATACAAAAAAGTTTTTCTCACTAAAACCCATTTTCCGATCGATCATTTCTATGGCAGGTACAAGAAGTAGTCATCCGATCCCGGCGTAAAGTCAAAATAGGACCCTGTGCGAAATATCAGCACAATAGCTTTATAACTAAGGAAATAGTTTGCGTAGTCAGACGGACGGACAAAACTCAATTCGTCATGCTGATGAAAAATATATACACCTTATGTGGTCGTTGCATACTTTTGGGCAAAAATTTAAAAAACCTTTTCAGTTTATTATAATAGTAGAATTGACAAATTGTATCTCCTCCTTTTCATGGTTCCCAAACAAAGTTCCAATGGGAATCTACTAATTCTGCTATAAAGTGAAATAGGTATTTCCGTCTTAAACTTGACAAATAAATTGCTTTAAATGTGTCATATGTTTGACTATATGCTCAAATAATAATCCTAACATTATGATTTATTTAAAAACAGACATTTATGCCGAGTGTGGCATCCATAAATCATAGAGTGCCTGAAATCGAACATATTGGAGTTTTCACAGTATCATGAAAAAAATACTAATGGAGCTAAATCAATCAAAAATAAAAAAATGGTTGGTATAAACTGTGAGCCGCTGAATCCCAGCCAACAATTTAACAAAAATACAAGTTTTGCAAGCGTTCAAAGTAAGCGATTTATAATCGAACCCCGTCTTTATAAGCTTTAAAAATACGATTGCAAATCATGACTTTTTATTAATTTTTATGCGCTTTCGACAAGCTTTGTAAATACCGTTCCAAACGTATTTTTTATGAAAAAATTAAGAGTCTTAAACAAGGCTACAAACGGCTGTGTGACGCGATGGAACTTAACTTACAAAATGTGGAAACGTTTATTAACCCCTAAAGATTTTCGCACTCAGAGTGCTTTAAAAGATCTACACCTAAAAATCATGTTAATAAATATATGTTATCTACCCTTTCGCCCCCTCCCCCGTCCCCTCCCCCCCCCCCCCCCCCCCCCCCCCCCCCCCCCCCCCCCCCCCCCCCCCCCCCCCCCCCTCCCCCCTCATTTTATCTCGTTTGTTCACTTTCGCCCCTTTAGTCGAATTTATAAAACTTCTTTAAAGCTGCAGGACTCACAATTACTACCAAGTGATTTTTATTACGATTGCTTTTCATGTTCTAATAATCATCCGCAAACATTGCTATATTTCAAACTTCGTTAGTTTCTGACCGAAAAAAAGTTTCAAAGCAGCACATTACAGACATACTGAAGCTCCAAAAAGAAATTCTTAATTTGAGTTTTCAAAACTCAACTTTAAATGACTTAACGTCTGATTGCGAAGAAGAGAAGTATATGAAAGCAATTAATCGACAAATCTTTTATAATTTTGGATAGGTCTGAAAAACTAGAGCTTAAAAAATATATCCTTAACTCTATAATTAGGATGGATGGATTTTTTTTTGCTTTGCTACAGCTTCAAAAGGATATGTTTGTTCTAAAAGAAATTTATATTCTTTGAGAATTAGGTCTGATGAATACTTACCCCTCCTTACCCTTGGGAAATAGAGCCAAAAAATTAACAATGCATAAAAATTTGGTATTTTTAAATTGTTTGGTTTATTAAAAAAAAAAAATTTGTTCGTAAATGTTTGGGAAGTTGGGGAATATGATTACATTTTTATTTTTTTTTGAAAAATAACTCCAAAACTCAACAAAAAAGTACTAATCAGGTTAAAGAAATAGGACTATTCCAATAGTATCAACATATAGTAAGGTATAATACGAGAAAATTAGTCGTCAAATTGAATGCAAAAATTATACTAATAAATGGAGTAACGCTTGCGGGCCTAGGCGCCTAGGCGGATTTTCCGACATAGCAAAATCACATTTCAAATTATTGCGAATTCTGTCCTTACAAACCGAGTTTCAAGCCAATCGGGTAAAAAATTATTTTTTTCATGCAGAATTTTCAGGGAATTTTCCGACCGTCAGATCAAATTTTCCAACTTCGGAAAATCACATTTCAAACTATTTCGTATTCCATCCTTACAAACCGAGTTTGAAGTCAATCGGATGAAAAGTGATTTTTTTGCATGCAGAATTTTCCGGCCATTTTCCTGGTGGGCGGATTTTCCAAAATCGGGAAAACACGTGTCGAATTATTTCGCGTACTATGCTTACAAACCAAGTTTCAAGTCAATCGGATAAAAAATAACATTTTTTCCATACAAACTTTTCCGGGTTGAATTTTCAAAGACCCCGTCCTAGTACGCACTTTCACCACTAACAGAAACTCCTGTCCAAATTTCAGCCCTCTGGCTCTTACCGTTGAGGCTGTGCGATGATTGCCAAATAGTTAATGAATCAAGACACTCTCTTTTATAGAGATTCGCCAAAATGCCAAAGACATCTGTGAAGATTCAAAACCTTGCACTCAGAATGGCTGTTACAAAGTTAGGAAGTGGAAATCAATAATGAAAATACCGCAAGACCATCATCCTCCAATATTGGACGACCAAAATCAAGCTATACTGATGCAGGGCTACGATAAAAAAGAAACTTGGCTATATTGATAGCAATATCGTCCGAATACTCCATACACACTAATCAATTTCGAAGTCTTTGCAGTCAAACGTTTTCGTTATATATATATCCGTGGTACCCAATGTCACCAACTGTCCACAAGCTTTTGGTACACAGTTCTGAAATAAGGGCATATTAGATGTCTAAGGGCATGTTAGATGTCTAGGTAAAAATGCCTCAAAAGCCCGAAATAAACTCTACAACGTTGACAGAAGCTCTCACGCCAGGAAAAATTCCAGATTAAATATTCTTTCAAACTTTTCTATAGAGGTATGGACTCCTCCGATCTTTTGTTATCAAGTTTGCGTTTAAGTGAGAGACAAAAGCAGATCAGAAAGAAAGAAACCCTTATTAAAAGATGTAATAAGTGTTTTGGAGTTGCCCAACAAATGAGATCTTCGTCATTTGGATCAAATCTTTATATTAATGATTCGAAATCGGCAGCTAATTCTAATGACGAAGACGATTGCGATGAAGAGGAAATATGATGTTTTTGCATTCAAAATTTGCTTACTATATTGTGAAACTGAATTGAAAAAATATAATTAATTTTGCATCTATTTTAGATGGGAAGTGGGGTTTAATATACATAAGTACATATCGCTCACTTACTTTAATGATGCAGAAATATTCGCTGTATTGTGTACTATTTTGTGTTAAATTTTCATTGATATCTCTTATACTTTCCACGTGAGAAATCAGTCCAAGGAATTAATTTGTAAATATTATAATTAATTCGACGTTGTTTAAGACTGAGATTGTCGTGAAAACGCTTGGGATGATCCAGCTGTTTGAGTCGCATACTGGCCTGTACATAAAAAATAAATCAAGCAGATTATCCAGTAGCAGCAGGATCAGATTTTTAGGTAAGCAACCAATCAAACTGAATTTGCTAAGTCATTAGACATCGAATATTGCATATTTTAAAACAGATTTAAATCCTATTTCCTATCGAATATTGCATATTATTAAACAGATTTAAATCTTAGTAGGATAAGGTGAGTTTGTAACACAAAAACAAAAAAAAAGACACTTGGCTCGATTCAAACTATTATGGTAAGATAGCTTCGTGCGTTTCTATCATCCATAACTATGAAACAGAACCCACGAGAATATAAATATCTAATGTTCTGTTGAGAGAGTGACCGAGTCTGTTAAATTTTCAGTTATTTCGGTGAGCAGACAGTATAGAAAAATTTAGTTGACCATATTTAGCGTGCTTCGCTAAAACACACATTCTTTTCCAAATAAGTTTTATTTTTAGCTTGTATAACACTTTTAGCACTAAATTATAACAAGTAGTCTTAAAAAAATATGGATACACTGTTTAGGCACAAGTTTCCGATTTTTCATAGTCGGGGTTTGGGTCAAGCAAGCTGTACACAATATGTTCAGAGTAAGGCCCTATAAGCAGTTGTAAAAATTTTACTTCTGCTTTCCTGTCAAATTGTATGAAAACCCAAGTGCCTCTATGCATAACAATCTGAGTACCCTAAATGTTTCATGCGATTTTTGGAAGTATAACCTTTCTATTTTTATCTTGCATGACTTCATGTAACGTTTCTGAATTGAGATAAACCGACCTACCGAAAAAAAAAAAACGAAAAGCATATTTATAAAAGTTCCCATAAAAAATGTTTGAAATCGATTTTGAACATCAACAGTCCAAACTACACTTAAAAATAGTAACAGCTATAAAATTGTGATATATTTGTATGGCGCCTTTGATGACCAGTTAAAAAATAAGTTTTATAAATATTTATTCTTGGTGAAAATTGCACTTTAATTGTAGGTAATTAAAAAACTAGCAAAGTTGGTGTTATAAAACATTGGGAAGAAGTCAACCATCAGAATAAAACGAGGTGTATGAAGAATTTATAGAATATTTAATTTACCTTTTAAGATGTGTTCGTTTTAAATTTAAGAAACCAAAACTGGAAATCAATCCATTTTTTTTGACCCAATCAAAAAAATAGATTTTACGCGATTTTTCGAAAATGACTATACTTTAAAATTTTCTAATTTCGGCGGACGGTTTAACACAATACAATTTCGATTAATAATGCAGAATATTTTTAACACAATAATATCTCGATTACTAATCTATTGAATTTTTTTATTGACAATTTTTGTGTTTTATTTTTCTTTAGAAAAACTTAGTTCTGCTTGAAATAGAAAGAATTGATATAGAGCAGTTGTTGCCACCTCTAAACGTTGTCCATTCAGCCCCCCCCCCCAAAAAACCACGCGCGGCCGCCCCACAGCCGACAGGACGAACCCAACACCCACCCAGAAGGGTGATCTTCCCCCTTTTCCCCCCTGCGTTTTTCTTGACTCATTTTTTTCTGCCGACCACGAAGACACCAATTGGCCTAAGCTTTACATTTAATTTTCTTATACCAAAACCAAAAATGAAATAAGCCGAACATACTAAATATAAATTTATTTTCATAGTACTAACCAAATTTTTACATGCCCATTTGGGCATTGCGTGTGTGTACACAAAGTTAATTTTGCACTGTGTTGTTGTTGGCGAAAGCAGTGCAGCTACGAGCTTATACTGTCGGTGTGACTGCGCTGTCGCTGAGCACTATTGTACTTAAAAACTTTGCTACAGAAATTAACCCATACATTTGTATGTTTCCTAACTGTTAACCGTTTATGTTAATAAAGGTAATGCGGTTATGGTTTCGGCTACAAAGTTGTAACTTTTAATATTGGGTAACGGTTATGCTTACCCAAAGGTTAAACTAAATTAAAAGTCTGTGCGTCGAAGTCAAAAAATGTATACTTCAGAGTTAAGTGTGAGCATTGACAGTTGGACGATAGTGTTTGAATTATGATAACAATATTTTAGCAAGCTCCATTTTACCGAAGCTTCTGTTAACAGAAGGACCCTGGAGGCAGCTGTGTCATAGTGTTGAAGTCCTGCAAGACTAATGCGCTTTTATTTTTGTCATGTTTTAGGTGAAAATGAATGAAAAATATAAGTATGTGTTATAAATGTATGGGGGTATTTTTGTATTCTATAATTAAGGAATATTTTCAAATTATTATATAAAATAAAAATTGGGTTATTATGCTATATCAACAGAGATACTGAGAGTATGCGACCAAGTATAAAATCAAGAGAAATAAGCACGGTAAGTTTTAACCGGATATTGCGCAAACGGCAATAAAATTTCAAATCTTTATGTGTTTGTTGGATTTAATTTGATTTTATATTTCTTAAAAACTAACAATAACGTTAATTAATCAATAATTAAAAACCCAAAATTTAATGTGGTATATTAGAACGTACGAACTTAAAACGATATACAATAGATGTTATACATAGTATTATATTAATGATTGATTGTGGGTTTGTGGGGTACTTGATTTTGTGGCTAACATTCGCATTTACGGATATGGTACACAGAATTATAGGTATGTAACAGTAATACTCTAACACAAATGTTCATAACAATAACATAATTTGAATCGATTGACATAAACGGTTTCTGTATTCGCACAGCTTGGGTACATGGAGTCGTTCGCACATCTGTTTACATTTGCAATCTTATATATGTAGGTATATACGAGCATGCGTTTCCTGTGTGCGCTTCTCTTAAGTATAGTTAGTTGAACATTAATAGACAGTGAGTAGAAAACAGAATAGAGAATGTATGTATTTTTATGTTTACAATTCAGTCTGAAAGGCATAGTTGTGTATACACATTCAATATCACCTATTTTGAATAATTTACTGTTAATTGTGTTTGAATTAGGTTCGCTTTCTCTTTAATTTTAAAATATGTATAAATAATAGATGATTTGTAATATTTATGTTCCTTTAAGTTTAATTTTAACCACTTCTTAACGTTATTAAATATAATTTCATTTAATGCAAGTACGGGAAAGTTGCTGTAAATTTCGTTGCGTTAAGTTGGGAATAAATATTTATATATAAACCTAAATTTGGTACCCAAATACAATTTCCTTTTTAATTTCACATTTGATATTTGGTTTAGTGTTATTTTTGTATATATATCGTTAGCATATTGTATATGTTATATCTGCGATTGTGTATCCAACTTTAGCTTGCTCGTGAGGGTATGGTTGCTCCAATTTGATTCCTGTTTAGTATACCGGATTACTCTTCGTCCGAGATGTCCGAGCTCTCGCTTATATCACTTGAAAACAGTTCGAGCCAGTGATAATCGCGTCGATCCACATATTCCCAAAGATAAATCTACGAAAGATGATGAAATTTTAAGATATTAAGCTCGACAATTTCAAATTTATTTCTTGTACAAGTTGTTAATGAAAGGTTTTAGATATAAAGAAATAAAATTCCCTTAAGTTTAATTGTGTGAGTAAGAGCAAGAGAACCCGAACGCAAAAAGTCTAAAAGTCCGACAAAAGTCTAAATCAAAGGCGACCAGAATCAGCTTGTGCGCGCGGGAATACCAAAACAATAGATAAAATATATCTGAAGCTTTTTCGTTTGTGGGGAAATGATTTCGGAAAATGACAATAATCTTTCGTTTTTTGTTGGTTTAGAATTATTGACAACAAACAAAGAAAATCAAATTTAGAACAGAGTATTAAATTTATCAGGCCTGTTCCCGTTTTCGATTTCGATCAAATCATGTGGAATCGGAATTGATAGCTGTTCCCGTTTCCGAAAAACGATCAAATTACTCGGTTTTAAAAGTTGTGCCTTTGAGTGAGTGAAATGAAAAGTAATTGACAATTTTCATGTCAACAGTTATATTTTTTATCTATCCAATATTTTTATATTAATAAGTCATATTTTGAGACGATTTTAAAGTAACCATAAAAATATTGGGCATTCAACTTGATTTAAAATTAATTATTTTAAAGTTGTACCCCAGAAATTGCATGTAGACAAAAGCAAAAACGATCAAAATGAAACCGAGCTGTTCGCAATTCCGCATCAGCGCATGCGCGGTGCTGATCGAAATTGTTTATGTTAGCATTGCTGAATTATAGTTCGAAAACGATTCGAACTTTCATTCGAAAATCGATTTCTATTTCACTCGGAAAGGGGAACATCAAATGAAAACGATTCGGAAATACAATCGTTTTACTTTTTAAATCCACTCGGAAATGGGAACAGACCTGTATATGACCGTCATCAATAGCACCTACTGCTCCTGGAATCCCACTTGAATTTTCCTCAACTCTTTGTTAGCCATTTGATGTTTGTTGAAAGCCCGGCGAGAATGTACACATTAAACTCGAATATCCGATGGCCAGATTTATCTACTATGTCGAAGGCTCATTTACCATTAAGAAGGACTCCTGTTTTGCCAGCAGCCAACTACTATAGCGCTGGTTTTTATTAAGAGTTACGTTGGCAATTAGTTTTTCTAGACCCACGCAAAGAAGGGTCGACAGCAAAATACCCTGTTCCAGATAATGTGGTTCCTATAGCTTTGAACTCCTTTCATTTTAAAATTTATTTGAATAAATGGGGAGGCGCACTTGCATATCTTCGGTGTTTTTGCTCGGATCTTATAGTGGTATACAGAATAGTCACTAGGTTCAAGCTTAAAAATTGTAGCTCTGACAGTTTTTCGCGGTTAGCAGAATAAGGAGGGAATTTGTCAAATCTCGAGCAAACTTGATCTGGGTACAGTATACACCTACATACATGCAAAAATTTGTGGCTCCACCTCTTATAGTCTGTGAGATCCATCTGTTGTCTCTATCTGTTACAGTCTCTGAGATCAACGCGTTCATGCAGACAGACGGACATGGCTAATTCGACGCGGCTGTTGATGCTGATCAAGAATATATATACTTTATGGGGTCGGAGGTGCTTCCTTCTGGCTGTTACATACATTTGCAGAACTTCATGATCCCCTTTTTCCCATTTTTAAGCTAACTTCGGCTCTACCGAAGTTATATATATATACCCTTGGAGCATAATGTGGGTGCCAGTTTGTTATATGGCTGTACAATATATTCATCCGATTTTGATCAAATTCTCCACAAATGTGTTGAAACAGATAACATTCATATCTCTACGGTATAAGGTATATAGTCATCCGATTTGAATCAAACATGACAGAATAGTGCGGTAGCTTATAATATTAATCTGTACAAAGTAAAAGCATTGAAAACAAAAAAGTTTTCTCACTAAGACTATTTTTCAGACCTTTCTTTTGTATGGAAGCTATACTATATAGATGTCCGATTTTGATAAATCTCAGTGAAATTATGTGAAATCACAAAAAAATAAAAAATACGAGGGTTGGGAGAGATAGCAATGAAAATAAAAAACTTTTTCTCATTTGCTCAGTTCCTCCTGATAGCTCATATGTGTCAGATAAGCTCTCAATTTACTCTGCTATTACTCTCTATGAGAAACATCAGATGAGAAATCGGCCGGCCTTCTAAGATTTTATTCATATATATGGAAGTTTAAAGGCTTGATAATATCATATTCGAGCTTGGATTTTCCGACGTTTTAGCAGGCTCCAGGTCAATAAATCATGGACCAATGAGTATTAGAGATAAAACGTACACTGCCTCTAAATTTTAAGTCCGCATTGAGATTCATATTGTTCGCGTCGAAAATCACAGTGTTTATATTCATATTACTCTCAGGGAGCGGAAGTGAAAGCGAATAGCTGGTGTTGACTGCGCAACCGTTCAGTCTTTAAAAGTCCCCGTTTTCGAATCCGATTGATCGGAATTGGTAAGTATTTTTATTTCTAAGAAACTATTAAAGAATTCGACCGAATATTTTTGCAATCAAGAGGATCGAATGATGGTAAGTGGGATTTTTAAGTAAAAAGCCGAATAACCCTGTCGGTTTTTGGAAGCGAAAGCATTTAAAAATTCTGATTCTGCATGATTTGATCGAAATCGAAAACGAGAACAGGGGTGTATATTTATATATGTTCATTACTTTTAAAACAAGACACAAACACACACCACCAAGAAGGATGGTCGACTGTACAACTGTTTCAAGAACCCCCGGTTTTATTATAAGCAGGCTTTGCTTAACTTCTGCAAGTCGGCAGAGCCCATTGCAATGACTGTTTGCAAAATTCAAAGGCAGCACAAGTGCAGAATGTGACAACAACAGACAACGCCAAATTGACAGAAGTAGTCTGTATGTGTGTGCACCTATTTCGGCCCGTCTGTATTAGTGGGGGAAATTCTATCGCCCCAGTTAACACACTTGGTACAAGTTAATCTATAATGTGTCTTCCAGCAATCTATTATTATTACTGACTCTATCGCTGAATAAAACAAATATATGAGTAGGAAAAGTGCGCTTGAGTGATTCTTGTGATGCAGGAACAGCTAATACAACAAACTTTCCAAAACTTTAAAGCAAAGAGAATGCTTGTTATCTTTATCGGAAGATAAACATGGTAAAGAATCATTAATTCTTTTATTTACCATTCTTTCCTTTTGAATATTATAAAATAAAGCAAAATGTTTCTTTGAAAGCTGTTTTTATTCCAAGGCTTAAAAAATTTTGGGAAATGGCAACTCGACATTTACAGCAGGTTGGAAAAAATAAAACAGAACATCTTTTTTGAACCGAACCCTTTTAAACTTTTTTTTTGCTTCGGTTCAGGTTTGGGAAGAAAAATTTGTTCTGCTCCGGTTCAGGTTCGGTTAGGACTTCCCAAAAATTCCCGAGTCTCCGACTCCAGAGCGGTTCAACTCCGAACCAGTTTGCAGCCCTGATATCAATAACTTTGTTGTCTCAAAATTCTATCAAACTCGTTCACCAGCAGCCAAATACTTTTTTGTTGATTGATGATTTATGTTAGATGATTGGTGTGAGTTGCTGAATAAGCTCTATGATTTTAAATATTGTTGTAGCCTCATTACACATATTGGTATTGAATTTAATTTTTACCATAACACTACAACTTAAATCTTATTTCTTACATATATTCATTTACTTACATCAAGCAAATCGATTATTTCATTTTGGCTATGCAATTTCCGAGCACGTTTTGGCAAGCCAACATCGACGATGTCGCCATTGGGTAAAGCATGTTTGTAGAAGCACTTGTTACCAAATGGACATTTTCCTTCGCCTTTCTTGAAGTATTTACAGTCCTTAACACCCAAGGCGGCACGATAATCATTGAGCAGCTTGTCCTTTTCTTCCTTCGTTTCTACCCAAAACGCGCTGGGGCAGACAAAGTCAGAACATACACGACATTCAGGGCAAGCACTAGAGTAGTAATTAAATAAAATGTTTAGGTATTGTTTGAAATATAATTATTGATAAAACATTTTAGGTCACTATTTAAGTATTAAATATAACATTATTAAATAGCTAAAAATATACACCGCCCCTCCTCCCCCCCCCACAATTTCAAATCAATCGGATGAGTGGCTACAGGGATATATCTCAGTTGTATTATTCTTCCCTATTTGGCACCTACCGTATCACAGAATGGGCATTTTTACTTTCAGTCAACGAAAAGTGACACTGTGAGATGTGCTTTTATTTTTAAAACTAATCCGCGATAATATACTACGGATGACCAATGTAACAAGAAAATGAAAAGATCCCAAAAAGTTTGACAAAAATGCAAACTTTAAAATTAAATTAAATAAGAACCATGGTCGACCACCAATTAATTTCTGCACGTAAATTCGTCATTACTCGCGATCCATTGAGGAAAAATAATTCACAAATTTTCTAGGTGACTTTCCTTAAATCGGTAACGCCCTGACCGAAAATTCTGCCAAATTTAAAAAAATTTCCAGCCTTCGTTGGGCACAGCTGTACATTTTGATAGTTTAACTTTGAACACCCATCATTGGTCATCCCTGGTATACTAGTTTTGTCACAGTAATACATCTATGGGTATACACATTTGGTCTGGAAAAACTAGTTTTTGAAGTAATTTTGAAGTAATTAGACTACGGAAAACCTTCAAATCTTATGTGCAAGATATATTCCAAAAAGATATTTGAGGCCCGTGGTTGTAACTTAGTGCTCAACTTAGAAGATCCACCCTTGGTTAAATTATAGCGGTTTAGCATTATCACAGTCATACAGCTTTGAGTATAAAATTTTTGTATGGAAAAACAAATTTCTGGAGTATTCAGCAGTCCTTTAACCACAGAGAAACTTTAACTTTGACTCGAGCTTTTGCATTGTATTTGGGATGGTTTCATTTGGTTTTTTACTATTTTGAATTTCTGTTCCCTTTTCGAAATATAATAATTGTTTAGTAACAGTTTATCTGCAAGGAAGATATTTCATATGCTCTTCGTGTTTATGAGGTTTTCCTATGTGCAATGATATGTTTCAAATGATATGTTTGACTTAAAGATAAAGATTAAAAGAGAAACCATGGCTGAATACCGAAATTATTGCATGTAAGTTCTTCATAATTCACGGTCCATCAAAGGAATTTTTTGAGCAAAGCGGGACGGGACCTTTACTAGGCCAATACCATATATAATTGTTTAAAATTTTTTTCTTTTTCATTATTTCTTTGACATTGACGAAAAGCTTATGCAAATATCTGCATATTTCAAAATTCGTTTAAAAAGATACAATGGATAAAATTTTTCGAAGTTTTTAAACACTGCAAACAACAAGCTGTGATTTATGCTCTTGTTCTAAAGTAAGTTTTATCTTAATTGATGGCATATCTGGACTGAAGCTTTTATTCCATATTTAAATTTCGATATACATAGTACAAAAAGTGTTCCTACTCTATTCAATTTAAAAAATTTTATAAAACTTTCTTTAGATACGGTCATTAAAAAGTAGCACAAATCGGGATGTGTTAACATTTTTAGTGCACTGACATGGAAAAACAACACAACTTTAGATATGCCCTCCTGTATCATTAAAGTAAATATGGAAAAACAGTACTAACACAGTTTTGGTCTTTAAGTCAAGATATAAAAATTAAATCTTGATTTTTCAGAAAGATTTATACATTTAAAGCAATAACAATCTGTTTGAAATTTTTAATTTCCGACCAAACACTTTTTCATGTGACCATTAAAGTTCATAATTACTTTCCTGAAAAGTAGGAAAAACACACTTGTATTATTATTGCTTATTGCCACAGAATTTTTCCTTATAATAAATAAACTTGATCTGTCTGCAAGTATAAGAAGTATTTGTCTCATTTATGTCAAACCTCTATCATTTACCTTTTCTGAGATCTCTTTGTTCATACGGAGAGACAGACAGACGGAGTTCTCAATTGATTTAACACAGAAAAATATTTATTTTAATTTCTAGTCAATCTATTGTATAATATAAGCAAAAATATGCTCATAAAAGTATGCCAAAGTATGTTTGCGTAAGTACAGTGACAGGTACAGGTTTGAAAAATCTTGCTCACATTTTTCCCTCTTTCTTTGCTCCAATTGAATTTTTTTTATCTTTTCTTTTTATTTTGAACCTTCATTTGTTTACTCATTATATGCAAGAAAAAAGTAACGGGACAAATGCAACGGTAATTATGAATTTTGCTTTTCGTTGTGCTCTATTTTTGGCTCATCTTAATAGGTTTGACACATTTGACTTCACTTTTTGATTGACTGCGTGAATAAAAACAGTTGAATTTTTTTGAATTCCAAAATTTAAAGCAACTAATTTCAGTTTTTTTTTTGTAAAATGGAAAGTTGGATTTTGGAAAAAAGCTCAAATAAAAGGCTATATTGATTCTGGTTTAAAACACTATGAAAAAGCCAAGAAAATCGGTCGAATTCAAAACGTTGTGAGAAATTTTCTTCGTAATGAAGCTGACTATGGAAAAAAAATGAATGAAGGAAAAAAATATGCAACAACAGCATCGGAGACGCGATATTCTAACCCCTTATCCTAAACCCATTTTCCGAACGAACTTGTAGGAGCAAGAGTAGAGAGTCCGAAAACAGGTAAAAGAACAGACGACGGCGGCGTAAATGACTAGCGCACAATTTACACTTGAAGAGATTGAAAGTAAGACGCGTGAACTTCAAATTAACACAAGTAAAAAACACCTCTCAACGATGCTCGAAAGGAAGCACGACTTCGATTTGCTCGAGAACACATGACGTGAAACAGGGAGTGGAAGACGGTGGTCTTCTCCGACGAAAAGAAGTGCAACCTCGATGGACCGGATGGCTATAACTACGATATGCGAAAGGAAGAATGTTTTTTAAGTCGTCACCACTCATGTTCAGGTGTGGGAGCCATATTGTTTTATGGAACATGCGAGCTCCAGTTTGTCCCCTCGAAGATGAACGCAAATTTGAACAAGACTGTGCTCCAAAAGGCTTTTCCCCAGTTTTCGGAGATTTATGGTCATATCGCATGGACGTACCATTATGACAACGCTCCCATCCATACCGCTCGGGTTGTAAAACTGTGGATTAAAGATCAAAACGTCAAATTGCTCGAGTGGCCGCCATACTCCCCTGACGTTAACATTATCGAGAACATTTGGGGACTTTTGTCCAGGAGAGTATACGAAGGAGGAAGACAATTTAGTGACTCTGGGACCCTAGTTGGTCAACAATTTCACTAAATGAAATTAAAAAATATTATGATTCCTTAGCAAACTAAATGTTTGAAATAATTAAGAACAAGGGTGGGCATACCAAATACCAAATTATGCTAAAACAGTGTCTTTTATTAATTAAGTTACCCAGTGCCTTTTGCTTTATAGACTTATCAAATAAGTCAAACCTATTCAGTTGAGCGGCACTGTATATCGACTGCATTTCAACTGAGATATAACGCCTTGCACCAACATGAAAATGAATATGTAAAATGATATTGCGACATATTATCGTCTTACATGGGAAGTAAAGGATATCAATATGAAAATTTTTTACAAAATAGTATACAATACAGCGAATATTTCTGCATCGTTATGTCAAAAAATCATATTTTTTTAGTTATGCCAGTCTTGAAGAGTGTGAGCGATATATACGAATATGATCCCTTCTCCCTGTTACATACTTTTGCACAAACTTAAAATACTCTGTGGCTTTGCCCTAAATGCCCTAAAGCATTTTATTTAGCCACTTTTAGGTTCTAATAGTTGGCAATACTGAAGATAAGTCACTATTAAAGAACTTGCAGTGTTTCTTCCAGATATGGCCAATAACCGAATCTTTGTTGTCGGTTAAATTGCAGCATCTTATAAACATTCCCAATGCCACCCGTACTTACCGTGTTATTTTATGCTCAAACTGTTTGGCCTGACGCCATGTGCGAATGCATTCCAAACAAAATATATGGTTGCAGTTGGGCAAGATTCCAAAGCGCTTCTCCCTGCCTGCTTTCTCCATGATAGTATCGAAACATATTCCGCAAGTCTTGTCCTTAGAACGAGCGATAGCAAAGGACAGCTCCATGGCTTGCTCGTGCTGCTGCAGGCACTCGCGGTTGTGCTTCTTACGTTGCAGTTGATCCGACGGGTGCAGGCAATACTGGTCGCACATTTCACATAACTCCATGTGGATGCGATATGGACAGAAGTCGCCATAGGCACATGGGCTTTCGTAAGGGCAAACGTCATCCAGAGATCCTGGCTCACCGAACTTGACGTCCAATTCACTTGCAATCGGACCGCCAACAATTTCGGCCCATGAGATTCCGTTTTGAACACCTGCACCAGATGCACCCGCCCCGGGATCGTCCTCACTCTCGTTCTGACGAAGCGGTGAAAAGCGCTTTTGACCAGGCACAAATATTGGTGCATTCGCCCAGTTGCGTTGGTGGCTTGTACTTGGCTTTGCATTGTCATCGGCTGCAGCAGCAGGAGCAGCGCCAGTACGCTGCTCGCATTCTGGACGACCACGGCTTAGATCGTGGGAAAAACGACAGAGCTCGCCAAACCTGCAAATTCCACGGACATAGTAGCGGCAAATTGTCTGACTTCGGCCAAGGGCAACATTGGAAGTGGCTGGATCGCTGCTGGCGACGGCGGCACTCATTCTGCTATAACAGTTGCAAATGGATCTGTTTTGATTTTTAGAGATCTGACAATTCTCGACGTTGACCTAAAAGTGGAAATGAAATGTGAAATATTTTGATGAGCTATACTGATTATGTATGCACACACACACCTGATCATATTAATAGGTACACACACATCAACTCTGACTTTAAGGTATCAGAAAACAGTTTTACACAGTTTCAAACATAAAATTTGTTCTCATTGGTTCTTAAACTATTTGTTTTTAATAAAATAAACTTAATTATAACGTAGGATAATAATATAACATAAAAGAAATCATTTTGTGCCGATATTGCCACCTCCCTGTTTGACTGTTAGGGCGTCGAACATTCCTTTCACAGTCATTCCCAAACAAATTAATCTTGGTTTCATCGCTCCATAATATGTTTCTCCGTTTTTTCTCCCCGGTGCATCCTACCCAGTCTTTGTGGTCCCTTGCAAAAGTTTGCCTCATATTTTTTGCGCATAAGTGGGACTTTTCTGGTAATTCTTCCTGGTAGGTTGGCATCTTGTAGTCGTCTTCGGTTAGTTGGAGCACTAACTGAATTCCCAATCTCGGCTGCAATTGCCTTCGATAGCCTTTTGGCTCAAAGATACTATGTAGTGGTCAAGGGTTTCTGATGTTTATTATGGCCTTCCACGGGTTTCTGTCTTGGTTTTCTTTCTAATGCATTTTTAACAAAATTATGAGACCTGTTCATTAATGTGGCGATGGCTCGTAAAGATTTGCCTTCCTTTTTCAGACTAAGAACCAATCGAGCTTCTTCTTTAGTACAATGAAAATTTCGACCCATTTTTAATTAAATTTAATTCTCGGTATTGACAACAGCTATACTTAAAATACCTTTAGTTACCAAAAGATCACTGATTACAAAATTATTCACTTGATACTTGTGAGAAACGGGGCAGCCCCTCTTTCAACTCTTTGCCACAGTGTGGCCAGACATTGACAACAACAAAAATTAAAAAGCAGTCAACACTTTAAGTACGAAAAAACCATCTATAATTAAAAAATTCCGGTGTGTACCTATTAATATGAATAGTTAAAAAAAAAAACAAATTTTAGGGGTTTTTCATTTCATATTGAAACAAGTGATTTTTTGACATTTCTAACATTTGTGGGGGGTTGTGAGCCACCCATTAAAAAGTTTAAAATTCGTGTTGCTAAGCAGTTATTCATTATTAAATAGAAAATGTACCATTTTTCTCATATTCTGAACTATGAAATATTAATGAAAAGTGAAAATAGATTGACGGCAGCGGGCTTGTTTTCTTTTTTTACGAGCACTTTTTGGTGGTGGCCGTTCTTTTGTTTGCCTCTTTCAATGTTTTTTTACTTCTTTGGACGTTTTTCCTCTGTATTATTGCGCATCATTGCAATATTCTCTTTGCAAGTCAAAACCGACTTTTTGGCAAAGTGGCTCGTCACATAACCAACAGATAATTTCTTTTTTTTTTAATCATATTTCTATCAAAAAGGCAATTGACTGATCGGTGGCTAGTTATTGTTATTATATATTATTGAAAGTAAATCGAGTTGTTGTTTTGATTGCAAAATTCGCTCTCGTTGTTTCTTCTTAGAAGTGTGGTCCGCTCTTCGCTTAAAGAATTTTGTAATCAAAACAACAAAACTATTATTAATATTGCAATCAAAACAACAAAACTATTATTAATATTCCTTCAAACATGCGTTTTTCACAATGTTAGTATGTACATAGGAATGAACGTATATTCATACATACATGTATAGACTATTCTGTAAATATAATCGTTTTAGCCTTTGCACAACAAAAAATGGTTGTAATTATCTGAACGGATTTAATATTTAAGCAAGCACTGCAGTTATTTCTATACCCACATACAACTATTCTTTCCCTTCGTCACAATTTCTTTAATCACAATCACAAAAACTTTTCATGGCAGTCGTCTGTGACAATTTTTAAGACTATCGGAATTTATCGGAAGTTAACAGGTCAGTTGCGTTTTATTACTTCAGTCAGTGCATTCAATTTTTTATATGGGAAACAAAATGGAATGAAACAAAAATTCGTTCCAATTATAATAGCTTACAAAAAATATTAAATGACAAATTTCTACTGGAACCATTTTGAAGTGTAGTTTGGGTTGTTATATAGGATATACAACTCCAAAGGGCCAAGCCAAGCTGCTATCGATCTCTTGATGTGTTGCTTTTAATTTTTCGCACAAGAGAAGGGGACCTACAGTTTGACGCCGATTCCGAACAGCAAAGTTTGAGGACCTTTTTTACGGCTGGCCCCAAAAGCTGGTGAAAGTGACCGGATGTGTGGAATCTACTTTCTAAAGAAAGAAAAAAACTTATTTATTAGATGGTCCGACACAGGATTGAACTCATGCCTCCCGCACTGAAGGCCAGCTGGGTCACAACCGACAACCCAGTTTGGATTGGTGATCTTAAAAATCGATGGGCCTTTCTAAAGCTACGAATGTGACAACTGTACAAATTCTTTGACTTTATTATGAAGAAAAACAAAGAAAAGATGTTACAACAAATTTCCGCATACTGGCTTTTGGATAGCACTCTAGTAGCACTTTCTTTAATGTAACAGCTGATAGTTGTAACCAGTAAGGTACCAAGATACAGGCAGACAAAAAGGCGGATTCTACGAGACAGAATACGGAAGTGCGTTTTGCCTGCTTTCACAAAAAAGCAAAACTCTGCGGAATGCGATAAAGTTTTTTAATGCAACTGACTGTAAAATAATCCGGCATAGCCCAGAATAATACATTTTGAGGAAAACACGTTTAAAGTTCCCAATGGATTTAGCACAGAAAAATAAAGGGAAGCTAAGTTCGGCTCGACCAAAGTTTATATACCCTTGGAGCGTGATATATGTCTTCACGTTTGTTATAAGATCGTTGGTAGTTACTAATCTTATTTTTTTGGAAATAGTCGTAGTGTTATATAGTTGTGGTAAAATTTAGTTTTTAAGATTACGATTACAAAAACAAAAAAGGAATTTACCTATTTTAAAGAAATAATGGAAATAATGAACGCATTATTTTCCATAGATATTGGACTTTTTGAGAGAAACAAATTATTTCAACATCACATTAATAACAACAATGTTGTTGTACGAGACTCTTACAACATATTAACAAGACGTTTAAATAATACATGTTCACATTAAATTAAACACAAACTAAACATAATCCTTTTTCCGACGAAATAATAAATATCCTCAACGGCGGAACTGTCAAAGCTACAGAGTTATGTGATTAAAGCCTTAGAATAGAAACAGAATTTAAAGGGATCATCTTAAAAGGTATTTAGTTTTTAGTTTTTAGTATTAGTTATTTATTTTGTAAACCTGCAGCACTAATGAAACCCAAAGGATGGTGACGACTGGTATCTGGGGAAGACCCGAGACAGGTATTAAGCACGGTAGAGGGGCGAGGCGGGAGCGACAGACGGTCTTTTAACCAAGCCCGAGTAACTAAACTATACCCGCCCCGACCGCGCGCCCCCCCCACCCAGCGCGCCGCCCGCGACACCCCGCACACAGCCGCCCACCGCGGGCACACAGGCCCGCGGCGGCGAAGCGGGCCGGGCACCGACACCCACCAACAGCGGGAGCTATACGATATATTTATTCGATTTGGATCAAACTCTCTAACATTGTGTAGAAACAGATAACATTAATATTTGGAAAGTACAAAGAAGCTACCGTTGAAAACAAAAAAGTTTTTCTCATTGAAACCGACCGATCGTTCCTATGACAGCTATAGCTATAGCAAATATGCTATAGTCATTGAATTTGGATCAAAATTATGTGAAATTATAGAAAACCTCTAAATACGAGGGTTGGGAGCGATATCATTAAAAAAGGTTTTCTAACTAAAACTAATTTTTCAACCTATCGTTCCTATGGCAGCTATATGCTATGGTCATCCGATTCGGCCGGTTCCGACAAATGTGCAGCGTATTTGTACCAGAAGAACAGAACAGAAACCACCACCCCCCTGGGAGATGTACTACAGCGGGCATGTTTCCAAGCACGAGTTTGGGTGCGGCTTTGCAGTGAGTGATAGACTACGCCACTCTGTCATCAGCTTTACACCAGTTGACGAGCGGCTTGCCGCGCTCAGACTTAAGGCAAAATATTTTAATATTAGTCTTATCTGTGCACACGCGCCAACAGAAGACAAGGACACCTCGACAAAAGACGAATTCTATGAGCGCCTGGAACAACTATACGAGCGCTGCCCCGACCACGACATAAAGATCGTGCTAGGCTATTTTAACGCGAAAATCGGGAGAGAGGGAGTTTTTGGTTCGACAGTCGGACGATTTAGCCTTCATGAAACAACCTCCGGTAACGGAGAGAGGCTGATAAACTTTGCTGCGGACCGGAACATGGTCATAAGTAGTACCAGATTTAAACACCTCGACATCCATAAAGCGACCTGGAAGTCCCCTAATCAACGAACACAAAATCAGATTGATCACGTTGTGATCGGCGGAAGGCACTCATCGAGTGTACTAGACGTGCGTGCGATTCGAGGAGCCAACATAGACTCGGATCACTGCCTGGTTGCAGCCAAGGTACGCACCCGGCTCAGTGTGGCGCATGCCTCACGCTCTGGCACACGTCGAAAGCTAAACGTCGAGAAGCTGCAATCACAAGGGACCTCTGAAGCCTACACAGCTAAACTCGCCCAACTGCTCAGGGAAACCTCCCCATCTTTTTCCGATATATGCGAACAGTGGAATCGTATATCACACTCCATGAGTACGGCTGCCAAGAAGATACTCGGGTACTCCAAGTCTCCTCGAAGTCGGACTTGGTACGATGAGGAGTGCCGACTTGCTACTGCAGAGAAAGACGCAGCCCACTGGAGAACTCTGCAGTCGGGAGCAACGCGGGCTGTTAAGAAGCGATACCGGGAGAAAAGGAAAGAGGAGAAGCGCCTCTTTAGAAGGAAAAAGAATGAGCAGGAAAGGCGCATGCGCGAGGAGGTCGAGATGTTATTCGGCATGTGTGAGACTCGAAAATTTTACCAAAAAAATTAAGCAATTAACAGGTTTTAAGCCCAGAGTCGCACAATGCAAAGACGAACACGGTAATCTGGTCACCGATCCGCAAGTGGCGCTTAACAAATGGAGAAGCTACTTCTCTAACCTACTGGGAGGCGATGACGAACATGATGCCGCGATCGACAACATAGAGAAAGACCCGCCGACCCAACAGGAAGTCTGTTTAGCCATACAAAGGCTAAAGAACAACAAATCACCAGGCGCGGATGAGCTGCCCGTTGAATTGTTTAAGGCTGGGAGGGGAAAAATTGGTAAGGTGCATGCACCAACTCCTTTGCCGTATATGGGTTGACGAAAGCATGCCCGACGATTGGAATCTAAGTGTCCTATGCCCAATATTTAAAAAAGGAGACCCTGCAGTTTGCGCCAACTACCGCGGTATCAGTCTCCTTCCTATTGCATATAAGGTTCTGTCACGTATTATTTGTGAACGTCTAAAACCGCTTATTAACACACTGATTGGACCTTATCAGTGTGGCTTTAGACCTGGTAAATCCACCACAGACCAGATATTCACATTACGCCAAATCCTGGAGAAGACCTATAAGAGAAACATCAAATACCACCATCTTTTGTCGATTCGAAGCCGCTTTCGACACACCGATAAGGTCAAGGTTTTTTGAAGCCCTGTCTACCTTTGGTATACCAGCAAAGTAGGTTCGACTTTGCATGATGACGTTGAGAAGCACTCAAAGCTCCGCCGGTGCCCAAATGCCAACAGATCGGGAACCAGTCGGGCACCAGTTGGAACTGATGGGCTTAGCTTAACGAGTACAAGACGAAGTACCTAGTGTCCTCGAAACAGAAGTACACGCGTCTTGGGAAATCTGTTGCAATGGGATAGTACAACTTTAAAGTTGTAGAGGACTTTGTCTACCTCGGAACGATGATAACCGGCGACAACAACATCAGCCTGGAAATCCGAAGAAGAATCACGCTCGCAAACCGATGCTACTACGGGCTCAGTAGGGAGTTCAAGAGCAGTGGCCTCAAGCGAAGAACAAAATTAGCGCTATACAAGACGCTTATCATCCCAGTCCTGCAATATGGCGCAGAAGCATGGACAATGACAGCAGCGGATGAGGCGGCGATTGGCGTGTTTGAGCGAAAGATTCTTCGCAGGATTTATGGACCTTTGAAAGTTGGCGAGGATTTTCGCATCCGAAAGAATGACGAAATGTATGAGGTTATAGGGATACTTGTCTGGTCAAGCGCATAAAGCAACAGAGGTTGCGCTGGCTGGGACATGTTACCTTTATGGATAAACTAGCTCCAGCAAAAATGGTCTACAAGATAAATGCGAAAGAACTGGGACATGGCAAGGTGGGACGACCACCTCTAAGGTGGGACGACCAGGTGCGGAAAGATATTTCCAAGCTTGGCGTGAAAAACTGGTGCCAGCTCGCGCGGAGCAGAAGCGACTGGCGGACATTGGTTGCAGCGGCCGAGACCGTCGAACGGTTGTGATGCAAGCATCGGGCCAATTAACGAAGACTTCGTTGGCAGAAGCTTTAAAATAAAACAGACGACGACGGACCTAACAACCAGTATGCGTTACAAAAATTCTAAACAATTTTAATATACCCTCTCCAGGGGTATAATTATCATGAATCACTTTTTAAAAAATGATTTTTTAACTAAAAGCCAATTTATGATTACGCCATATCGACTGCAGGGCAACTGAGATGTGACGCCCTTGCGTTAACATGAAAATGAACCTGTAAAATGATATTACGACATATTTTTTTCATGTACGAAAATCATAAGAGATATCAATATGATTTGATATCCGATTTAGTGAATTTGAAACTGGTAATAGTGGTCTTCCTAAAAGCGATATAGAATTGAGTTAGATTTCGTAAAAGCAAGATTTCATGATCAGCTGTAATTGTGACAGAACAAAACAGACAAAATACTTGAAGTGCTGTGAAGGAAATTGAAATAAACTAAATAATTGGCGCAAGTGTGAACAAAGAAGCAAAATCATGCAATTCAGAAAAAAAGTTTTTAAATATTTTTGTTAAGCCACTTAAAAAATAGTTGGCTTGCAGAATATGTAGTTTTCGAATGTTCGCCACATGTCTATAGTGTGTCAAGTAAAATCAGTCATTTAATTTGGCAGGTCTTAAGAGGAAGAGACAGGATGAACTTCGGGAAGAAATTGTGAATACAACATTATGGAGGAACTGTGCAGATATGGAATCCCGAACATTTAGCATTCTGTCCCCAAATGCACCCAAATTCCAGATCATGTGCAACTCACGATATATTAGCATACATCCGTTCGCCAAATTCTGCCGATCGTTAAGCTCTTGCTGACGAGGGAGTAGACGAGTTGCCTGAATGCATTGGCTACGTCGATTGAACGGAAATAAAACTTTCTGACAAGCTGCTACAAAATCCGCAGTCAAACTAGTTAAAAAAAAGAAGCTTAAGACTCCAAGCAAGTTGTGTCCGAAATATAGTTGTTGGTTGGCCAGGTGGTGTACACGGCAGCAGAATTTGTAAAAACTGGCAGTAAATAGCCGGAGACAGCGCATAAATACTTACCAAACATGTCATTACCCCTTTTCGGTCAAGCTCAATCGAGCTAACATCTAGCTCCAGAAAAACCTTTAACAGCAAGTGTAACATTGCTCTATTAAAGGAGCGATTTGGCTGTTTAATGGAATTCAAATTTATGATAAAGGACTACAACAGTTTAAGAGAAGCAGTAGCCTGGATCTGGATGTTTGTTTGTGCTACCTTGCACAATATTATAACTCAGCAAAGCAGTGCTGATGTTTTAGATGTAAACTTTGGTACACATGACTTTGATTCGTATAATGATGACGAAAGTTTTAATGTAAATTTGTTAGTTGACGAATCGTAGCGATTTCCCGTAAATAAGTACCTATTCTGTGGACAAACGCAACACGTATTCATCATTTAAATCATCGTCATTAAACGATAACGATCAGAGGGCAAGAGCTTGCTCTCCCGCTCTTCCCTCACAAGAGTTCGGTTAAATGCTGTGGAGCACTCAATGCCCATCTTCATTGTTTGACCAAAGAGCCCCCGTCATCTGTTACAGCACCAACAAGTTCCAAAGTGTTGTGACGTACCACCAGTAGTACACAACAAAACACCGGGAATTAAATCTCGTGTGCCCCAGCTGCCTTAAATTAACACGTATTACTCAGAGAACTGAATCTTCTCTACACGCAGCTGCCTTAAGCACGAAAACTGAATCTTATCAACACACAGCCGCCTATAACTGTTAAGAGAAAGTATCCAGTCAAATTTAGTTTTATACACTTGAAAGCGTACTATGATTTTGCCCAGAAGTTTGCAACACATAGAAGGAATCATCTCCGACAACATAAGGTTTATAAATTCTTGATCAGCATGACGAGCTGAGTCGATTGAGCTTTGTCCGTCCTTCTGTCGGTCTGTTTCTACGCGAACTAGTCCCTTAGTTTTGAAGGTACCGAGCTGAAATTTTCCAGAGTCTTTTATGACTACACGCTTCTAAAATGTCGAAACCGCCCTGATGGGATGACTACTTCTTTCAGCTGCCATAAAATGATCGGTCGAAAAATGAGTTTTAGTGAGAAAATCTGTTTTATTCTCAATATTAGCGCTTTTAAACACGGTCATTGTTAATATTATATGTTTTTAAGCTGATCTGAGAAGTTTAGTCGAAACAGCTAACCGTTTATACCAGCTCTTTCAAGTGTATTAAAACTTCGGCACAGACGAAGCTAGCTTTGCTCTTTCGTTTATGTTATTAATTCTAGAATTAACCCCGAGTCTTTTGTTACGAGCATAGGAACCAGTTCGAATTCATGCAATATGTAATCCCTAAAAATTCCAACTCTGGTCACACCGAACAGAATTCGAGGAAGCATAGCGGCCATAATGTTGGCGGGAGATGAGGACTCGAATTGGAGCGAAGCAAGAGTGTGGTGGCGTGCGGAGCGACCTCCCAACAAAAGTACCCGAGAGACATCAGAGCCCAAGTGTTCTAAACATAGTGTGCCAGTGAATGGAAGTCAGAATAGTTAGCCCGAGTAAAACAATTGATTTGTGAGTCACCCGTGTCCAACCGACGTGTACTCGAGAAAACCTAGCCGGAAGTACGCACCCCCAGCAGGAGGAGACATCCCGACCCACAGGAAGCAGGATTACGGTAAGCTGGCCAATAGGACATCTGTTTTGTGGTATCACTCCTAAATTTTTGAAACTCTTAGTGAGGCAGTTCAGAAATATCAAGAAAGAAGGTCTTAAATCTTAAATATAATGTTTAAATCTTGATGAAAATCCGAACCAAGCTTTCCTGGCCACGTGTTAAAGGCTGTTCCTGAAGTGTGGTGCAGCGTGCAAGGAGCACGTCCATCGCCAGCCACGTGTTCGTGACGGTCTCCGTACAAGGTAATCCGGCGTAATTTCCTCCACTCACTCATCTGCCGGGTTTTCACCTGAAGTGTGTGACTCACAGTTTCACTCGCTTTGGCCGGTTTTCGGGAACACATGATCCAGGTTTTCGCCTTCCATGTGGTTCTGGCCGACTCCACACAGGGTATTCAGTCATCATTTCTTTGGCCTTTTTATTCACTTGAAAAGTGTTTTATAACTTCGCCCAGAAGTTTGTAACGCATAGAAGGAATCATCTCCGACCACATAAAGTATATATATTCTTGATCAGCATGACGAGCTGAGTCGATTAAGCTTTGTCCGTCCGTCTGTCCGTCCGTCCGTCCGTCCGTCTGTCCGTCCGTCCGTCTGTCCGTCTGTCTGTTTCTACGCGAACTAGTCCCTCATTTTTGGAGCTATCGAGCTGAAACTTTGCACAGAGTCTTCTCTTTACTGCACGCTGCTAATATGTCGGAACCGACCGGGTCGGATGACTACTTCTTGTAGCTGCCATACAAATGTTCGTTTGGAAAATGGGTTTTAGTGAGAAAAACTGGTTTGTTCTCAATATTATCGCTCTCAAACACGGTCATGGCTAATATGTCATGTTTTAAGCTGATTTGCGAAGTTTGGTTGAAGTCGCTAACCGTTGTGACAAGCTATTTCAAGTGTATCAAAACTTCGGTACATACGAAGTTAGCTTTGCCTTTCTCGTTCGGGAACAGATGATCGCCATACAGGATGTTCAGGCATAATTTCGTACACTCACACCTTTGCCAGGGTTTCCCCCGAAATGTGTGGCGCCCTGTTTTAACTCGCTCTGTCCAACTCTCTAGAGTACATGGCTGAAGTTTTCCAACTTCCATGTGACTCTGTCTCTTTATCTGTTTCTACCGCACACGATACAACTGCGACAACGACAACTGTACTCTTGTCATCTACCGTTACGTCGACCCCGCCGACCCTTCCAATTCTCGACTCCAATCCAATAGCAAATTCTACTGCTGCAAATTTAACACCGCTTTCGCAGGCACTACAAAGCAACGTCGACATGTCTGACAACCGACAAATCATTCAAACCAGCTTGATAGGTATGTTCAGTTCAGTAAGCGTGTGCTAAGCCCCCAACAGGCAACGGGGGGTAATATTGCAAGAACACATATCAATGCTGAAAAGAATGTTGCCAAACAATCATCAAATGAGACCCTTCTCTCTAAACACGGATTCCCTTGTTTAGCGATGCAGTTGATGAAGGCTATCCAAAAGTTGCCCAGCCCAAGCTTCCTCCAATCTACATACGGGAAAATACCTGCCACGCTCATATTAATAAACTAGTACCAAGAATTATTACTGCAGCTGCTCATCACTCAAACCCACTAACAACAACAACAACAAAACTTAAGCAAGATCGTAGATTTGTGGCATCCCCGATGAGTTCCGTCACGCGATAGCTGCAGCCACCTATCGATATTCATCGCACGCCTTCGAGATGAAGTTTGTTCCATCGCTGACGACCAATTCAATTTGTTGTATTTAGCAAGTAATATTATTATTTAATAAAGTTAGTAATAAAGATGACTAAAGATTGACGAGCAGCTACATAGACCGGCTGGTCACGGAAAAGCGGCGTGCAAGAAGAGAATGGCAGAGCAATCGGTCAACAGCTGCAAGGACTCGCCTGCGACATGCAGAGCGCGTACTCCATAAAGCACTCGAAGCTGGGGAGAAGCTTCTGTACTGCGATGTCGATACTTTCCAACTCAGTGGAAGAAATCTACAATCATAATGATTCCGAAACCAGAAAAGGATAAAACTCAAGCGTCATCATATGGACCCATAAGCCTTCTACCTTGCTTATCAAAAGTATTTGAGAAGATCTTACTTCCCAAAATTGATACGCATGCACAAAATATAATTCCTTCATATCAATTTGGGTTCCGAGAAAAAAACGGGACCATTGAGCAAGTCAACCATTTAACTTCAGATATTCGGACGGCGTATGAGCATCACGAGTACTGCTGTGTAATGTTCCTAGATTTGGTCCAAGCATTTGACCGCGTTTGGTTGGACGGTCATATTTATAAAATTAAGACACTGCTTCCCTCAAATACTCACCAACTCTTAGAATGTTATGTACACAACAAAAGAGTTCACCATTGGAGCCGAAGTGCCACAGGGTAGCGTTCTCGGTTCTTTTCTGTATGTATTCCACACTGCAGACATCCCAACAGAGCCCCGACTAACAATATCCACTTTTGCGGAAGACACGGCAATTCTAAGCCGATCACGATGTCCAATTATCACATCAAGACTTTTGACAAGTCACTTAGCTTATGTGGAGAAGTGGCTGGCCAACTGGCGCATAAAGATCAACGAGCAAAAGTGTAAACGCGTGACGTTCACACTCAACAGAAACACCTGTCCCCAGATATCCCTAAACGCGACCTTAATACCCCAATCAAACGATGTCCCCACCTTCAATAGGGGATGGTTTTATAATAGTTTCTAAATTAAGATTTGAAAACTTAGTGTTAGTCCTATTAAGAGAAGATTCAATAAATTCCAAACAGCTATAAAAGAAACAAAGCAAAAATATGGCCATACCACGCTCCCTCTAGTGTGTAATATGCGAAGATCTTAACCCTACTAACATGTGCATGCACGTCCACTAAAAAGACGAAGTGCAAAAGAAATTCATTAACTGCGGTGGCACTCTACAGAGGTTGCTTCATACTTGAAAACCCCGATTCCAACAAAAAATAATTCTACACTCATTAAAAATTTCTGAATTTTCATTTGCCGATGTAGTAGGAAGAAGCTGTGCACATGCAGCACCTATCCAATCCCGCAACCATGGAGATAAGTCTCAGCTTAAATCACACAAAACCTATTACTGCAACCCCAGCAAACAAAAAGTGGAATCAAAGCTATAATAGCCGCAATGCAAGAAAGCCCATGATATTTATGTCATTTATGCAAAGTACTATACACGATCTAATGAGAAATCAAACTGATTTTATCAAAATGCTGTCGCATAAGCTCACTGTTTAAATTTAAGGGAAGGCCAACTTAAGAATATCAACATGGGACGCAAAAGGCGTTACTCCGCACAAGTTTGATCAGAGACACATTTGACAATAAAAACATTAATTTGGTTTTAGAAAAAACACGGTACAATAGAGGAAGTGCAGCGAATCAAACCAGAAATTCGGTCCCCCTTTGAATGCAAACAGTACTGTAGTGCAGTATTCATTGATAATGCCCAAGTATTCGTCAGAGTTTGGCTAGATGGACATAAATATAAAATAAATACTATACTACCTTAAAACACTCACGCATTTCATGGGTTTTATGTAACATAACGAATATTTTCTGTACCAGAAGAGTTTGAAATTTATGCAGGAGTACTTCAAGGAAGCGTACTTGCCCCCACCCTTTATGTTCTATATACGGCCGATCTTTCCACCAGCAATTTCCCATGCATCCTACCTTCGTACTCGACACTGCTACACTGTGCGGAACGCAGACATTACAAAATCGTCTTGAACAAGTAGAAGTCTGGCCCGCAAACTGCCGAATTAAAGTCAACGAAAACAGATGCAAGCTCACCTATACCCTAAATACTAAGGACTGCCCAGCATTGAAGCTCAACCATTTTTCAATTCCAAGGATGTTATTTACCTTGGAATGCTTCTGGACAGAAGGCTGATTTGGAGGAGGCACATCGACAACAAGAAGACTTACACGAAACTTAACTTCAGCTCTACGCTCAGTTTAGAGCTAAAGGTGTTGCTGTATAACACTACCACAAAACCAGCCTTTTATATCGTGTAGAACTATTGGGAAACGCATTTTCATCCAGCATAGAAATCATCCAAAGAGCGCAAATCAAAATCTTAAGAGCCATAAACGGCGCACCTAGATATCTTCGGAACGAAAACATCAAGGACCTTAATATACCATCCGTAAGGGATAAAATAGCTTGGCGACAAACTAATCAGACAACAAAGTTATAATCTCATCCCAATCAATTAGCTAGAGCACTTATTCAAGTCAGTAGCCACACCCGGCTAAAAAGGAAAGATCTACCAGCCCAGCGACCAACGTAAGGGCCGTCCAACCAAAGATCCCTCTTTTACCGAAGGACAAGTTCACAAGTTCAAATGATGTCATGGAAGGTGCTAACCAATAAATGTCCTGCATCCAAGATGATTCAGAACCCAAAAATAACAAACTGGTAAGTACATAAAAAAGTCCTAGACCGAAAGCTTGAAATGTTCCCAACTTTCACACCTCGTACGGGGAAACATATTGACGAGCTTGTAGAATCGCTTCCCACGGCGTATAAAACCTTGTTCGAAAGGGTCTGCCCCTTTAGAAAAATAAAATCCACCTTTAAACCACCCTGGTGGTTTGCAGAGCTTGATAAGCTTAGGAGAGAATGTAGGAATACATTCACCGTAGCCAAACACAACAACCAAACAACCGATTTGGAGTTGTATAAAAAAAATCTAAGTTCATACTTAAAAGCTATTAGAAGGGATAAACGTACATCTTCGGCACATTTCTGTAGCAATTTAGAATCAACCTCTGACTCATCTAGTCTTAGGAAAATCTTGGCAAGCTCGCCAATATCGCCAGGGATATTGCAAAATCAGACGGATCCTGGACCGACTTCAGCGAGGAATCTCTAGATCTTCTATTCCTGAATGTTCCATAAACTTACCACAAACCGGTAGTTCGACCGACTTGTCCATAACGTACAATAAGAATATCGTAAAAGCAGTCAGAATTCAGTAGGCAATTGACAAGTTCGAACCATTTAAGTCACCAGGGCCTGATAACGTCTGTAACGACTTTAACCCTATCTCTTTTAGTACACACAAAACATGCTTAGAGCAAGGGAGGGTCAACTGAAATCCCTATTTCAAGGACAATCCCTAGTCTCAAAGACTGAAAAATCTCCTGAAGTGGAAGACTGTTCACAAGTTGCATTTGTAGAAATAGAGGCTGCCTTTAATAAGGCCCAAACAAATGCTATCATGTCTGCAATTGTGAGGCGGATTAACCTCTGATTGGGTTCATCGACCACTCGCTAACCAGCAGGTCGGTGTACTCGCAGCTTGGAGGCGTTACCGCTCACAGATTTGTTAGCAGAGACACTCTCTAAGGAGGTGATCTCTCTCCGCTACTATGGATCGTAACAGTCAAACAACTGCATCGGTTCCCAAATACTTCGGAGTCATTCCGGATTGGAAGCTACTCTAGGATGACATCATAAATGACTGCATAAGAAAGGTCAATGGGAAGGAGACTGCAAACTGCAGGTCCTCCTTTTTTAAAGATTGGGTAGAGAACACTTAAATTCCAATCGTCATGCATGCTTTCGTCAACCCATATTCGGCACAGAAGTTGGTGCATGCACCTTACCAATTCTTCTTCCAGCCTTGAACGATTCAGCGGGCAGCTCATCAGCGCCAGGTGATTTGTTGTTTTTTTAGCCTTTGTATGGCTTGGTTGGTTCGGCTGGTCTATCTCTATGTTATCGATTGGTGGCATCGCTACTTCTCTAGAGGCGGCATCATGTTCATCATCGCCTCCCAGCAGGTTGGAGAAGTAACTTCTCCATTTGTCAAGTGCCACTTACGGATCTGTGACCAGTTTCCCGTGTTCGTTATTGGATTGTGCGACTCTGGGCTTAAAACCTTCTGTTAAGTGCTTAATCTTTTGATAAAATTTTCGAGTCTCACTCATGCCGAATAACATCTCGACTTCCTTGCGAATGCGTCTTTCCTGCTAATTTTTTTCTTATAAAAAGGCTCTTCTCCTCTTTCCTTTTCTCCCGGTACTCCCGGTTTACAGACCGCGTTGCTTCCGACTGCAGAGTTCTCCTGTAGGTAGCGTCTTCCTCTGCAGTGGCTTGGCGACACTCCTCATCTTTCGAAGACCGCTTTTGAGGGGACTCGAAGAAAACGAGTATTTCCTTGGCAGCCGTACTCAGGGAGTGGGATATACAATTCCACTGTTCGCATATATCGGAAGGGAATGGCGAGTTTTCCCTAAACTGTCGGGTGAGTTTAGCTGTGTAGGCTTCAGAGGTCCCTTGTGTACTTATGACCATGTTCATCCCGTAGCCTCTCTCTATTACCGGAGGTTGTTTCATGATGGCTAAATCAGCCGACTGTCGAACCAAAAACTCTTCCGTTGTTTACTCTAGAGTGAGAAAACCGACAAATAAAGCCGAATGATGAGGCTTTAAAATGAAGTTGGTTGCAACATTATCCGATTCGATTCAATACTAGTCAAGCCATCTCTGGAAAGTCCTTTAAATCTTTTGTGTACTGACTATTATTAATTAGCATACATTAAGGTTCATCTCAAAGCTCAGAGCAAACTTTGTTTAAAAACCAGTTTAAAGACGCCAGAAAAGCCCGCGAAGTTTAAGTGCGAAACGTTGAAGCCAAAGAGAACACAAGGCAAGTCAAGGACGGCCCAGAACAACCCCAGGAACTGATTAAACGAAAAACATTTAATATTTGGCTACAGCAGTCTAGAAGCTGATAAAACTCGCACACACAACTGAACTTAAATACCGGGTTTTGAGAAAAGCTCTAAAGCTCAGAAAAAGCTCTCTAAAAGCCGCGAACTACGCTCACCGATTTATAATGAAGCATACTTCTAGGCGGAAATTTAAAATTAATTAATAGATGCCAAAAATGTTTAGATCGCCTTTAGCCAATGCCCAAGCAATGTCGAGTGGAGCACCACACGATTTAGCAACAACCACACCATTTTCAACGCATTCTACGCAACCTTAAAAATGAGCTATCTCCGGAGCAGGCTGTGGAAAACAAACACATAATGCTCGCGATCAGGAAATTTTTTTCAGGGAATGAATTTTTAGTCAAAATTGGAGTACATGGTGGATAAGCTAGCCACTAAAGAGAGTAAAGAGAGAGTCAAGGATAAATTAGGCGGCGTCTCTCAAAATATTCGAAGACCATCAAGCATTGAAGGAGGAAATCGAGCAAATTAATGGTGAGAGGGGAAATGACCGAAAGGAATTAAACAGGATTGCTGATCAGAGCCGATCAAAAGATTTTATTGTGAACGGCCTCAAGAAAGAAAAGGCATCAGCAGGAGTTACAGACCTACTACTGGAAACTGCGACAATGGTCAATGCCTCGCTTAAAAACGGAAGAAAACTAGCAGGATCGAGTATATATATTGAAAAAGATCTGAGCACGGAAAGGCCAGAGCACACATCAAATCCTTAGTGTTTTTGGCGTTTGCTGCTGATGTCGGATTTTGCTACAAGCCTGCCTTTGGGATTCCCAAGCGTTCACAGCAATTCTTTCATGAAGCAACTTCTGCCAACACCCTGAGGACAGGCGCAGACAGCTGAAGATTGAATTGGTATTCATGAAATAGCGTTATACTGTCAACCAGCCTCCTTTGTTGTGTTGTGCGTGTCTTTTTTTAGAAAAGTTGTGGACAATATCCATAACTTAATGACCTAGAGCCTGCCTAAAAAAGTTCTACAATCTTAAATGTTTCCCCTAATCTTTGTTTCCTCATATGTACTTCTTGTTCCTATTATTTGCTTCAAACCAGTTTAATGCCATTCCTTTTCGTAGTTCTGGCATTGTTCTAGGTAACATGTCTAGGTCAAGCCCGTACGTATTTGCCGACCATTCTACTCTTTCCAGAAAATCAAACGATTTTCCTTTCCCGTCGAAGCTAAATCCCCATTCGCATCGCTTGTGGTCGCCCCTCTGGTGTTGAACTGGTTTGCGTTATTTGTGGATTTCCTGGTTTCCAGTAACGGAACACGTGAGTTCTTTAAGAAGGGCCATCTGGTGACGGATCAGGGTATTCGCAGCGATCCCGACAAGGTAGCAGCAATTGCGGAGCTAAAACCACCAACCAACGTCCGCGAATTGAGACAGTACATCGGTGTGGCTTCGTGGTACCGACGTTATGTACCAGGGTTCGCAACATTGGTCCATCCATTGTTAAAGAAAGGCACGAAGTGGGAATGGACACCAGAAAGTCAGCGGGCATTTGAGGAAGTAAAGCAAACATTTTTACATTTCGAACGACCGTTCTTTTTACAAACGGATGCCAGTGATTATGGAATCGGGGCCATACTCACCCAAGTAGGAGAGAAAGGGGAGTTAGTAATTTCCTATGCCAGAAGAACGATAAACGGGGCTGAAAGGAATTATTCAGCGACCGAAAAAGAATGTTTGGCGATAGTTTGGGCCATTCGAAAACTCCGGCCATATCTAGAAGGGTATAACTTTACGGTCGTTACTGATCATATGGCTCTAAAGTGGCTGAACACTATCGAAAGCCCAGCTGGGAGGATAGCTGTAGTGGCAGACGCATTGTCGCGCCAACCAGTGCCCGAAGAAACACATAGGCACTTATCGCTGGAGAAGGGATCGCAAGAACTCCCTAGCGATAACGATATTTGGATTGTACAGCTTAAAGAGAAAGTCAAGGGAAATCCACAGAAGTTTGCGGAATTTTCAATAGAGGGAGAAAATATATTCCGACATATTGCCCATCGAGCAGAAAATGAGGATGTGGAATGAGTGATGGAAAAAAACCATGATTCATCCGCTGCTTGGCACAATGGAAGCCGTAAAACCATAGCTTACCAGATTCCAGAGGAACCATGGGCCACAGTATGTGCCGACTTAGTGGGTCCATGGCCAAGGTCAAGGCAAGAAAACAACATGTTATTGGTTGTCATAGACCGGTTCTCAAAATGGACTGAGATAGAAGCATTACGGAAAGCCACGGCTAACACATTACAAAAGGCTTTCAGGGAGCGAATTGTAGCCCGGTTGTAGCCCGGTCCCTACAAGGGTTAGGGATCCACTTGCAATGAACAGCTCCCTATACTCCGCAAGAGAATACGACTGAACGAGCCAACCGAGCCGTGAAAACGGTGGTGGCGCAGTTCGCCGGCCAAGATCAGCGATCATGGGACGAAGCCTTGCCAGAATTGACATTGGCTATAAATACAAGCGTATCCGAGTCCACCGGGTACAGCCCGGCATTTATTACTCAGGGGCGAGAGCCGAGGCTACCAAAAGCGCTTTTCGGCACGGGGCAACCAAGGCAAAATCCAGAGAAAAGGGTTTAAAATTGCAAGAAATTTTGGGAATTGGTGCGCAGAAATTTGGAACGGGCAAGCCAAGACCAGGCTCGCCATTAAAATTTAAGGCGGCGACAGTGGAAGCCGAAGATTGGCGACCTGGTATGGGTAAAAAACACAAGTTGTCAAATGCAGCAGAGGAATTCGCCGCAAAACTTGCACCCAGATTTGACGGACCTTTCGATTTCAATTTTCAATTTCACCTCCCCAGTGATTTGCAAACTGCGGAAGAAAGGATTACGACGTATAAGGACAGCGCACATAAGTGGACTGAAACCATACTATGCGTCCGGGGAGAATGAATCCGGTCAGGCAACCGAAGAGGAGCAGTCTATAAGTAGCGAAGAAGATCAATAGCCAGAACAAGTTCTTAACTTAAGGAGAAGTAAGAAAAAAAATACGAAAATAAAGTTTTAATTCGAACTACACATTGATTCAAAAACTCTTGAACTGTTGTAAACTCTATAAGGCTTTTGCATAGCATATCTTTTAAAGCCTGTTGCTGAAATAAATTTTCAGGTCATCTGGAATCTAGTATAGAAACACTGTGAACAAGGTGTACTATTGCACAGCACTATTGCTGAAGAAAGCATTAGGCCAAACGTTTTTTGGTGCCATCTAGGAGCTTGACTCAACAAAAACAAGGAAAAGATACAAAAAGAAGAAAAATAGTTCACATAATCCGGTGAGAATTGCGAAAAGAATTTTTTTAACCACAAATCAAACGCCAACCAAAAAAATAGAGGAATAATAATAATAAAAAGAGAAGTTAAAACAAAAACAAAGAAAAAAAAGATTTATGTATATAACATATATGTAAAACAAACGAAAAAAATAGAGGCAAGCTCTACCAAAGTTTATATACCTTTGGAGCATGATGTATGCCGGGCAGTTTGATATTTGCCAGCTTCACAATAAATTCATCAGTAAATGCATAACTGAAAAAGAGTAAAGTGGTCAAATAAAAAAATAAAAATAAGGTTTTGCTCACTAAAACTACTTTTCGGCCTTTCGTTTTTACGGCAGCTATATACTATAGTCATCCAAAAGAAAAAGTTTTCTTACTAAGAGTTTTTTAGACCTATCGAGTGTATGGCAGCTATACTAAATAGTTTCCGATTTTGACAAATCCTATTGAAATTATGTAAAATTATTGAAAACTTATAAATGCGAGGGTTGGGAGTGATAGCATGAAAAACAAACATTGAAAACATTAAACATTGAAAGCATTGAAAACAAAAATAAAACGAGAAAATACAAAAACAAAAACAAAAAAATTTTTAAATAATATAAAATATATAAGGGCTTGTAAAATGAACTACTAAAACAATCGAAAAAAAAGTAATAATTCGCACTGAAAAATAATTACTAAAAAAATGGTACTAAAAAAACCCGGGGGCCAGTATGGGGTTAACAAGCGCGGCGAAAATAGCCAAATAGAGTAAGCAAGGGAGACGGAAAACGCGGTAACAGGTGCGAGCAAGACAACAGGCCGCGATAGCGCCGTTAGTCCTGAGCTCCGCTTGCCAGCTATGCAAAAATGCATTGCTGACAGCAGTGGGGCGACTGCGCAGCGGCAGCGGCCTGGTTCAAGGGCAAGTAGCGCAAATGAAAGTTTTCACTTTTAAAATGAGCGCCAGAACGAACGGACTAACGAAGACGGGACCTGGAGCTAAGCCAGCCGACCCCAGCCGCCGGGCAACAACTGGTGAGGCGTGCGAGATGGGAGAAGGGCGGCGGAAGCAGTCAAGGACGGATGAAGTGTTCGCATGGCTGAGGGCCAAAGATCGTGTGGGGTTCCAGAGCCGACTACCTTTTCGTGGGCGGCAGAGCTTCGAAAAGGGGAAAAGGGCGGAGACTCACCGAACAAAATGAGCACAGAAGCGGCTCATCCGCAAGAGGACGGACGACGTACTCGTTCTAGAGGCCTCTCCGATCCGGTCAGGAGTATCAACGGGGTCCACTCCCACATGGTCCATGGGTGAGGGATCCTGGTCCCCGTCGGTATGCTCCTCGCCACAATTGGTGTGCCCGCAGGTAGCCGAGCTGGTTGCTGGTAGGCCAGAGGAAGTTGGGAGTGAGGCGGATTCGAGCGCTGAGTCGTCTTCGCAGGAAGAGACCGATGACGTCTCTGAGAGCTAGGACAGCGAGGCGTCTATAGGGCCTTTGCTGTTGCGGCCGGAGGAGAAAGCGGCAGCTGAGGCATGGGGCCAGGCCAAGCCACCACCGCGCATCGATCCTCGAGAAATCGTAATCTTCGATGGAGAGGAGAAGCCTCAGTTTCAGGAGCCACCGTTCCAGGAAGAGGAACCAGTGGTTTCACGACACAAGAGGTCAATTTTTAAAGAAGACCACTGGCAGCATTATGCGGCACTGGTGATCACGTGGCATGAGGCAGTGGTGGTGTCAGGGCAGAAGGATGACATCATAATCGAGGAGATCCCAGTCAGCCCACCTCGAGCAAAACGGCCTTCACCAGAGCTAGTGGACGTGCGGGGAGAACCAACGGCATCGACGGATGCCACGGAACGAGGCCGTTGGCAATGACCGGTGCCGCAACAACCACAGCAGCAACAACAGCAGCCGCCAGAACCGCAGCAGCAACATCCGCAGCCCCGACAACAACCAGAAGCGACCCAGGAGTCAGACGGGCCGCCATGGAGGCCTATTTTCGTGCGGCAGCAGTCATGCCCGGAGGCACGGACCAAGGCCAGCCGCCCACCATTGTTTCGGCAGCATTCGATGGGCGCCAATCCGGCCAGGGGCGACGAAAGTCAGGTCACCAGGGAGGGGCCACAGCCACAATGGGTACCGACCGGACCTCGGCGGCCAGCGCGGTGGAGGATGGTGCCGGCCTCGGAATGGCCAAATGAGCTGTGCATGGTGCTGAAGCAGGAGCGGTTCCAGGCGAAAGGACCAAGACGGTCCCATATGTTGCTGGTAGCTGCCGATAGGTACCCGGTGAAGCTCGGGCGTATGGGAGTCCAGGTATTTGTGGAGGAGCAGTCCCAGGTTATCCCAGTTATATTTTTAAACGTAGATGGAAATTTATAATTAAGTCTTTGGTTAAATGAAATGTAGAGAGTGACAGAAAACTATTTGGCCACACAAGGGGTTAGGGTTAACGATGTGCGGAGCCACCGTTTCAGCAGAGCGCTGCTAAAAGAAACCGCTGGAGTGCGGGGGGAAAAGGACATACCTGGAGTACGACGAGTGCTTACACTCGCACTCGCTGAGGTGCAAGCGAAAACCAGTGGAAATTTCGTGATCTGGCGGCGCATGCCAACAACGGGACTTGGCGGCTAATGGCAAACAAATGCGCAGCTCTGTGGCTATAAAAGGGCTCGCGGCTCGAGATGCGGGTCAGTCGAGTACAAGTCCTAGTGCGGTCATTTAAAGCGAGTGCCAAATCCCAGTGCGCGATTTCAAGCGAGTGCGAGTACCAACGCGAGTGAGTGGAGTAGAGGAACGTCCAGGGAGATAACCAAACGGAAAGCCAAGGATTGTAGTAGAAAAAGGGCAGAGTGAGTGCTAGTTAAAGCATATCTATAGACCATCGAGCTGTGCGATAAAACGAGTGTAGGCGTACGAGAGCCGTCGATTTTTGCGTAACAGCCAACGTGCCCGAGCGGATCATGGTGCCAGCGGTGTATGAAATAGCCAAAGGGAGTGAAGGAGTAACCTTAGTCGTCAGTTAAGCCACCTAAATATAAGCGATATAAAATTAAGCCAATTTAGAGAGAAGCCAACTAAAGGGTTAAGGCACTTATAAATTAAGTATTTTAAGGCCAATAAAATTGGCAACAACAACCGAACTCGCAACCGTCTTATTATTTACTACCACCAACTCCGCAATATAAATTTGATGGAGCGATCCACACTGCCCTGAGCGGAAGCCGGCAGAAAAAAGGTTCGTTGCAAGTTGTACGGGAACGAATTTGAGCTATCGTCATATGGAGCACTTCTTAGCAAAGCCAGAATGCCAAAAAACTAAAAAGCATGTGATGCACTTCTTAGCAGAGCCAGAATGCCAAAAAACTAAAAAGCGATAAAAAGCCGAATCAACCCACCATTAATCTAGTAACTACTAAAAATATTAATTTTGAGATTCTTCCATATAACATTGCGGGGCTTAAGAGCAAACTCATCCAAACAAATTTTATTAATTTGATCAATAGTTATCAGCTTTTCCTTTTGTTTGAGACTTTAATTAACTCAGGTACTGATGATTGACTAGACCCCGGCAGTCAGGTTAGGAGAAAGGGGCAGAGCAAGTGGAGGCTGCCTCTATGGAATCAACAAAGAGTTTGAAAGCGCGTCAAGCTGCATGTTCGCAAATATAACCAACAGATAAGTTATCGAAATGGATATGCACATGAGAAGCTATATATAGCTCCCACGTACCTGAATTCCACAAATTGGTTATACGACTATAAATGCGCTCTGCGATTTTCTGCTACAAGCCAGAAAAGAAATATCATGGTAGTCGGCTACCTAAATGCACGTATAAGAGAATAACAACAGGACAGGTAACAGAGGAACAAGCTGATAGTTTATGGGCAAGCAACAGCAGAGCGGCTAAAGATAAAACAACGGACTCAAAAGGCATCAAAATTTTGGATTTAGGAGATCATTTTAATCTGTTAGCTCTGAATGGAAGAACACTATGTGATCCCTCTGGAAAATTTACCTTTATTCGAGGCTAAGCTTGCGCTACAATAGACTATTGCATGATCTGGGGAGAATGGCACAACTTCATCAAAGATGTAACAATTAAAGATGAAATATTCTCGGACCACATGCCGCTTGAAATAGCAGCCTGTACAATCGCTCAGCCCCCAGTGGTGGTCAATAAGCTTTTACCGAAGTTGAGGTGGAGCCTAGACTTACCGACTTTAAAAAACCCTGGTTTGATAAGGAGTGCGACAAGGCTAAAAAACGTTCAACGCACCCTAAAGTAAAGCAAACTATCAAAAAGAAAACTGCAACGCATATAAAGAACTATGTGTGGAAAAGCATTGCATTTATTATCAAAGCCTCAAGCTGGCCCTTGATAGTATCAAAGACAGAAAACGATTTTGGGGAACGGTAAGGCAAATAAAGGTCTCAACAGTAAGAAGACGAATTCAAATTACCGCCAAAAATCTAAACAACGCACACCAGCAACTGCAGATGCGTTCCTGGCATTAAGCCAAAATAAAGTCAGAAAAGCCCCAGGGGAAGATAGAGTTCCTGCGAAGTTCCTGCTGCACGGTTCTGATACCTTTGTGGAACATCTAACGGAGGCTTTTAATCAAACAGCGGATGTGTTCCCAAAAGTTTTCAAAGAAACATAATTTTTAAAAAGGGAGACCCTAACGATGCTGGAAACTATAGAGGAATCTCGTTTCTGAATACGCTGCTAAAAACCTTCACTTCAGTTATATTAACGCGTCCAAACTATTTCCTTGAAGACCATAAGGTACTAAGTGAATACCAGTGTGGGTTCAGAAAAGGATACTCCACAATAGACAGCATATTCGTACTAACGTCGATTTCCAGGGAGTTCCTGAGGGCAAATAAAAAACTATACCTCTTTTTTATTGACCTCAATGCAGCCTTCGATACAATAGACAGAAATTTATTATTCTACAAACTTTCGGCTATGGGCATCTCGTCCAAAACTATCAATGTATTAAAGAGTCTGTGCCAGGAAAATAAGACTGCCCTTTGGGATGGAAATAGCACAGATGCAGTCGGAGTGGCTTGAGAGTAATCGTGGAGTCAAGCAAGGTTGCATCATAAGCCCGCTGTCATTTTCTTTCTTCATTAATGATATCGGAGACCAACTTAACGGTGGCGCACGTTCCGGAAATAGAGTATTCAAAATACTGATGAATGCGGATGACATGCTTCTGTTTGCTGAATCACCATCGACGCTCCAGGAGATTATAGACGAAGTACAACATTATTTCCAAAAATGGGGCATGTAAATTACAAGAAAATAAAGAAATTGGGTGCTTTTTTATGTTGTGCCTTTGTTTTTATGTGGGGTTGCTGTGGTATTTTTTAGGCGAATCTAACCTAAATTCACCTGTTCCGTGGAGCTGCCCACAGCTCCTCGAACTATATATCTTCAAAATTGTGGGAGATATGACGTTTTTCAAAATTGCGGGGGCGGGAGGGGGCGTGGCAAAAATTAAAAATAAATTTAATGTGCCTGAGAGTATAAGAAGTTTATGTACCTTACTGTGTTTTCAAACCTCCTATCTCTTAACCATCTCTAAGGGATCTGTGCGCATCATAAGACTCTAGAGTTTTAAGAATGGGCGGTAGGCTAGTGGCCTATAATCGTTCGGTTTACGAGCTTTGCCAGCTTTCGGTATGAATATAACTTTAGTTTCTCTCATTGTGTTTTCAATGGTTTGTTGCAGTTGGGCAGGATATATATTTTATCGAGACCTGGCGAATTAAATGGTTCGAACGAATCGATAGCCCATTTAATTCTGGTCTCCGTGACAATGGTTTTGTTGTATTGCATAGAAAGGTCGGTTGGCCTAACCTGAGGTATTAAGTTAAGGGAGCATTCAGGGAAGTGAGTGCTTAGCAGAAGATTTAGAGATTCTTCGCTCGAGTCGGTCCAGGATCCGTCTATTTTTTGTAAGAGTCCTGGCGAGGTTGGTGAGCTAGCCAGAATCTTTCTAAGTCGTGATGCATCAGAAGTAGAGTCAATATTACTATAGTAATGGGTCCAGAAGGTGCGTCTTGCCCTCCTGATAGCGTTCTTATAAGTAGCTAGCTTTTGTTTATATAACTCCCATGCGGTTGCTTGGTCGTTATATTTGGCTACTTTAAATGTATGTCGACATTCCTTTCGGGGCTTATCCAGCTCTGCAGACCACCAAGGTCAACAATCTTATCTATCTGTTTTCCCGAACTTGGTGTGTATGGTGGGAACGGTCCAAGCTTTTTACAGAGAAGTTTGTTGTGTACTTCCCAGTTGGTCTTTTTGGGGTTCTGTATCCTTTTGGGTGAGGGACACTTATTTGTTAGTACGACCTCTATGTATCGATGATCAGAGAAGAAGTGCTCTGGGAGTACCTTTCATGATATCAATTGGTCACAGAGGTCTTCGGAGTTGAGGGTTATATCTAAAACCTCTCTTCTATTCTTGATAACAAAGGTGTGGTCATTCCCTTTATTGGTAATACGCAAATCTGTCTGTAATAGGTAGTTGTACAGTGATTCACCGCGCTCATTAATGTCTGAGCTGCCCCATTGTGTGTGGTGTGCGTTGGCATCGCCACCTAAAATAAGGCTTGTATAAGTGTGACTGTTGCTTCCAGTTAGGTCCCGAATAATTTTTGGTGGTGTTGGGCTCTCAGTGTCATGAGCCAGATAAAAGGAGGCCAGCCTGATTGTGGAACTCCCCAGTTCCAGGCTGACTGTAGTGATGTCATCATCACTAAATTGAGGAAGAAGTTGTGTTTGAAAATGTATTTTGGTTAAAATACATGAACGAATTTTTCCATTACCCTTGATATGGTAAAGGTTGTATTTGGGTGTCCGTAAGCCATTGATTCTGTCACCAGAAATCCATGGCTCTTGAACAAAAACAATATCTACTTCGCCTGAGGATAGGCGAAGTAAAAGTTCAGCGGTTGCTGCTTTGGAGTGATACAGGTTTATTTGTAGACTAAAGTTTGTTGACTAAAGTGGACTAAAGTTCAATTTCTGGTTTTAGCCATTTGAACCTCCAGACACCCACTTTACACCAATCCCCATCATTTGCCTTTGCTTCCGTTTTGGGTGTAACGGAAAACCGAGCGAAACGGTAAGCACTCGAACTAAAGTGGGGTTCCGGCTGTAAAACGGCCAAAATCACAATTAAAATCTCTAGCTAAAAAGTGTCAGCACTAATTGGTTGTCAGCGCTAACACTTTTAGAGTTTAAATTAATAACTATTAAATAACTATTAAATACTTACAGATATCTATGACAGAAACTTTATCAAGATAATACCCCTCGAACAAATTGGGTCTTCGTACTCCCGTCAACTTCCGCCCAGGGTGGTATAACCACAATCTACACCACTGCTCCATACTCATCTACCACTAAGCTAAAGCGCCATCACTGAGCTAAAACCCTCTCCGCCCATGGCAACGCCATTGATCCGTGGCAGTGACTTGATCATCCGTCTCTGATGATCTAGCGAACGGACATTTATCTCTCAGGAGGAAATAGGCAGAACGAAAGTGGTCATTTATAATATCAAGTGCATGACCTCTAGAATGTGCCAGTGGAACAAGGGTATAAGCCATACCCATGTCCCGTTTTTTCATATCATTCATAAAAAATTTAAAAGAAAGCTATTATATATAATACTAGAATAAAGCCCGTCGCTCTTTGCTGCGCCTTCAACTGTATAGAACCCATATCAGAATCAGTTTGCAGTCAATCATGAGAGTTAAATATTATTTGATGTTTCCTATTTACCGAATTTTACCTACTTCCAACCCACATCTCACGCACTTTCCACCCATATACCACCCCACTTCAAATCCACATCTCACCCACATCCCAACCACTCCAAACCTACTCTCCACTCGCTTACACCCACTCCATACCCAATTCCCACCAACCACCCACATCCTACCCAGATCCCACCCACTTTCCACCAACTATCCACCCACTTTCCACCTACTTTCCACCCACATCTTACCCACTTTCAACCTAGTACCCACCGACATCCCATCCACTTTCCACCCACATCCCAGCCACATCCCACCTACTTCCCACCCACATCCCACCCACTTACCACCCAATTACCACCCACATCCCACAAACATACCACCCACTTCCCGCCTTATTTCACCCAGGGAAGGTGTGTATTCCGAAAGATTGGTACACGATTATTGTTGAATTTTTATATAGATGTTTGAAATTGAGTTTGAATCTGATTGGATGAAAAACAAAAAAGGTTTAAACGACAGATTTACGTGAATTTTCCGATTTTGGGGGAAGATTTTCCAAAATTTGAAAGTCACGTTTCCTATGATTTATTATGAGTAACCTTGAAATGTGTCTGGAGCTAATCGTTGGCAACTAATTTTTTTCCCATACAATCTTGACCACCCACTTTCCACCCAGGTGTGGTGAATTTTCCGAAGGGTTGGTATGCAGTTATTGTTGAATTTTCATAGAGATGTTTGAAAATAAGTTTGAACCTGTTCGGATGGTAAACAAAAAAGTTTTATACGACAGTTTTCCGCGAAGTTTCCGCCTTTGGGGGTAGATTTTCCAAAATTTTAAAGTCACAAATTGTACATTTTATTATGTGTAAATTTAAAATGAGTTTGGAGCTAATCGCCAGGAACTAAACTTTCGCCCATGTAACCTTGACCACCCATTTTCCACCCAGGGGGGGTTGAATTTTCCGGAAGATTAGTATGCATTTATTGTTGAATTTTCATATAGATCTTACAAAATGAGTTTAAACTTGATCGGATAAAAAACAAAAAGTTTCATACAACAGTTTTCCGCGAATTTTTCACATTTCCCGACAGAATTTTCCTTTCAGTTTCCTGTGTTTCCAGGGTGTGCGACAGTCACCAGTCAGTCAGTCAGGTTTAACTCTTTTATATTTATAGACTAGCATAAAGCCCGTCGCGCTTCCCATTCCACATCAACATCCCACCCACTTCCCATCCACGTCTCACCCACTTACCACCCACATCCCATGCACTTCCCGCCCACATCCCTTCCACATCCCACTCACTTCCCGCCCACATCCCATCTACATGCCAACCACATTCCTCCCACTTCCCGCCCACATCCCACCCACTTCCCATCCACATCCCACCCACTCTACACCCAATTCCCACCCACCCACTTGCATCCAGTTCTTACTCACTTCCCGCCCACATCCCTTCCGCATCCCACCCACATCCCTAACACTTCCCGCCCGCATCCCACATTCCTTCCACTTCCTGCCCACATCCCATCCACCTCCCACCTACATTCCATCCTAAAAACCGAGTTTCAAGCCAATCGGTTGAAAGAATTTTTTTTTAAATGCTGAATTTTCCGGGAATTTCCCGACCATTGGGTCAAATTTTCCAACATCGGAAAATCTCATTTCAATTTATTTCGTATTTTGTCCTTACAAACCGAGTTTCAAGCCAATCGGATTCCTCGTGGGCGGATTTTCCAAAATCGGGAAAACACGTGTCGAATTATTTCGCGTACTATGCTTACAAATCAAGTTTTAAGTCAATCGGATAAAAAATAACTTTTTTACCATACAAACTTTTCCGACGCTTTTCCGACTTTTCCGGGTGGAATTTCCCAAAACCCCGTCTTAGTACGCACTTTCACCACTAACAGAAACTCCTGTAAAAATTTCAGCTTTCTATCTCTTACCGTTAACGCTGTGCGATGATTGCCAATCAGTCAGTCACTGAATCAGAACACTTTCTTTTATATTTATGGAGATAAAAATACAGTATTCTCACTTCGTAATTAAGGCTTATGTCCGAACTCAGTATAAACAACTGTCCACCAGGTGAGTTAGTTTATTTTTAACTTTAAATCTAATGAATGTGGAATTTTCAAAAATTGTGTTCTTTACTGCGGTGCTCTGTTAGTTCATTTATTTTTTAAATCATCTGTGCATTTTAGAATTTATGTCTTAGGTATAAAAAAGGAATCCTTATAAAAACGTAATAAAATAGTTCAGGTATTAGTATTACGCTGAATCCAACCATTAGACTCATAATGCCACCTGTTAAGGCTAGAAAAAAGTACGTGATTATTTTCAATATCCCATTTCAAATTCTGTAAATACTTACACATATACTCAGTTGGACCTGTGTACGATGTCTTTACATTACTTCGAAAATAGTTCTCAGTGTAATAAAAACTCACTACAGCTATGTTATCACGGATGTATTCGTCTGACAAATTTTTTAAATTATCACTCTCAGCTCTAACTTCTTGTTGGCTGAATGGTGCTGAAAACGCGTCGGGGAAAAATTGCAGATCATGGCAGCTAGTAAGACACAATTCTTTGCATTCAGTACTTTTCGAGTCGAAAATTTGCTTTTCTGCAATGTTCAGGCAGTCAAAGTGGGAAACGTTGCATTCCGTAGCGTTATTAGGGTAAACCAGAGGCAATTGATAAGGGACGCAATTACACAGTCTAAGGAAATATAGCGCATCGCATTCAGCTTCGCAATTGCGACGCGAATAGTAGCGATAAAACAATAGTTCTTGTTCGTCACTAAATATACACTGACGCTTGGATCGATGAATGCTTCTGATACTTGGTACTGCTTCAAAGCTTCTGGCTATTATGCGAAAAGTCGTTTGATGACCAAGCATTACGGGAAGTCCAGATTCCTTAATACGGGGCTGGTCAATCGGGTTGTACAAAAGCACCTTTAAACCAACTACGATATTAATTATCTTACTATTGAAAAAATCAATAAAGTAGGGTACAAACCTTAAATCCTTGCCCACTAGTAGAGGAACAGTGATAATCGTTAATGTGACCGTTAAGTACAATTTGCAGACCCATAGCTACGCCAACTCCCATTCCTGCTCGGGGATAGTAGCTCAGCGGAAGAGTTTTTGGATACCCTGTAATGGGATTCCAATCCACTGCAATATCTGCGAACTTTTTGGATGACGTATAGTCCCGGATGTAAGGCGCACTTGAAAGATATTCAAAATAGTAAACTTGCTTATTAGATTAAAAATACAGACCCAGGCAGTGGTCAGGCAATAAAAGTTCTCGTCCTTTCTAGAACTCAAACGTGGTGTACCTCAAGAATCGATTCTTGGCATATTATCTTTCTCAATTTTAGTTAATGTCTTCTTAGTATTATATTAAACTGTGAAGTACACATGTTGTTGACGACCAACAATATGAGTCATCCCATTCGAACTTTTCACATCGTGGTTCGAAAAAAAATTACTTTTATTACAGAAAATGTCTAGCTGTTTGTAACGCATAAAGAAAGCATCACCGACCTCATAAAGTATATATATTCTTGATCAGCGTGACGGGCTGAGTTGATATAGCCAAGTCCGTCCGATTCTATGCTATCTTCTAAGTCAGTTTTAACGCTATTGTGACTAATTTTTGCACAAAGTCTTTTAGTACAAATACGCTGAAAATTTTTTGGAACCGACCGGATCGGACGACCATAGCATATAGCTGCCATAGAAAAGATCGATCGGAAAAATAATTTAGTGAGATAACTTTTTGTTTTCAATGCAAACGCCCCCAAACCTTGAAATAATTAGATTTTTACGCTTTGAAGATTTTGGCATGGCCGCTTATCTCACCCTGTCGTCAATTTTTAAAAGCAACCAGGTGCAGTATAAGAACTCAGCTCGAAGGCGCGCCTAAAAAGTGACGGCCATAGCCGAGCGAGCTAAGTGGTCATGCTGTGTGTTCAGTCACCCGACGTACTGAGTTCAAGCAGCGGCGGATTAATATTATATAATTATATAAGTTTTCAGAAAGAAGAAAATGTTAATAAATTATAAAAAACACAGCAAGCCACCCCCCTCCTCCACACCATAGCTGTTAAATAATGATTACTAATCGTAATCATTACATATTTAATTATTTTTTTTTTAAGGCAAAATAATGATTACATTACGACTATTTTCAGTTTTATACGATTACTAATTGATTGCTTTCAGAAATAATCAAATATAATCGGGATTATTGAGGATTACCAAAAAATAATCAAAAATAATCAAAAAGAATCAAAAAATAATTCGACTACTTTACAAGATTACACAGTGTTACAGCGAAAATATGCTTTCGAAATGACCTAGCATACGCTGTAAAACAGGTCAAGTATAGCATTTCCTCATACTTGGTTTTCTCCTAACACCCCCAAAATCTGAAGTTATGGTCCAAAAACCGCTTTTTGCTTTTGTACCTCACTTAAATAGATATAACTCGCGAATGGACCGTCCGATTGTTCATATCCTTATCAATTCCGGTAGTGACGAGAGGAATCTAATACATTTTAATCGATGGTTTGACTAATTTAACGCGATGGCTGAGAAATGCGGCTTACAGATCTGGCATTTTCCTTTTTTTTGAGAAATTTGTACTTTGACCATCACTGGTTTTACTATTTTATTCTATGCGATTTTTTCTTAAAATTTATTTATTTTTCCCGTTACGGTTTTGTCTCTGTTTGATACGTTTGGTTTTTCTAGTACACCTCGACAATCTTTTTTTTTAGTATATTTTTGACATTATAGTCCCCTTCGTATGTCTTTTTCTTTGCCAGATTCAAAAATATTTTAATTCTTATATAAATATAAATTTTCTGTTTCCAATTTTTGGGCCATAATTGAAAAGGTGAGCTAGCTGGATCAATTTTGACGTGATATGCACTAACTCGCTTTGTTCTCATTTTTTTTTTCTGTGGATTAACTTTTTGTAAGTCTGTGTTTCTCATTGCTATGTTAATTTGTAAGGGTCTTCGTCTTCACCGAACAAAATATATTCTTATCAACTCGGTCATAGTCTATCTCTAAATACACGTCTGTCTTCACAGTAAATAATTTGGACCTTGCTCTCTCGACATAATTTCATATACCTCGTCTTCTTTTTACTTTATTACGCTCTTATTTATTCTTTTCATTTCTCTTTTTTTCCCCCACAAATATTTTTTTTTCATTTATATTCTTTTGGATTTCTAACACATCTTTTTCCCCTTTGTTTATTATTTTTCACTTTTTTCTCTCCATCACTCTTGTTTCCATATTATTTTTATACTTTGCACCTTATTTTTGACTTTTGGATAAATACTATCTGATTTTTAATCATTTCTATGACTCTAAACGTTTTATTTTCAAAAATCTCCTTTTAAACTCATCTAAATACCCTTTTATTTTTTTTTTATGTTTTAATCATTTTTGAAAAGATACCTGTAAAGACAAAAACAGTTATAGTTCTAAAACTCAAACATATAGTCAAAAATTGATCCATGCTAGCTATTCACCTTTCTCATATTTATTGGCCCTAAAATGTGAAAAACATGAAAATTTATATATATATAAGAATTTAAAAATATTTTTTGAATCTGCCGCCAAAGAAAAGAGAGCATACTTGTAGGGGGCACCTATGTTAAGGTTATCAAAAATGTGTTGGCATACTAAAAAAAATACTAGATTGTCGAGGTGTACTTAGAAATGCGCGCATAACTTCGTCAAACGGTATCCAAATTCATTGAGACAACAACCGTTCAACGGAGAATTAAATGGGCTTTTATAATAAATTTTAAGAAAAAATCGCATAGAATAAAATAGTAAAACCAGTGATGGTCAAAGTACAAATTTCAAAAAAAAAAAGAAAATGCCAGATCTGTAAGCCGCATTTCTCAGCCATCGCGTTAAATTAGTCAAACCATTGGTTAAAATGTACTAGATTCCTCTCGTCTCTACCGGAATTGATAAAGATATGAACAATCGGACGGTCCATTCGCGAGTTATATCTATTTAAGTGAGATACAAAAGCAAAAAGCGGTTTTTGGACCATAACTTCAGATTTTGGGGGTGTTAGGAGAAAACCAAGTATGAGGAAATGGTATACTTGACCTGTTCTACAGCGTGTGCTATGTCATTTCGAAAGTATATTTTCGCTGTAACACTGTGTTATTAGTATTGGCCGAGCTTGGGGACACTATAAATGAAAGCAAAAAATATTTTCTCACTAAGACCATTATCCGACCGATAGTTCCTACGGCAGCTATATGGTATAGTTATCCGATTTTGACTAATCTATGCAAATCTGTGTGAAAGCATATACAGGGTTTGTCCGGAAAGTAATATGCTGATTTTCTTCCGCCGCGGCTGGACTTCGGTGCATGCGCACACCGACTAAATTCGGTAGAGGGCGTTCCTACCTAACGAACGAGCCAGTTGTCAGAGTAAGTTGTCTCCGAGCACCTGGACAGTCAGGACAGGCAATTTCGCGCGAAGTGTTTCTGTGAGTGGTGCAAGCCGAAAATGCAGCGTTCGTTAGAGCAGAGGTACGCGATTGAATTCTGTGTGAAAGTCGGTAAATCTGCGACAGGGACGTTTGATATGATCAAGCAGGCTTACACAGATGTTGCTTTAGCAAGAAGTGGTGTGTTTCGGTGGCACCAGGCTTTTTTGGAGGGCCGGGAAGAGGTCGCCGATGAAGACCGTGTTGGAAGACCTTCCACTTCGACAAACACCGACAATGTGACTCGTGTGCGCAAAGTTTTGAGCTCAGACCGTCTACTAAGTATTCGTTTAATTGCCCAGATGTTAAATTTACCAAAATCAGTGGTTCATGACATTGTGACGGAGCATTTAAGCATCCGCAAGGTGTGCGCGAAGATGGTCCCAAAAGTGACGCCAACCCATTTTTCGACCGATAGTTCCTATGGCAGCTATAAGATAAACTCATCCGATCTGGTCGGTTCCGACATATTATCAGCGTGTGGTAAAAAGAAGACTCTGTGCAAAGTTTCAGCAAAGATAGCTTTAAAACTGAGAGACTAGTTTGCGTTGAAACAGACTGGGCAAAATTATAATACCCTTTGCAAGGTTATAATGAAAATAACTTTTTCTCACTAGGCAAGACACTTACACTCGAAAAACATTTTACTCTCTCTGTTTGTGAAATGTTATTACAACACTTTGAAATCGATTGAGATATTTTGGACCTCTGTACAAAGTATAAAAAGCGATATTTATTATTTAACGAATCAGCTATAGTTATGCCGGAAGTTTCAAAATGTGAAACAACCTTGACCTGGGTAGGGTATACAGGGTATACATACCTACATTTAAAAACTTGGGGCTCTATCTCTTAAAGTCTCTAAGATCGACGCGTTCATACAGACAGATAGACAGACAGGCTGACATGGCTATATCGACTTGTTTGTTGACGCTCATCAAGAATATATATATATTTATATAAATACTTTATGGGGTTTGAAAATGTTTCCTTCTCCCTGTTACTTACATTTGCCCAAGATCATGTTCCTTACCCACTTTTACGCATTTTTAATTAAAACAAGGTGTAATGAAAATATTTACCTGAACTTGTACAAATAATATGGATGCAGTAGGTTGAACACACAGCACAAGCCCTCATCAACAAAAATTTCTCTGAAAATATCAGTGCAAGCCAGCTTCTTTCCCTGAAAGGTACACGATTCGATCATATCCTCGCACTTTTCCGAAATGTTAACTATGAAGTTAGAGAACGTGTCACCTTTAAAGCGACCTTTAACATTACTGTACTCCGTGTAATTCATATCCATAAAACAAGTTTTTTGGAGCATAGCGTAGTCCAACGTTCCCCTAAAGTGTGATGAATTGTAGTATACGTATATTCAAAAAAAAAAGGGGAAAGCTATCTTCGGCTCAGCCGAAGATTCTACATACCCTTGCAGCTTTGATTATTTATATAAATGATGGATTTAAATGATTTTCATACAACAATTTAATTTTCGCTTTGAAGAAAGTAAGCCGAGTGATTTCCCAAAGTGAGCAATAGATGGCGCCACCACTTTGACAATGTGTCAGCATCCGATTTGGATCAAACTCGCTCAATTAACGACTCTACCATTGAAAATAAAAAAGTTTTTCTCACCAGAACTACTTTTTCGACCGATCGTTCCTATGGCAGCTATATGCTATTGTCATACGATTTAGATCAAATTATGCCGAATTATTTGGAAGCACATATTAAACTATTAAATATCAAGTTTGGGAGCGCAATCAATAACATTGAAAACAAAAAAGGTTTTTTTTTACTCGGGGGTGCCACAGAAACCTCTTCCAACCGAATTCCAATTCTTAGGTGCCACAGAAATTTCTATTGGTTGGTTTTAAGCCTACCGTGTTTTGTTAGGAGATTTAGCAAAGCTCTTTTCACAATGGCTCCCTCTGCCTATGGTAGCGCCATCTAATTGGCATCCAGCGGATCAAAGGCTTTTTAAATTTTGTATTTTATTAATGGAGAATATGACTTAAACTTGAACTATAATTGAAAAATGTTTTATTATTACAAAAACAGAATCAAAAAATTTCAGTTAAACATCAAAAAAACCCACGATTAAAAGTAGGGAAATATTTGGCGAGAGATTCAGCCCTGTTTTTAGAAAACTTAAATTGAACATCTGGTGCTCTAACTAGATTTTCTAATAAGAAAATTAAATCTCTCGAAGTTCTGTGGCACCAAGGAATTTTTCGAGAGATTTACAAACCAACCGTCTGCTAAATATCCAGAGATTTCTGTGGCCCCCCGACTAAGACTTTTTCGGACCTAACCTTTCTATGGCAGCTTGGTTTAATTTTAAACAAGTATAGAAAACTTATAATTGCGAGGTTTGGAGCCGTTTGCATTGAAAACAAAATTGATTTTTTCTCTAAAACTAGTTTTTCCACCGATCGTTCTTATGGCATGCTACAGTCATTCGATCCGCTGTTTCCTACAAATGTGCAGCGTATTTGTACTTAAGGACTTCGTGCAAAGTTTGGTTAAGATAGCTGTAAAACTGACGGAGGAGATAGCATAGAAACAGACAGACAGGCCGGCAGATATGGCTATCTCCCCTACCCTCTGCAAGGATATAAAAAGAGAAGTAAAACACAGCTACTTACGACACAAAGTGCTGCACTTTTGAGTGTTTGGCCTGATTCATATTACAAACAGTTATGGCTGGAAAAGGAATCTGATGTATGGGGGTCAAAGCTGAGCTAATTCCAATTATCACTGGTGTGCTGTCCCATTTATTAAACACGTTCAATGATAAGTTAACGGCCACACAAATAACAACAAAAAATATTATTCCGAAATATAATTTAACACAACGTGGCAAATTGCTGTCCCAGACGTATTTCAACCCTTGGAGTGAAGTATTCCGTATAAATTCCTTTGCATACTTTTGTACATTATTCAACAATTTTTCCTTCAACCGCTTTAGTAATGCCATGCTTGAGATGTAATTGACTATTAAAAACTGTTCGGACAAAGCTGGTTTCATGAGGAACCCCTAAAATGGGTTACTTTTCTGACCACACTTAATAGTACACTTTGATTGTTTGTTCATTAGCAATTAGTCATTAGTGTTCCTAATGACTTGTATATTGCTTTTTATACCTGTTACTCGTAGAGTGAAAAGGCTATACTAAAGTCGCGCAAATATACGTAACGATCAGAAGGAATTATTACCGACCATACAGTGGCGTAGCGTGTGGTTATGACGCCCTGGGCGGAAGTCGACTTAGCCGCCCCCTCCCCTTGAATCGTTCTAAATTTCAAACTTCTTTCTGTAATTAATTTCTTATTCTTTACATTAAAAACTTCTCTGTAACATAAAGGAACGTACGCAGGATTTTGATTAGGGATGACAAAGCCCTAAATTGTTCGAGGGGTATTATTTTGCTAAAGTTGCTACCACAGACATCGTTAAGTATTATTGGAAAAAAATATTTAACTGTGGGATATATAAGAAAAATGCGTCGCAGGCGCAAAAGCCGCGGAATCGTTTATTACATACCTCCTTAACCAAAATTAAAAAAAAAATTGACTGCGATGGACCGAAACAAAAATTTCAAGGTCGAACATGGTTTTCTGGTTTGATGGCAAATGCGTTTCGAATTTTGTTGTATTACCTCAAAATAACTTTCTTTGTAGTCTGCCTGCAGAGGTGTTTACTGGAGGCTGATATAATTGGACGAGTTCGACTATGTTTTTTGGAAACATAACATAACCCAAACTGTGGAAGTCAATCCGTTCGATCTAAGTGGCAAAGATGCTTAAGTTTAGAAAGAGAACATGAGATGGTCCTGCTCATTGGGCGCCATTATGACCTAAGAAATTGAAAATTTTCTAGAACAGCATTGTAAAACCCGAAAATTCGGAAAATATAGCGAAATTGATGGATTGCGAACTTTGAAGAATTAATGTGAAAATATTATTTGGTGTTTGTTAATTTTTCTTTTATATTTGACACTATCAATTTGTGTTGTATTTTCCATGTAACAAAGGATGAAATAACTCATTCTGTATTGATTAAAAAGTATATTTGAAAACAACTTTCTGATTATGCTCATGGGATAGAAATTTTTGGTTTTTAATCTGAAAAAATGTGGTAATTATTTTATTGTTTGTTTTTAAATTATTGTTCAGTTGACACAACTTTTGTTGCATAAGAAATTTTTAAAGCATACTACAAATCCCCGCCCCCCAGCATGCGCTCTTGATAACATAATCAATAAATTGGAAGGGCTTGATAGGAAGAAGCAGAATGAAATAGTGGAAGATATGAAATCCCCATCTTCTTTGATTACATAACATAAGGTCTAAAATCTACAGCATTTTTGACTCCGTCCATTGTAGACCACTGATCTTTAATACCTATAAACTGACTCGTAAGCGTTCAAAAATGCGCTCAATAAATATTTATTTTATTACTAGATCTTGCAGTGCAGAACCTTGCAGCGTTCTCCATGTTGAAATAACAGCTGATTCTTCATATAAAGTATATATATCGCTCACTTACTGCAAGACTGGCGCAACTATAAAAAATACGATTTTTGACTGCATCGTGTTCGGTATTGTGTAAAATTTTCATATTTTTATACTCTTTTATACTCTCCAAAGGTACATAGAGTATATTAAGTTTGTGCGAAAGTATGTAATAGACTGGCTCTTAACAATAGATTTTAAAATACCGGGCGGAAAAAGTTTCGTTTTGGTCCCAGTAGGTATAACAAAAAGTTCGGCTGTGATCGGACTTCATTTAATGGACGAGCGCTCGCCGTCAAAATCGAAAATTTGAAATATATGGGAAATAAAGGGAATGAGTTTCGGATTTAATATATATCAGGGATGCGAACCGCTCTGAAATAAGGACTGGTTCGGTTCAGTGGTTCACACAGTTTTTGTACCGCCGGTTCGGTTCATTACATGGTTTTTGGGGCTTACTGAACCGCGGTTTCGGTTCGGTTCGGTTCGGTTTGCGCTGAATTCATTTAACAAACTAAAGAAATGTATTTTTGATACATTACATTAAGCTAACAAATAGCAGTGTAAAATTTATGACCATCTGACACATAGCAGCTATCTGGGAAAACAGAAATCGGCCCTTAGTCAGATTATTTAGGTTAGGTTTATGTGGTTTAGTCAAGTTTTTTAGTTATTATATAATAAACATTTCATTTTTATTAAACTCAAAATTTGCTTTGATTACATAACGATATCTTTAAGACTGTGTTATTTAATGAAGACATTTCTAATCGATTGAATGCATTTCAAAACAACAGGAGATATATAGAGTTTAAAGAACTAAAATTTAGTTCAATATGTTGAAATTTTAGTTAAGATTTAGTAATAATATATCTCATAGTAAAGTTCAGATCAAGTTAATTTTCAAATTTTTGCCACGCCCCTCTCTCCCCTCTTTAGAAAAAACGTCATATCTCCCACAGTTTTGTAGATAGATGGTTCGCCTTCTAAAGATATTTAGTAATTAAGATTATTTATCCATTTGACAAAGAAGTGGTTAAGATTGGATGATACGGATCGATCGGACGAGTTATAAAGAAGACAAACAATTATGATATGACATATACAAACTTTGGTGGTAGTGAGTATGTTATAGTCTGATTTTACAGATTTTGATAGGTCCGAAATATATCTTTACCATATTTTTCGTGATCTATTGGGCACGCTGTTGCTTTCTACCAAATAATGCGCTGCGATTTGGCTCAGTATGATTAATCAATTGGTAACTCAATGTCTAGTTGAAATGAACCGAACCGAACCATTTTATTTTTCGGTTTTTGGTTCGGTTCAGCATTTTTATAAACACACCGGTTCGGTTTACGGTTCGGTTCATGAGCGCAAAAAGCGGTTCGGTTCGGTTCAAAACCGGTTCAGTTCAGAACCGGTTTGCATCCCTGATATATATATATTCTTGATCAGCTTCAACAGCCGAGTCAATGTAGCCATGTCCGTCCGTCAGTCCGTCCGTCTGTCCGTCCGTCTGTCCGTCCATCTGTCCGTATTTCCGTCCGTCCATATGAACAAACAGACTTCAGAGATGGTAAGAGATAGGGGTTTGACATGTATGGGACAAATGCTTCTTATACTTCCAGGCAGATCCAGTTTATTTTCAATTTTTGCCACGCCCCCTCCTGCCACCGCAATTTGAAAAAAACGTCATATCTTCCACAGTTTTGTAGGTAGATGATTTGTACCTTCTAGAGACAGTTTGAAATTATCTTAGTAATTATATAGGATATGTATCGATTTGCCGAAGAATTGATCGGATGAGCGGTTCTCAAGTTATTAGCAAACGAGAAGGCCAAGCTAACTTCGTCTTTGCCGAAGTTTTTATACCCTTGTAAATGCTTTATTTAATACATCAGAGTTTAAGAACGCCAGCATTAAAACAAACAATTTTTCTAAATAAAACCCACTTTTCGACCGATAGTTCCTATGACAGCTATAGAATATAGTCAATCGATTTTGACCAAAACTTTCAAATCTGTGTAAAAGCGTATAATATAAATAATCGCTGAAGTGAGACACGTTAACATTGAAAACAAAAAAGTTTTTCTCATTAAAACCCACTTTTCGACCGATAGTTCCTATGGCAGCTATAAGATATAGTCATCCGATCCGGTCGGTTCCGACATATTAGCAGTGTGCAGTGTGCAAAGTTTCAGCTCGATAGCTTTAAAACTGAGAGACTAGTTTGCGTAGAAACAGACGGACAGACGGACAGACAGACGGACGGACAAAGCTCAATCGACTCAGCTCGTCACCCTGATCAAGAATATATATAGTTTATAGGGTCGGAAATGAATATTTCTAAGCGTTGCAAACTTCTAGGCAAAATTATAATAACCTTTGCAAGGGTATAAAAAGAATAAAAAAATCCTCCTCCCCCGCACCACAAAATAACACCGCATTTTATTTAACAAAGAGAGAGACAGAGGGAGAGAAACTTAGAGATGAGCACAGCGGCAGCGCTTCATTCAGTTTCTTCTCCGGGTACAGAGTATATATATAGTCGGGCTTGACCGACTTTCAACCCCAATTTTTATGTTACAAAGTCACGGCGGTCATCTAAGGTTTCTTTATTAAATGAATTCAAAAAAATATACAGGTTTTGTATGTACTAAAAATACATGGTTCCTTTCTTTTCCTCGAGGTCTCGTTATGCTTGCACATAACTCCAAAACTCAGAAACACAACACACCACAACGAACGGAGGCTGCGTAGCACAGGCCGCATTGGCGATGGGAAGCACTTCACACACTTTATTGCTCTTTTGCCACATTTTGCGGCTTCTAACTTAAATTGGTCAGATATATACAAACTTTGTTATAGTCCGACCGACTTTCTTTCTTGTATATTATTATTATCAGGCTTGCAAACCCAGTCAATTTTTTCGAGACTCCGCTCCTTGGGTTCGCACCAAAAATCGAAAATGGTTAGTTTTCGGAAATTTTAGGTTCGGGGTTTTGGGGAGAAGTTTTTGTTTATAACTTTGATTCGGATCAAGTTTTCTCAAATGGTCTAGACCGATAAGGGAAGGGGTGCGGCCAACAGACGGGAGTTCGGAAATTTACCAATCAGCGCAGAGTATCAGCTCTTGGAGGCAGCAGTTAAATCCGAAATGGCAAAACCTGGCCAGCATGCACGGAGTGGAGCTTTCTATGAGTAGCCAGAGAGACTTCGGCGTTGCTGGAAGGCCCAAGGCAGCCATTTCGAATAAGTTGTTCTACAACTTGTAGCCATTGAGTAACCGAATTAAAAGAAGAAAAAAGATTTGAAAAATATTTTTTCGTTTTAATTTTATGACCAAAACACCGTGTACCAAAACAATTGCGATTACTATGTAGAATCACATGTGCAATATACAAGAAAAAGAGAATATTGTATGAATTATTCTGAAATTATTCTTACTGGAGACCTAAATAGTGCCATTCTTCGTGAAATTCATCTTCAAGACAATATGGAATCTATTGGACTAAAACTTGTAAATGCATCAGCTGCGACACATTTTACTAGTACCTGTGATACACTATAAGACGTATTTTTCGTCTACAATATAAAACTTGACTATAGTGACTACGAGATAGAATATAGCGATTTTAAGAATATTGACTAGAGAAATTAAATGATGACTTTACTACGTGCAGTTGGAATTTGATTTATAATCTTCCTACAATTGACACCCAGCTTGACTTTTTACAGTATAACATTAAGTTCCATTATGATCGCACATTTCCGCTCAAGCGCAAATTATGTAGGCATACTGACAAACCGTGGTTTAATAATTACATAAAGAAACACATAAATCTTCGCGATGATGCCATTTGTAAATGGAAACGCTTCAAAACAGAAAACCTTCGAATGCGATATAAAAATCGTCCTTCTTAGATTTTTTGCAAAAATTAATTATTTCCTCCAAACGTTAGTATAAATACAGCAAACTTTATCATGCAACCTCCAATAGACAAACATTTAACTATTTTAAGAATTTGGGAGTTAGTAAGCCTATGTCTTCCATAAGAATTAATGTTGACCCCGACGAACTAAAAAAAAAGTTTGTACACTCACCAGTACCTGGAATTACGAGTAATAGTCTTAACAGTCTTCCCTAAAAAGAATGTGATAATCATTTTAGTTTTTCTTGCGTTAGTCAGTGGGATGTCTTGGAATCTATCCTTTTAATTAAGTCGAATGCTACTGGACTGGATGACATTAACCCAAAGTTCGTAAAAACAATTCTTCCAAAAATTTTGACGTACTTAACCTATATTTTTAATAAGGCCTCAACCACCTCAAAATTTCCGAACTCTTAGAAATTAGCGAAGGTTGTCCCGTAGCCCAAATCCACTAATGAGTACAGGCCAATATCTACGCTTCCGTACTTATCTAAAATACTTTTAGAAAAAACAGAAGTTGCATAATAGCAATTCTGAAAATAACGGAGGACATTCGAAAACAAATTGACATTGGAAATATAACATTATTAACTTTACTCGATTACAGTAAAGCATTCGACACAGTTAACCGCGATGTATTATGCACTAAACTACACCGCATGTATATGTTCTTAAGCACCGTTGTAGACCTTCTAAAATCTTATTTAAGTAATCGACAATAACTGTAGCTACAAGTACGGCCTCCTTATCGTTTTTGACCCTAAATGAGCGCGTTGCCAGCACCTACCAATCATCTAACATAAATCATTAATCAACCAAAATGTGTTTGACTGCTGGTGAACGTAATTGATAGAATTTTCAAGCAACAATGCTACCGGTATTTTTTGTTGGGGGAAATTTTGAATTTTTGACAACAAAAATCTAAATTAAGAAGAAATATTTTCCAGCCTAACCCATCAATCAATTAATATGCACTGCCATTGATTTCCACTACCGCACAGATTTACCCAATCAAAGTTCATTCGCATGAAATCAAAAATGGTTTCAGAGAACTTAATCCCAAAAAAGCACCAGGACATAATCTGATTAATCCTAAAATGATCATGGAACTTCCAAGTCCTGCCATTTCATATATCTGAAGAATCTTCAATGCTGTACTGCGATGTGGATACTTTCCAACTCGGTGGAAGAAATCGACAATCATAATGATTCAGAAACCAGCAAAGGACAAAACTCATGCGTCATCTTATAGACCCATTAGCCTTGTTTATTAAAAGTACTTGAGAAGATCTTACTTCACGTGTAGAGCCCCGTCAGAGGTCTGAGGGCATTCTTTCCTTGATGGATTAACTTTGGATCCATTTGGGGCTGGGGTTCACTCTTAATGCTTTTGCTTGTCTCATCCCCCTAGTGATTACCCAGGAGGCTACCCTAAGCGTATTCTCTTTCTTTCTCAAAGCCCTTTTATTGTGTGTTGGCCCTACCATTGCGATGGCTGCACCCTTGCGTGCTAATTCGTCGGCCAATTCGTTTCCTAGGATATTGTTATGTCCCGGTATCCATCGTAGGGTCACGTTTTTCCTGCTGCCTAGTTGGTCCAATTTGTGCTTTGTCTGCAAGAGTAGTTCAGATGTGAACTTATTGCTGCTGAGCTATCGGAGAGGATAGCTTTTTCTCTATTATGGTAGTTCTTTCCCATAATAAGGTCTGCAACACGGAAGATGACACATACTTCGGATTGAAATATGCTTGTAAATTCTCCCAATGGTTCAGATATTTTCGCTCCTGGTCCTGCAACCCCAAGTCCAGATTCTTGATGCGTTAGAGACCCTTCTGTGTACAACATAATTAAGTGTGCTAGCATTTTATGTGTCTCTTCTTCTGAGATCCATTCTCTCTTATTGCTATGGTGCATAGTGAAATTCCAGTCAAAGTGGTACTCTGCCACCATTTCGTCTCTGAGTAGATGGATTACAGAGATTTCCTTCTCTAGCTTTTCAGAGTCCCTTAGGCTTACTATGTAGTTTCTTCCCAATCCTTAAGCTGTTAATCTAAGCAGTGTTGTTTTTTTACTTAAGGCAGATGGTATGGTGGAATGGTGTTAGCTCCATCAGAACCTTGAGTGCCACTGTCGGACAGGTGCGCTTGGCTCCGGTCATGCATATACTTGCCAGCCTTTGCAGTTTTTGCAGAGGAGGTTTGCTCTATCTTCCCACACAACAGCTCCATAAGTAAGCATCAGTCTCACAACCATGAGGTATAGCCATCGGAATATGTGGTGCCATGTCCCACGATTTTTCGGCAATGCTCCTGCATGTGAATAGTGCTCTAGGACTCTTGCTAAGTGAGTACTCTAAGTGCTTATCAAATCTCAGCTTGTTGTCAAAGACAACGACACGATATTTGATTTCTATTTCTGGTAGCCGGCCATAATGGTTTTCGCAGGGTTTTCCTCTAAACAATGTCTCATAGGGTTTCTTCGTAATTTCCTCTCTCAAGGATGACAGTGTCATTAACGTATCCATGGCATGTTGTGCCGAGGGATGCGAGTCTTACTAGAACTTCTCCCTGAGTGCATCCTCAAGTGGTGGTTACTGTGACATGGAAAATACCCAGTTGAAAGACTGCTGGTCATGATCTTCTTGAGGATGGGAAGAAGTATGTCCTTTCCTTCCTGCAGGAATGCTGGATAAATTCTCTCCGGTCCGGGGGATTTTAAAGGCTGTAATGTTCCAATTGCCCATTCAAGACTGCCTGCAGACACCGGGAAATTTCCCGGGAAGTGAGTGTCTAGATAGGCTTCCACCAAGGGGCATCATTTCATTTCTCGATTTCTAAGAGAGCAATTCTCTTCGTACGCATCGATTATTTTTTTGGTTAGTTCGTCGACTACAATTTCTAGTTCTAGGGGGTGTTTCGCTAACTGAAGTTACAAATGTTGATGTGTTGTTGGGCCGTTTTCGTTGTGTATTTGTTGGTTTTGTTTGGGGTTGTTAATTTTGGCCGTCTTTCCTCACTCCAGTCAAAACACTTTTTGGCTTAGTTTTCTTCCTACGCGTTTCGGCAAATTTTTTTTTTTTGCCTTCTTCAGGGAGTCTGTATATTTCATATCTTCTTCTTCTTCTTCTTGATTGGCCCGATGCATGCATCACAACCGTTCGACGGTCTCGGCCGCTGCCAACAATGTCCGCCAGTCGCTTCTGCTCCGTGCGAGCTGGGACCAATTGGTCAAACTAAGCTTGGCAAGGTCTGCCCGAACCTGGTCATCCCACCTTAGTCGAGGTCTCCCCCGCCTGCCTCTTCCTCCGTAATCAGCCGCCTTCGAATAATAAGCTTTCCTTACTGGAGCTTCTTCGTCCATCCTGGTGACATGTCCTAACCAGCGCAGCCGCTGTTGCTTTATGCGCTTGACCAGACAGGTGTCCCCATAGAGCTCATACAGTTCGTCATTATTTCGAATGCGGAAAACATCGCCAACTTTTATAGGTCCATAAATCCTCCGAAGAATCTTTCGTTCAAACACGCCAATCGCCGCTTCATCCGCTGCTGTCATTGTCCATGCTTCTGCGCCGTATTGCAGGACTGGGATGATTAGCGACTTGTATAGGGCTAATTTTGTTCTTCGCTTGAGGTCCCTGCTCTTGAGCTCTCTACTTAGCCCGTAGAAGCATCGGTTTGCAAGAGTGATCCTTCGTTGTATTTCCAGACTGATGTTGTTGTCGCTGGTTATCGTCGTTCCGAGGTAAACAAAATCCTCTACAACTTTAAAGTTGTATTCTCCCATTGTAACAAATTGTCCAAGACGCAAGGACTTTTTGTCCGCGGATACAAGGTATTTCGTCTTGTCCTCATTTACCGCTAAACCCATCAGTTCTGACTGCCTCTCAATCTCCGAAAACGCCCTGCTTACCGCCCGTTCGTTTTTGCCGATGATGTCGATATCATCGGCATATGCGAGTAGCATTAGATCTTTATAAACACAAAACAATAAATCAAATTAAACATACATACATACATATTCACTACACTACTTAATGTAAGTACCAATTCTTGTGGTCGTCATTTTTCCGTGTATTGCACTAGTGATTGTCGATGTAAGTATTGTTTATCATTTAATTGTTAATGTTGTTGTTTTTAATTCGTACATCCCTGCCAAAACTTTTAAAGCCTGAAACAATTTTAGGCCTCTGGGGAAGGCATGCCTTTGGTTCCAAATTATCGTGGATTCTCTCGTTTACAGACACCTGCAGACATAGCCAAAGAGGCAGATCCGCATTTTAATTCCCTTAGTTCATTGCTTAAGCTAAGTTCACACAGGCAGATAATTGAGCCAAATTTTCATTAAAATGAAGATGATTGAAGATTTTACAGGATTTAAAACAATAGTTCCACAATTTGGCCTTTATGGCCAAATTTTCATCAAAATTTGTCCAAATTATTTGCCTGGTTGAACTTAGCTTTAGACCTATCGCTAATCTCCCATCATAGTAACAAGTCGTTCAAAAAAAATCCTTCTCCTTCTCTGTAAAATGCATGCTTTACTTTCTAAAATTGGCGCGCAATAAATAAAACAAAAATTCGCAAGATGGCAAGGCGCTGCCAATTCACTTTTAGTGCCTTTCCAGCCCTCCCGGTGTGACCGTGGCGCAAATGCCCAAATTCATAATCCATCTACATGAGACAACCGATTGCACAAAATCCACCTAGTTGCGAAATCTAGGTGGATTTCGATTTGAGCAAAAACAGGAACATGAGAAAACGGCCCTTAGAATTTTATGTCAGCAACAGATTTTTTTTCTGTTCGACAAAATGAGTCACAACGGAAGAGTTCACCATTGGAGCCGGAGTGTCACATGGTAGCAGTTTTCGGTCCTTTTCTGTTTATATTGTACACTGCAGACATACAAACAGACCCCAATATCTACTTTTGCGGATGATACGGTAAAGATTAATAAGCAGAAGTGTAAACACGTGACGATCACAATGAAAAACACTCACACACATTCTCAAAAATTTATGGATTTGTTAAATCAATAAATTCATATGAATGTCTGAACAAAATCAGGCTGACGCAGCAATCGTTAACCAATCATACATTTTGTTCGATTTCTATTCAACAAACATGATTGTCAAATTTTCCAATCCCAATCGGCAATCACTGTATTCAGCAGGTAAAATCGGCAATCGTAAATCACAAATCGGAAATTAGAATTATCTGCTGAATTGGCCCATTGATTCGAAAAAATTTTAAATTAAACTGAATGCCAACAGCCTTCATTGGCTAATTAACTCCCGTTCCCCCCTTAAGCTGGAATATGTACAAGGTCGAATGTACAAAAGCATCATAATGCCTGTCCTGGAACTTCGGCTCACAGCTATGGAGAAATGCCTGTGCGAGCAGAGTGGACATTCTTCAAAGATCATAATAAAAAACTCTTAGAACACTCACTGGAGTGCCATGGTGCATTAGCAACGAGTGTATCCACAACGACTTGAGAATTTCATTGGTCGAAACTAAAATACAGCAACTCAAACGCAAAGATTCCTTGAAGCTTCTTGCCCACCCAAATGAACTTGCACAATCTCTTCTAAATTAAGACTAAAAATATTATTGTTAGTCTCATTAAGAGAAAATTCAATAAGTACTCAAAATAAAGCCTTCAATATTCTGCCAGCTTAAGGTTTTGATATGCTTGCACATAACTTGAAAAACAGAAACAATACACACCACAAAGGAGGCTAGTTGATCGTATAGCTGTTTCATTGGTATCTCTTCCAAATCATCAGCTATCTTTGGTGGTTTGTACTGAAGCCAACAGCCATATCTTCATGCCAGAGCTGCCATAGTTGTTTGGAAATCCCTAAACGTGTCGATTAGAAAAACCGGCACCACGAGAAGAGCGCTGGATACCGGTATCCTCTGTGGAGCAGGCTTTGTTCGGAAAATAATAGGACTGATTTTCTTCCGCCGCGACTGTACTTCGGAGCATGCGCGCACCGACTGAATGCGGTAGAGGGCGTTCCTAGCTAACGAACGAGCAGCTGGTCAGTTGTCTCCGAGCCCCTGTAGAGTCAGGACAGGCATTTTCGCGCAACGTGTTTCTGTGAGGGGTGCGAGCCGGCAAGAGGTACGCGATTAAATTCTGTGTGAAACTCGGTAAATCAAAAATGATCAAGCAGGCTTACCCAGATGTTGCTTTAGCAAGAAGTGGTGTGTTTCGGTGGCACCAGGCCTATTTGGAGGGCCGGGAAGAGGTCGCTGATGAAGATCGTGCTGAAAGACCTTCGACTTCGACAAACACCTGTGTGAAACTGGGTAAATCAAATATGATCAAGCAGGCTTACCCAGATGTTGCTTTAGCAAGAAGTGGTGTGTTTCGGTGGCCCAGGCCTATTTGGACGGCCGGGAAGAGGTCGCTGATGAAGACCGTGCTGAAGACCTTCGACAAACACCGACAATGTGACTCGTGTGCGCAAAGTTTTGAACTCAGACCGTCGACTAAGTATTCGTTTAATTGCCCCGATGTCAAATTTACCCAAAACTGTGGTTCATGACATTGTGATGGAGCATTTGAACATGCGCAATCGGTGCAATCCTTGTGAACAGCTACCAAACCAAGGCCTGCATCTCAACGCATCCACAGCCGCCCTACAGCCCAGATGTGGCCATCCGGACTATTTTTTTGTTTCCTCGCCTGAAAAGGCCGATAAAAGGAAAGCATTTTGAGACGACAGAGTATGTGTATGTGTGTGTCCCCAATTTGGCTTTACTATGCTAGTGAAGTTGTGGCCGTCTGTGGCCCAGCGGTGCGTGTGCTGGACTGCTGGGCGGGAGTGCGTGGGTTAGATTCCGCCTCTAAACATCTAAAAATTAAAAATTTTTTTCTTTCTTTAGAAAAATAGCTTTTACACATACGGTCACCTTCACCAGCTATGGGCGCGAGCTCTTGTGGGTAAAATTTAAAGCACACACGCCAAGAGATTGTGAGAAGGCTTGGCTTGGCCCCGTTTGAGAAGCTGTATAGCCAATTTTACACTACATTTACATGTTAGTGAAAGAGATTTCCTTAATCAAGGTATAATCTTGGAAATTAGTCAGTAGGTTTAAAACAGTGTCCGGCACCGTTCAACTTTCTGTGTATACAAGTAGCGACGTCCATCCTCTGTAGCAGCGGCGTCGATACACAGACAATATACGAGCGTACACTGCTCTCTTTTGCAATAACAAACATGTGCTAACTGAGAGCGCTCTCGCGTGTCTGAACACACACATGCAAAGGCAAAATGAGCATGTGTGTTTTGCCGGACACTGGTTTAAAATGTGACTGATATAGGGTGCATCCAATTTTCGAAAAAAAAAGTTGATTCCACTTTTAACGCTGGTTCTGCCAACTTTATTTCATTTTCATACGATGAATATCGATAAGTATTGATGCGGTAAGACATTCTGATAACAAAATTAAGAGCAAATGGGTCTAATCGAAGGTTAATTTATTTTTATACCCCTGGAGAGGGTATATTGAAATTGTCCGGATGTTTGTAACGCACAGAAGGAAGCATCTCCGACCACATAAAGTATATATATTCTTGATCAGCGTGAAGAGCTGAAATGATATAGTCATGTCCGTCTGTCCATTTGTCAGTTTTAAAGCTTTCGTAACTAAACTTAGCACGAAGTCTTTTGGTACAAATACGCTGCACATTTGTCGGAACCGGCCGGATCGGATGACTATAGCATATAGCTGCAATAGGAACGATCTGTTGAAAAAATAGTTTTAGTAAGAAAAACTTTTTTGTTTTTCATGCAAACGTCTCCGAACCTAGTATTCATAAGTTCTCTATGCTGTCAGTGACTGCCTGTCACATATTTTGAGGCTCAAAATTTGAGCAAGTTTTTTGAAAATCGGGCAACTATGTCAAGTTTGATCCAAATCGGATGACTATAGCATACAGCTGCCATAGGAAAGATCGCTCGAAAAAATAGTTCTAGTAAAAAAAAATTTTTGTTTTCAATGGTAGCGTCTTTATACTATAGAAATGTTATCTGTTTCAACACAATTTTGGAGAATTTGATTCAAATCGGATGAATATATCGTAGAGCCATATACAAACAAACTTTGCACTAGTCTTTTTTACAAATACGCCCTTTTGGAGAGGGTATATTGAAATTGTCCGGATGTTTGTAACGCACAGAAGGAAGCATCTCCGACCACATAAAGTATATATATTCTTGATCAGCATGACGAGCCGAGTTGATATAGCCATGTCCGTCTGTCCGTCCGTCCGTCCGTCCGTCTGTCCGTCTGTTTCTATGCTATCTCCTCCGTCAGTTTTAAAGCTATCTCAACCAAACTTTGCACGAAGTCTTTTGGTATAAATACGCTGCACATTTGTCGGAACCGGCCGGATCGGATGACTATAGCATATAGCTGCCATAGGAACGATCGGTTAAAAAAGTAGTTTTAGTGAGAAAAACTTTTTTGTTTTCAATGCTATCGCTACCAAACCTCGTATTTATAAGTTTTATATGCTTTCACATAATTTCAGCAGGTTTTATGCCAATCGGGCAACTATATAGCATAGCTGCCATACAAAAGATAGATCTGAAAAAAAGTTTTAGTATGAAAAACTTTTTTGTTTTCAATGCTATCGCTCCCAAACTATAGCATATAGCTGCCATAGGAATAATCGGTCGAGAAAATAGTTTTAGTGAGAAAAACTTTTTTGTTTTCAATGGTAGTGTCTTTGTTCGTTTCAGTTATAAATATGATCTGTCTCAACACAATTTTAGAGAGTTTAATCAAAATCGGATGAATATATCGTATAGCTGCCATATAAAAAACTGGCAGAAATATATCATGCTCCAAGGGTATATAAACTTCGGTCGAGCCGAAGTTAGCTTTCCTCTATTTTTTTCAATGTTATCGCTCCCAACCCCCGTATTTATAAGTTTTCTATGATTTCACATAATTTCACCGAGATTTCACCGACGGACCCATGTTTTTTTTTAAAAAAATTTCAAAGAAAATAATAAAAATTTGGCGGTTGGCAATCTTAATCATTTAGTTTGTTCCAAGTAGATTTGTTTACATCAATTTTGGAATATGATATCTCCCAAATGGCCGCCTCTGGCGTTGATGGCGTATTGTGCCCTTTTTGCAGCATTTTCCATCGATTTCGCCAACATTTCGGCCGGAATAGCGGCTATTTCTTCACGAATGTTGTCCTTGAGCTCTTCTACGGTCCTTGGCTTGTTAACGTAAACCTTTGACTTCAAATATCCCCACAAGAAGAAGTCAGGCGGCGTCAAATCGGGCGAACGCGGTGGCCAGTCCAAATCACCACTTTTCGACATCAAACAGCCCGGAAACAATTTCTTCAGAAAATCGATTGTTATGCGACTTGTGTGCGGTGGAGCGCCGTCTTGTTGAAACCAGAACTGCCTCATACGCTTTCGACGAATAATTGGCATCACAAAATTGGTCATCATGTCGCGATAACGCTCCTGGTTGATGGTAACAGCATGGCCATTTTCATTTTGGAAGAAAAACGGCCCAATGACCGTTTTCGCACTAACGCCGCACCAAACTGTGACTTTTTCGTCATGAAGAGGCAGTTCTTGAATCTCCTGAGGATTTTCAGTGGCGTAAATACGGCAATTTTGCTTATTTACGGTCCCATTCAATGTGAAATGTGAAAATGTGAAATTTTTTAAAAGCACGTTGAGTTTTCACAATTGACTTGTTCTGTTGAATGTAAATTTCAACTATTTCAGAGCGCTCGCGTGGCGTGTATTGTTCCATGGTAAAAATCTGCTTGGACTGACGCTTCAAACGCGGTATGTCATTAAGCGATCTGACATCTCTGTCAAAAGTTATGGCGTTGCCAGATGGGTCCGTCGAATATGGGCAACCCTGTATATAGTATAGCTGCCATACAAAAGATAGGTCTCAAAAAAGTTTTAGTATGAAAAACTTTTTTGTTTTCAATGCTATCGCTCCCAAACTCGTAGCTGATTAATATGATATGCTAACACACAATTTGGACAAGTCTGATCCAAATCGGAAGACTATAGCATAGCCATAGGAATGATCGGTCGAAAAAATAGTTTTAGTGAGAAAAACTTTTTTGTTTGCAATTGTAGCGTCTTTGTACGTTTCAGTTATGAATATTATCTGTCTCAACACAATTTTGGAGAGTTTGATCAAAATCGGATGAATATATCATATAGCAGCCATATAAAAAACTGGCAGGAATATATCATGCTCCAAGGGTATATAAACTTCGGTCGAGCCGAAGTTAGCTTTCCTCTATTTTTATACACTTGAAAAGTGTATTATAATTTTGCCACATAAAGTATATATATTCTTGATCAGCATGACGAGCTGAGTCGATTGAGCTTTGTCCGTCCGTCTGTCCGTCTGTCTGTTTCTACGCGAACTAGTCTCTCAGTTTTGGAGCTATCGAGCTGAAACTTTGCACAGAGTCTTCCTTTTACTGCACGCTGCTAATATGTCGGAACCGACCGGATCGGATGACTACTTCTTGTAGCTGCCACACAAATGTTCGTTCGGAAAATGGGTTTTAGTAAGAAAAACTGTTTTGTTCTCAATATTACTGCTCTCTGTTTTTAAGCTGATCTGCGAAGTTTGGTCGAAGTCGCTAACCTCGCGTAGAAACAGACAGACGGACGGCCAAAGCTTAATCGACTCAACTCGTCATGCAGATCAAGAATATATATACTTTATGTGGTCGGAGATGATTCCTTCTTGGCGTTGCAAACTTCTGGGCAAAATTATAATACACTTTTCAAGTGTATAATGGGCGTGTTCACCAGCATACACCAACCATCTAACAAAAATCATCAATAAAAAAATAAGTGTTAGACTGCTGGTGAACGAGTTTGATACAATTTTTTAGGCAACAGAGTTATCGATATATTTTTGCTGGCGGAAGGTTTGAATTTTTGACAACAAACAGCTTAATATAATTAAGAACTGACTACCAAATATTTAGGACCGTCATCACTAGCACCAACTGCTCCTGGAATTCCCCTTGAATTTTCCTTAAGACTTTGTTAGTCATTAAATGTTTGTTGTAAGCCCGGTCCCGGCGAGAATGTGCACATAAAATAGAATATCCGATGGCCAAATCCACAAAGTGGCAATGGGCTAAGAGCAGGTGGGTAAATAAGGACAATTCGTTCCTGTCCCGCCACGATCCTGACCACGGCTGTCCCGTCCCGATCCCGACCAACAAATTTTAATTCAATATCGTCGCGCGTCTCTCGGGTCCCGCTGGAATCCCGTAGCGAGCCCATCTCTAGCTATGAGTTCTTAACGATGCTCGGGACATCATAAAATAATCCATAAATTTGTTCATTCTATATTTTTGTACTGTCCCAACTAGTAGTGTGGCGAAAAGATTTGAGTTTCCTTCTACTTAGAGCTGGGCAATGGCAAAAAAGATGAAGTAATGTCTCCTCCTGTTGTTCTAAAGAAATCGCTGTGAGCGACTATCAAGCCCGCTGCATGCCTTCTAATAAGGCAGTGACCCGTTATGGCCCAGACCAGAAGTAAGATTTTTCCCTTTCAGGTTAAACGAGGACCACGTGACCCCAGCTACCAGGCGCCGGGTTTCATTCCTTGTGATTATCTTGCATGAGGGTATTGGCCATCCTAACCAGCTCTTCTCCGGGAGGAGCTGAATGGTATTGCATTGACAAACTGTGATGTGGTGTCCATATACCCAGATGAGGTGGTTACTACGCTTACGCAGGGCTTCTCCTTTTTGGAGTGACGGCTTTCCAAGATTCCCTCCTCCTGCGCAACAACCAGTAGAGCCTTCAGAGCCTTGCACGAATTTCCGTGAGCTACTGGCGAAACCACGTCCTCTGTCATTTCATTTATTATTTGCATTTCACATTCATTTTGCATTTGCCTTTTCCAAATTGCTTGTTTGTTTACTTCTGACAGCTGTGTGCTATCGATAACAAATCATAAACAAGCAATTCTAACAAACTATTTCTTTGTTAGATTCACAAAATCACGAAAAATAGCAAACATGATTGCGCATAATGCCCGTTCACCAGCACAATCTAACAAAAATAGTCGATTTTTTGTCATCGATGTATGCTGCTGAACACGCTCAATGACATTATATTCCATATTTATATTATTTTGATGGAATAGATTAAATTAAGTTGAACTAAAGTGAGAAAGTGCCTTCAGATTATTTAATTTACTACCGCGGGATCAGTCTCCTTCCCATTGCATATAAGGTTCTGTCGCGCATTATTTGTGAACGTCTAAAGCCGCTCATTAACACACTGATTGGACCTTATCAGTGTGGCTTTAGACCTGGAAAATCCACCACAGACCAGATATTCACACTACGACAAATCCTGGAGAAGACCTACGAGAGAGGCATCAACACACACCATTTTTGTTGATTATAAATCAGCCTTCGACACGCCGATAAGGTCAAGGTTTTTCGAATCCTTGTCTATTCCAGCAAAGTACGTTCGTCTTTGCATGATGACGTTGAGAAGTACACAAGATAGGAAAGAACCTTTCCGAACCATTTGATACCAAGAGAGGTTTTAGGCAGGGCGATACCTTATCGTGTGACTTCTTTAATCTACTGATGGAATATATACTGCGCCGGTGCCCACATGCCAACAGAACGTGCGCCTTTATTTATAAAGATCTAATGCTACTCGCATATGCCGATGATATTGACATTATCGGCAAAAACGAACGGGCGGTAAGCAGGGCGTTTTCAGAGATTGAGAGGCAGTCTGAACTAATGGGTTTAGCGGTGAATGAGGACAAGACGAAATACCTAGTATCCGCGGACAAAAAGTCCTTGCGTCTTGGACAATCTGTTACAATGGGAGAATACAACTTACAACTACGGGCTAAGTAGGGAGCTCAGGAGCAGAGACCTCAAGCGAAGAACAAAATTAGCCCTGTACAAGTCGCTTATCATCCCAGTCCCGCAATACGGCGCAGAAACATGGACAATGACAGCAGCGGATGAAGCGGCGATTGGCGTGTTTGAACGAAAAATTCTTCGGAGGTTTTATGGACCTTTAAAAGTTGGCGATGATTTCCGCATTCGAAATAATGACGAACTGTATGAGCTCTATGGGGACACCTGTATGGTCAAGCGCATAAAGCAACAGCGGCTGCGCTGGTTAGGACATGTCACCAGGATAGACGAAGAAGCTCCAGTAAGGAGAGCTTATTATTCGAAGGCGGCTGACTATGGAGGAAGAGGCAAGCAGGGATGACCAGGTGCGGGCAGACATTGCCAAGCTTGGTGTGACCAACTGGTCCCAGCTCGCACGCAACAGAAGCGACAATTAAGAAGAAGAAGAAGACTTAGGCCCTCTGAGTCTAATCATATTTTTAGGCTTAAGCCAAACATATTTAGGGAATAGCTAGTTATATGATCTCTTCGATCAATAGAATTGAATGCCACTTTTAGAGTGTGCATCCTTTTTTATGCCTTTTTCGTTACAAACTACTGTATACATACACATACATACAAGCACAGAGAGTTAGACAGAAACATCTTAAGCCTGCGGGACGGCCGCAAGGCAATGCTTCGCAGATTCGATGACATACATTATGTCAGCACCACAAGAACCAAAAATTTCTATTTTATAAAAAATTGTTGGAATTAAGCATGATTTTGCAGTTAGAAGCCCAAGATTTTGAGTTTGATGAGCAGGATGTGGCCCGCTCAACAAATGCAATTTCAGAGTTGTTAAAAATAACCCTTTGAAGGTCACTGACGTTCAATGGCTTGTAAATAATCCCGCAAGTTAAGTTTCGCAGTTGCTAATTGTTTACACTCATTGTAATACACTCATTAAGTTCTGGTAAAGGATGACTAACATACAGTTGTACATCATCAGCATTTACATAGATGGACATTACATTTGCACAAACATTGAGAAAGGTTATTAATATATAAAAAACAGAAGCCTCGTGAAAGCGGTAAGAACCCGGAAGCGCGTGTGTCAGTAATTACTGCCAGTGTCCAATTACTAAGATATGTATCTAAGACATGTTGCGGTTGACAAAAAATTAGGAAACTTATTTGATAATTTTTAGAGGAACCTGTGAGAATTGAGCACAAAATGAAAAAAATTAAAGCAAAGAAGACTAAAAAACCAAACTACAATTACTTGGAGAGCTGCGGGATGGAGAAATAAGTGAAGCTGTTTAAGGAGGGCGAGTAGCACCCGTTTTGAAGGAATCTGGAAAATAAAAAGCATTTCATAGTTATTAAAGAAATAGTTGTGGGCAGGCTCAAGGTCGTGTATATTTTATGTGATTTATTTTTCATTGAAACACAGTTTGTTTTTATCTCCAATATATTTCGAGATTCGGTCGGCATTCTGCATCAGGGCTGTATAACAATAACACATAACAATTCGAAATTGTACACATACAGAGAGCAACAGCGTTAAATTAGTCAGCCGCGGAGTTTGAAACTGAGTCTATTTTCTTATTACTAAGGTCAAGTAGGTGTCTGTACATGTAATGCAATTTTCTGTGTCCATTTTATAATTCATTCTACTATGAGTGGGCGTGCTTATTATGTACAACATTTCTAAAGTGAACCGTTTGTTGTATTGTTGTTCCAGTTGCAGTATGCTCACATTTGTGAAATCTGCTGCATAACTATAAGATCGCCGGCATCGCAAATTATCGCCGATATTGTGATGGAAGAAGTTTTAAGCCAAAAATCAAACGTATGACTTCTCACCACATATGTGGAAGACTACTATATTGAACACTTTAAAAAGCTAACAAATATCACAAAGACATAAGGTTCACGATTAAGTTAGAAATTGACCAAAATCTACCGTTCTTGGATCCCATCGTACATAGGAAGGACACTACATTAAAACTGGATTGGTATCAAAAACCAATGGCCTCCGGGAGACTAATAAATTATTACTCAAAGCACCCCAAAAACATCATAGGCAATACAGTAGTGTTGTCGATATATCGAAATATCGATATTTTTCCCAAAATGAAGAATATCATTATCGAATATTTTCTCGACTATCGTCAAACAGTGGCAGTCGCCCATAGTCATGCTGCACACATATTGTCCTCCCTTTAAACACGAGAGCGACATCTGAAGACGTAATTTTTGAAGGATCGCTCTTCGCTGATCACAATACTGCCATGATATCTCAACAACCACCAGGACAGGAGAATAAATTATTGGAGTACAATAGAAATTTACCGTTGTTTGCCCTGGAACGGGACCCTATTAAGTTCTGGATTGCAGAGAAAGACGCATTGCCAGTGCTTTCTAACTTGGCATTGTCATATCTTATTACACCAGGTAGCTCCGTGCCATCGGAACGATTGGCATCGGCTATAAAAAGTATGGTTTCTGACACCAGAAGCCGAATGACCGATGAGCACATAACTCAACGCGTCTTCCTTAAATCTTTGTCCAACGATAATTGGTAAAATCAGAAGTTTTTAAGTTTTGGAGATTTAACTGAATAAGTTTTTTTTTATGCTTTGTAGTTCGAATGCACTAGTTTGAAAGATGATGAATTATAAAAGTAAACACTGCATTTTTTCCATAAATTTAAATTCATGAATAAGTTTTCATAGTTTTCAAATAAAAAACAAATATCTTTGGTTAATTTAATAAATATACATTAAATCTATATTTTTTTGCGCAGTCAGATTGTAGTTCTTATTACGCGTCAAATGACTCCTCAATTACCTTAATAGACCTGTTCATTGTTAAGATCCGGGCTTTTATTGTAAAATATCGAAAATATCGATAATATCGATTTTTTTCACACCAAAATATTTATATCGAAATGATACTTTTTCAATATCGCCAAAAATACCGATGTAGATTTTTTTTAAATATTCGACAACCCTACAATACAGCACGGAATTTCATTAGAAAAGTCTTGGAAGTAAGCGATCCGGTTTTCCACAAAAACAACAAAAAACGAATAACTAAATGTGGTGTATTGACACTCTAAAATATAGATGTTGACCGGTTGACAGTGTCTTGACTTTGAGATGTGTCATTACCAGTATTTTTCTCTTGGTTTCTTATTTTATCTAAATGTCGTTTTATTTCTCGGCTGTTATGAGATAAGACACAGCAATAAGATCGAGGACCTAATTGTTGTTTTACTGTCGCTTGAGTCCAACTTGCTTTGTTAGGATTTTTGTAGTCCCTAACCATAATTTTCTGACCCTGCTTGAATTGCGTGATGCGGTTGCTTTAATGATTTCTAATACTTTCGTTTTGTTTTTTATTGATACAATCATTTACTATCGGTGGTTTCAAAAGTGAAAACCTAGTTTTCAATGTACGACCAAAAATAAAATAGCAGGTCTCCTGTAGTACAATGAATTGTATTTCGATAGTCTATTAAAAATCTTTTTAAAAATCATGTCAAACTTGCAATTTTCATCACCCTTCATATTGGCATAAATGGATTTTTTTATTGTCTTCACAAAATTTCCCGCTTGACCATTCGTAGCTGGATGGCTAGGTGCTGTTAAAATGTGATGAACGCCATTGTTACTCATGAATGTTTTAAAAAAATAAACTCCACCAGAAGGATATTGAAGACACGCTGGATACAGAAAAGTGATAATTATTAGTTTCAGAATTTGAATCATTGTCTGATTTCGAACTATAGCGCGCCCACTGACATTAAAATGAATTATAAAACTTAGACAAACACTTACATGACCTTAGTAATAAGAAAATAGACTCGTTTCAAACTCTACAGCTGACTAAATGGACGCTGTTGCTCTCACTAATTGTAAACATTTTGTAAACTTTTTGATTTATACTAAGTATTAACCTTTTGTGTTATTGTTATACAGCCCTAATGAAAAAATGCTGACGGCATCTCAAAATATCTTCTTCTTCTTTATTGGCTATCACAACCGTTTGACGGTCTCGGCCTCTGCGATTAGTGCTCTCCAGTCGCTTCTGTTCCGTGCGAGCTGGCACCAGTTGGTCACACCAAGCTTGCAATGTCTTCCCGCAACCTGGTCTTCCTATCTTAGGGGGGTCTGCCCCTCTTGCCGCCTTTGTAGTCAGCCGCCTTCACATTGTACGCCTTTTTTACTGAAGCTTCTTCGTCCATTCTGGTGACATGTCTTAACCAGCGCAGCCGCTGTTGCTTTATGCGCTTGACCTGACAGGTGCCATAGAGCTCATACAGTTCGTCATTATTTCGAATGCGGAAATCATCGCCAACTTTTAAAGGTCCATAAAACCTCCGAAGAATTTTTCGTTCAAACACGCCAATCGCTGCTTCATCCGCTGCTGTCATTGTCCATGCTTCTGCGCCATATGGCAGGACTGGGATGATAAGCGATTTGTATAGGGCTAATTTTGTTCTTCGCTTGAGGTCTCTGCTCTTAAACTCCCTACTTAGCCCGTAGTAGCATCGGTTTGCAAGAGTGATTCTTCTTCGGATTTCCAGGCTGATGTTAATGTCGCTGGTTATCGTCGTTCAGAAGTAGACAAAATCCCCTACAACTTTAAAGTTGTACTCTCTCATTGTAACCGATTGATTGCGTCTTGCAAGGACTTTCTGTCCGCGGATACTAGGTATTTCGTCTTGTCCTCATTTACCGCTAAACCCATTAGTTCAGACTGCCTCTCAATCTCTGAAAACGCCCTGCTTACAGTCCGTTCGGTTTTGCCGATGCTAGTAGCATTAGATCTTTATGAAAAAGCTACCAGTTCTTTTGGCGTGTGGGCACTGGCGCAGTATATATTCCATCAGTAGATTAAAGAAGTCACACGGTAAGGTATCGCCCTGCCTAAAACCTCTTTTGGTATCGAATGGTTCAGAGAGGTTCTTTCCTATTTTCACGGAGCTTTGCGTACTTCTCAACGTCATCATGCAAAGTCGAACTTACTTTGCTGGAATACCAAAGGTAGACAGGGCTTCAAAGAACCTTGACCTTATCGGTGTGTCGAAGGCTGATTTATAATCAACAAAAAGGTGGTGTGTTTTGAAGCCTCTCTCGTAGGTCTTCGCCAGGATTTTTCGTTATGTGAATATCTGGTCTGTGGTGGATTTACCAGGTCTAAAACCACACTGATAAGGTCCAATCAGTGTGCTTTTAAGCGGCTTTAGACGTTCACAAATAATGCGTGACAGAACCTTATATGCGATGGGAAGGAAACTGCAGGGTCTCCGTTTTTAAAGATTGGACAGAGAACACTTAGATTCCAATCGTCGGGCATGCTTTCGTCAACCCATTTACGGCAGAGAAGTTGGTGCATGTACCTTACCAATTCTTTAGCCTTCGTATGGCTAAACAGACTTCATGTTGGGTCGACGAGTCTATCTCTTGTTGTAAAGGGTGATTTTTAGCTATTATCTTTTTGGCAACACTGGTTTAAACAGCTCAAGCACGATTCGTGATTTGTTTCGCTGTAAAACATCTTCAGTTTGGTCTATAATTTAACGATGAATAGTCTTACAAACGAACAACGCTTGCAAATTATTGAATTTTATTATCAAAATGCGTGCTCTGTTAAGAAAGTTCATCGCGCGCTTCTTTCATTTTATGGTCAGTTGAATCGACCCACTGAAGCGGATATTCGGGCTATTGTGACTAAATTTTGCAACAAATTTACATTGTTAGACATTAAACCACCAACACGCTTACGTAGAGTGCGAACTGAAGAAAATATCGCAGCTGTATCGGCCATTGTTAATGATGACCATCAACTATCGATTCGTCGCCATTCGCAGCAATTGGGCCTCTGTTACTCAACAACGTGGAAAATTTTGCGAAAGGATTTAGGTGTTAAGCCTTTCAAAATACAGCTGGTGCAAGAATTGAAGCCGAGTGACCGACCGCAACGTAGAATTTTTGGTGAATGGGCTTGTGGAAAGCTGGCCGAAGATCCCTTTTTTACCGAAAAATTGTGTTCAGCGACGAAGCTCATTTTTGACTCAATGGGTACGTAAATAAGCAGAATTGTCGAGCCAGAAGCATTACAAGAGCTACCGATGCATCCAGAAAAAGTCACAGTTTGGTGCGGGCTGGTGGCATTATTGGACCGCACTTCTTCAAAGATGATGCGAATGGTGAGCGCTACCGTGAGATGATATCGAAGTTTTTTTGCCCAAAATGCAAGAGCTTGACTTGCATGACATGTGGTTTCAGGAAGACGGTGCCACATGCCACACAGCACGCGCAACAATGGACTTATTGAGAGGCGAATGCGGTGAACATTTTATTTGACTTTCGGGACCGGTCAATTGGCTGCCTAGATCATGCGATTTAACGCCTTTAGACTATTTTTGTGGGGCTATGTTAAAGCTCATGTCTATACAGACAAGCCCGGTTCAATTGACCCATTGGAAGACAACATTGAACTAATTATTTGTGAGATACCGGCCTAAATGTTGGGCCAACATTGGACTAAGCGGATGGACTATTTGAGGCGCAGTCACGGTCAACATTTGCATGAAGTAATCTCCAAACATTAAATTATATGGACCGTGCTATCGATTCAAATAAAGATTTCATTCATTTTTCTGAATTTTATGGGTTTTTTTTTAAAACTTTCCTATAGCTCTTAAAAAATCACCCTTTAGATTGGTGGCATCGCTACTTCTCTAGAGGCGGCATCATGTTCGTCATCACCTTCCAATATGTTCGAGAAGTAACTTATCTATTTGTTAAGCGCCACTTGCGGATCTGTGACCAGATTCCCGTGTTCCTCTTTGCATTGTGCTACTCTGGGCTTAAAACCTTCTGTTAATTGGTATTGGTAATTGGTGTTTTTTGGTAGAGTTTTCGAGTCTCACTCATGCCGAATAACCTTTCGACTTCCTTGCCTTTCCTGCTCATTCTTTTTATACCCTGTTCTCATTAAAAATGGGAAAAAGGGGATCATGAAGTTGTGCAAATGTATGTAACAGCCAGAAGGAAGCGCCTCCGACCCCATAAAGTATATATATTCTTGATCAGCATCAACAGCCGAGTCGATTTAGCCATGTCCGTCTGTCTGTCTGTATGAACGCGTCGATCTCAGAGACTGTAACAGATAGAGCCACAATTTTTGGCATGTATGTAGGTGTATACTGTACCCACATTGAGTTTGTTTCAGATTTGGAAATTCCTCCTCCTCCATCTTTTAACAGCGAAAAACTGTCTCTCTCTGTCTGAACGCGTTGATCTCAGAGACTATAAGAGGTGGAGCCACAAATTTTTGCATGTATGTAGGTGTATACTGTACCCAGATCAAGTTTGCTCGAGATTTGGCAAATTCCCTTCTTATTCTTCTAACCGCGAAAAACTGTCAGAGCTACAATTTTTAAGCTTGAACCTAGTGACTTAATATATATTCAGCAAGGCCCAATATCTGTCTATTCTGTATACCACTATGTATAAGATCCGTGAAAAACACCAAAGATATGCAAGTGCGCCTCCCCATTTATTCAAATAAATTTTTAAATAAAAGGAGTTCAACCACAGGAACCACATTACTAGGAACAGGGTATTTTGCTGTCGGGGCACTCGACGGCAACACTCTTACTTCTTTCTTCTAAAAAGGCGGTTCTCCTCTTTCCTGTGCAGGCTTCAAAAATATCGATATATATTGGAGTTAAAATCAAACTGTGTTTTTAATGAAAAACAAAGCACACAAAATATACACGACCTTGAAACTGCCAACAACTATTTCTTTAAAAAAAGCATTTCGATAACGGCAGCTGTGGGGAACAATCTTTCGTCTATGCTTCTACTGTTTTTAAGGCTGGTATGACATCTTACCACATAACCGGAGTCTAAATCTCCGCAGCCTTTACAGCCCAGCCTTTGAAGTCTCCACAGCTCAATATTTTATTGGCTTCTCCGGCTTACTTTGGTAGGCTTTTTAGGTATAAATGTTGCAATTCAATTGCTGTTGCCATACGCACACGGTAGCGATTTCTTGTCCAAAATAACTCAAATTTTATGTTGCGTGCAGCATGATGATAGGCTGCTGCAAGCATGTTATTCTCCCTTCAAACTCAAGCAGAGATGGGCATGCACACATATCGTCACACTTTTCACACGCATACAAGCACAAATTGCGTGCACAACATTCGTGTTCTATAAATAGCTTTCAATGCTTATAGCGTACGTGTGATTTTGTGCAATGCACGTGTGCATAGGACCGTCGCGACGCGCCCATCTCTGAACTCAAGTATGCGACATCAAATCGAACGCCATTTGTACGTATGCTAAGTCGTGCAATCGATAACATAAAAAAGCTATTAGACATTTTACAGACCTTAGAAATTATGTAGCTAGGTTCTCAGGAGCTGACAAAATAGTCAGAGCGAGATTTGTTTGATAGTTGTCAGAGTTGCTCTGAGAATGTAGTGTGACGATAGGACAAGTAAGACTTGCTATCCTTTTGTCGTGTGTCGTCTTTTTATTCGTATTCTTAGCGTCGATTTTTCTTGTTGTGACGCTAACCAGTGTATGTTTTTGGATATAATTATTTATTTTATGATATCTCAGTTTTTAGTCTCATTTCATTACAGGAATATTAAAAGTAAAACTGTTAAAATAATATACGTTTGTTCTTTTCATTTTTTTTGTTACGATCAGGGTAAATCATAGTCTCTTGGAGTAGGAGGGAGGGACCCCTTTTTAATCTATTTTAATTTTATATATATTTACATTTAATTGCTTTTCAGCCACCCCTCCGAGACCACCTAGACATTCTGCTTTACATATAAATAAATAGCCCTTTGAAATTTAAAAAAAAAAAAAACATATTTTTTTAAATTAAATGAATTTATAAATATTTTGGAGCATAACCTCGAAACGAGTACCGTAGCTGCACGCACTGATAACAGTAGTTACGGCTAGCTACGCCCGAACTACCGAGCTACACCTTATGAACGGCAGAAGCACTACAGACGCCCAACAAAAGTGATCTGCCGGTATCCAGAGTGATGCAGTGGTTGTGCTATTGATACGGCAACCAGCCTATGAACGGAGAAGCTACGGAGGCTCCGTTACAGCGTGGAATCGAAATGTTTTTGATTGTCCAGATTCCATAAAATTGTTTGCGACTTACCCACTTTAATCAGCTCCCCTCGTTTGTCCACCTCGCAGTTGTCAAAATAATTATAGTTTTGTTTTTCGGTCCTCTTTGCTTCAATTTCTTTAATTGTTTGCTCATTGTTTGCTGTAGGTACCTGTGATATTAATAAAACAAGTTTCATAATTATAAGACCCCTCCATGCTCATTCTCATAGCGCATCATTGGTTGCTTAGAACGCGCTCTGACAACGCACTCTGGCAGACTATAAAAATCTCGTATAAGTTCATATCGCTTATTTTTTCGGTTGTTTTCTAACATCAGCAATGCATAGAGCTATTATGTACTTCTGTACTGTATTAAGCAGCGGCCAACACAATTGTTTAATTTACAGAATTTTAAATTTTATTCTTTTATTGCTGGAATATTAAAAATATGTGGAAAGAAGAAGAGACGAATAAAACAAATGATTAGGCTATAACTGAGCTACAACAAGTAGTGTTCCATTCTCATTCGTGGCATCTGAACGTAACGAAGTCTGATATATGTTATCGACTTACAACTCTGTACAAATTTGATAGTTCACCCAAGCAACCCTGTGGTGCTGTCGCAATTACAGTTCAGTGGCGAAGTGACAAGCAAAAATACAAAAATAAAAATGGTCCTGGAAAGTACTATGATATGGTAAATAATTCAATAATTCCTATATACCTATCGACAAAATTATTATAACGGACGTATTCAACTTGCAGTTTCGACAACAGCGATTACCAGCGCAATGGTGATTACTTTCCTACTCGACTGAACGTCCAGAAGGATGGCATAAATCTTGTTTGCCTCACCAAGCTTAGATCTAATCCGGAAAATAATGTTGGATTGATGACCCTGTCCAAGTGAGTATTGCTCGACCCCGCCAAGGTTTGCTTCTTATTATTATCCTCTGCAGCACCGTGGAAGTGCTGGCGACTCTGACTAGCGATGTGGGACGCATATTTTCCAAAATGCATCTAATTCAGCCAAAGGGCGAGATTAATCTGCTTACTGGAATTAGGATTGCTCACTTGGTTTTGAAACATCGCCAGGGAAAGAACCACAAGATGCGCATCGTTGTCTTTGTCGGTTCGCCCATAAATAACGAGGAGGGTGAGCTGGTCAAGCAGGCGAAACGCCTTAAGAAGGAGAAGGTCAACGTGGACATTGTCAGTTTTGGCGACCACGGAAACAACAATGAAACGCTGACCGCATTCATTAACGCTCTAAATGGCAAGGACGGCACTGGCTCTCATCTGGTTAGTGTTCCCCGTGGATCTGCTTTGTCCGATGCCTTGTTGTCATCGCCAATCATTCAAGGGGAGGACGGCATGGGTGGAGCTGGTCTGGGTGGTACAGTGTTTGAGTTTGGAGTTGATCCCAATGAAGATCCAGAGCTGGCCCTCGCTCTGCGTGTGTCCATGGAAGAGCAGCGCCAGCGTCAAGAAAGTGAGCAACGTAGAGCTGGCGCCGACAGCTCGGGATCAGCAGGCAACGATGCCGCAGCTGGCTCGGCGACAAGTGGCGGGGAAACCGTTTCTGGAGGAATTGCTATCCCAAACGAGTCGAATTCGGAAGAAGCAATGCTGCAGCGTGCGTTGGCTTTATCTACTGAAACACCAGAAGATAATTTGCCCGACTTCGCCAACATGACCGAAGAGGAGCAAATAGCCTTTGCTATGCAAATGTCTATGCAAGATGCAGCCGACGATACTGTTACCCAGCAGGCCAAGCGCCCTAAAACTGATGACGCCAACGCGCCTATGGATGTGGATGAGGATTACTCGGAGGTCATTGGCGACCCTGCCTTTTTGCAAAGTGTTTTAGAGAATCTTCCTGGGGTTGATCCTCAGTCTGAGGCAGTGCGTGATGCTGTTGGATCGCTTAACAAAGACAAGGACAAGAAGAGTGATGGAAAGGACAGCCAAAAAAAATAGAAATGCATCTATAACTATATCTCATAAGTTTGATTAAATCATTGTATGCGCATTATATTCATTAAAAAATCATTTGTGAGCATTTCAAAGTTGGAGAACTATGTAGATGCCCCCAAGTGAATCTATCAGTATGAGTTTTGTTAGTTTCTCCAATTTTATAGGACAATGAATTCTTACCGGCCTGTTCCAGTTTCCGAATCCGATTAATCAGAATTTCTAAGAAACGATTAAAGGATTCGTTCGAATCTTTTTGCCATCCAGAAGATCGAATGAAGAAAATGAGGATTTTAATTAAAAGTCGAGAACATTTTACAATTTCGATTCCGCACGATTTGATCGAAAACGGGAACAGGCCTGTAAATCATTTGCAAAGATCATTTTAGTAAAAATTTCATTATTTAATGCCCTCTTCTGGTCTAGAAAATTTTTGATTAGATTTGTGTACCCTTGGAGAGGGTATATTAAAACAGCCCGGATGTGTGTAACGCATAGAAGGAAGCATCTCCGACCACATAAAGTATATAAAATATACTATATAAACCTTTATCAAAGGGCAAATGACCATTTGAAAACCATTCATGGTTTTTTTTTTGCACGGTTAAATAGAAATTGAAGACCGAACGATCAAAAAATATCGAAAGTTAAACATTTTCTTATAAGAATGGTCCAACACCGCAAAATTTGCCGAAATTTCATATGAGTATTTAAAAAACCGCAGGCGTTGGCAAATGAAAGGTTTATAGCAGGGTTCGGAATTGCTCGCTCACGAGTCGCCCGCACTGAAAATACAATCTGTGCCCGCAATAAGATAAGTACGCAGACGCAAACGTTTTAAAGTCATAAATTCTCCTCAAATTTTTTGCATATATGCAAACATAAACAACGCCTTTACGCAGCGAGCAGCAGGTACCTGCGCGTGTGCAGTGGTTCATTTTCCAACAGGGCAATGCATCAATGCACTCAACCCACGGCAATAATGTTCGGATTTTGGAGTGGCCCTCGTGCTCCCCGGACATGAATCCGATACAAAACCTGTGGGCGTTGCTGATCCGAAGGATTTACGCTCAAAATCCTAAGTGCAATAGTATTAAGGAGCTCAAATTGGTAATAATTAAGCCATGGGAAGAACTGTCCCTTAGTGATTTAGGATCTATGAGTTAATAAGTGTTAAAGGAGGTTGCACTCATTATTCAAGTGTATAAAAACATATTAATTAGTTAACATTTTTCTATAGTTTATTTAATTTAGTGAAGTGCGGCTATAGTGATGCACCTCGCACAAATCAAACATTTTTGAGTTGAGTGTTAATATTTGTCATCTATTTTCTCTCATTTATAACTCTCTTTCTGCGCTCTGCGACCTGTTTGTGTAGCATGCGGAGAGCTGCACAACACTGCCACATGTCCTGCGAGCAAGGAGGACTAGTCTTTAAAAAGTTGCAGTAACTGTGAAGGCAAACACACTGCAAATTACAGAGGTTACACAGTCTACAAAGATCTGGAGAGCAAGATTAGTAAGCGCACAGAATTCGCACGTTCCAACGTTAATCAGTTTACTCCCTCTCAATCGACTCCTGGAGTATGCTTTACCAAAGCTGCTAGATCGTCATTTGCCCCATCGAGTACTACCCAAGGCGCTTCTTTTGCCAGTGCATTAAAATTAGGAATGAATAGACCCTCATCCGCAGCCACAGTTTCACACGAAATACGAACAAGCGGAACAACCATCAAACTATAACAGCTTAGAAACCATGTTCCTATCGTTGCAGCAAACACTGCAGGATTTCATAGTATACATTCAAAACACAATGCAAGAACAAATAAAGATCCTCTTTCAAATGCTCGCCTCGCGACAATTCGAAATATGGCTCTCCTAAGAGTTTCAATCTGGAATGCAAATGGCATTCCTCGCTCAATACGATAAGGGTTATTCCGATATAATATTTTGCAAGCCGATATTGGCGATTATCGATATTTTTGTATAAATCGATATATATTTTTATATATCAGAAAAGTTACTATTAGGGTTGTCGAAAATATTATCGATATATCGAAATATCGATATTTTGCCCAAAATGAAGAATATCATTATCGAACATTTTTTCGGTGGCGATATATCGGATATCGAATATTTTTTGGTGATATTTGTCGGGGATATTTTTGTTTTAGCCTTCAGTCACAATATTGCGAATAACTGTTTCTTGTGCTCTGAAAATGTAAGGCACAATGTTTAAAAGCTGTTTTATTAACTGTAAACTGTGCAAAAAGTTGTGAGGACAATGGCAACTAAACAAACAAAGAGGCGCACTTAATCGCAAAGCATGGAGATGCTTGGCTGCTTATTTTTCTATCGTCAAACAATGGCAGTCGCCTATACGTAGTCATGCTGCACACATACTGTTCTCGTTTAAGCACAAGTGTGCGACATCTGAAGACGTAATTTTTGTAGGATCGCTCTCGCTGATCACACTACTGCCATGCTATCTCAACAATCATCAGGACAGGAGAATAAAATATTGGAGTACAATTGGAATTTACCGTGGTTTGCCCTGGATAGGGTCCCTATTAAGTTCTGGATTGCAGAGAAATACGCATTGCCAGTGCTTTTTGACTTGGCATTGTCATATCTTATTACACCGGGAAGCTCCGTGCCATCGGAACGATTGGCATCGGCTAAAAAAAGTGTGGTTTCTGACACCAGAAGTCGAATGACCGATGAGCACATAACTCAAGGCGTCTTCCTAAAATCTTTGTCTAACGATTATTGGTAAAATCAGAAGTTTTTAAGTTTCAAAGATTTAACTGAATAAGTTTCTTTTATGCTTTGTAGATCGAATGCTCTAGTTTGGACGATGATGAATTAAAATATTAAACACTGCTTTCGTTCCATAAATTTAAATTCATGAATAAGTTTTCAGAACATCTTATGTTATATATGAAATAAAAAATAAATATCTTTTTGTTAATTTAATAAATATACATGAAATCTATATTTTTTTCGCAGTCAGATTGTAGTTCTTATTACGCGTTACCTCAATAGACCTGTTCATTGTTTAGATCCGGGCTTTTATTGAAAAATATCGATAATATCGATGTTTATGACACCAAAATATTTATATCGAAATGATACTTTTTCAATATCGCCAAAAATATCGATATAGATATTCTTGAAATATTCGACAACCCTAGTTACTATCGTAATAGGCGCAAATTATATGGATAGCCTAATAAATCATCTGGTAATACAACTTAAAATCGCATTCAAGAACTGTTCTGCAATATTAGGTGTCAGTATTAGAGTCATGAAGGGTCATGATTGGGTCATGAACCCAACAGCTTATAGGAGAGCTAGTGCGGATGAATTGTTCATGCTGTCTGAAAGTGCATTTCGATGCTTTACTCTCTTGGCCTCAGCTTAGGCAAGCGTTCAAGTTGTTTATATGTAAATAGCGATATGTCTTCGGCCCCTGGGGGTATCAGGTGTATATAAATATGTATTTTTTTCTTTAGCAGGCTATAACTTTGCCAAATACTGACTTGAATGCCATAAAAATAACAAAATTAGATCATATGTCGGGCTATATGCTCAGATGACGAATATAATAATCCAAGAACCGCGCTAGCCGGAACGGGATGATTTATTTTGATAAAAATGCTATAAATCGAAAAATGTCTGTCTTTAAAGGCCTAATTTGGACACTTTCCGCTGAACTTATATAGCGCCTTTGTTTTTTTAAAATTGCATTGATATGTACTTTATCGCAAATAGCTCATAAACTCACATATTCATGCCTAGTGTTGCCTCCATAAATCCTAGAGTACCAAAAACTCAACTTTTTTGTTTTTCCGCCATATCTTGGAAACAAGAGCTGATGGAGCTAAACCGAGCCCAGTTTTGGAAACAGTGAACATAAGCTTATCATATTTTTAAACAGTGCTGCACCTCACAAAGTTGGTCATTTTGTTCGCCTGTGTAATCTGTAAGTCTTTAAAACCTACACTCAGATAAGATACAAAGGGTATAGCAGAATAAGCATACAAAAACTGCCCCCACTTCGATCAGTACCAAAATTTAATATAATATGTTGTTACCATCAATGAGAAACTAACTTTCCTAAATTTTAAGTCTTCTAATCGCTATTGGAGTAGAGTTATGAGGGCGTAAAGATAAATCAAAAAACTCGTTTATCTTAAAAACCGCTTAACCGATTCGATTGGGTAAAATATATGTTGTAAGTGTCCACAGCACATAAAAAAACACGTTTGAACTGCTTTGAAATCAGAACAATTTTGAACAGAAGCCTTTCTTATACGAAGTAATATGCCAAACTAAATTTGTATCTCTTTTGAGTACACGCTTTTAAGGTTTAACGAAAAAGAAACTCTGACTATTAATGTAATTTGAAAAAATGTACAGTGTTGTTTCAGAAAACTATTGGAAACTGTTGAAAAGATTAGATATAACGGTCTCTAAAAATCGTCACTTGCAGTTTTATGGTGACGACCTTCCTTTAAAGCTTTTCAGTTTTCTTAACCTTTAGAAAATATCGATATAATCGATATATCGATGTTTTCGAAGGCGATATATCAAATATCGATATTGGAAATTTGGATTTTTGATATTATCGATATTGATATTTTGAGAAATATCGACAACCCTAGTTCGAGACTGTCTAATCCAAGAGGGAACCAACTCTATAGCGTTCTCATGAGCGCATCAAACTAACTCGACTGTGTATCTCCAGGTAGGTCTACATATTGGCCAGCAGATCCCAAGAAAATATCCGACCTTATAGACTTTGCCATAACAAGAAAAGTTCCAGAAAATTTGGTAACTTTAGAAGCACTCGCAGATTTGTCGTCAGACCATTCTCTGATTGTTTTCACCCTTCTAGAGTGCCCCCAAATCAAAGAGTATACTCGGAGACAGACATCACATAAGACAAACTGGCTAAAATACAAAAAATATATCAGCAGTCACATTGAACTGAGAACAACTATCAAGAGCGAAGAAAAAATTGAAACTTTAGTCCAAGCCCCAAGCTCAATTCTTACTGCAGCTGCTCATCACTCGAACCCACTAACAACAACACCTAAGCAAGGCAAATGTTTCGCACTGCTGAATTTGGTTGTGGTACTTTGAAAACTCTGGTCACCCTTATTCACAAGAGAGAAAGAAATTTAAGAAAAAATGTAGAAGTTGAAAAAGCTTACTTTAACGACTAGGGATTTCGACCAAACTTCGCAGATTAGCTTAAAAACACATAATATTAACCATGACCGAGCTTAAGAGCGCAGACTGAAACCTATTTTTCGGTCGGTTCCGACATATCAGCAGCGTGCAGTCAAAACAAGACTCTGTGAAACATTTCAACTCGGCAGCTTCAAAAGTGAGGACTAGTTAGCGTAGAAACACACAGAAGGAAGGACAAAGCTTAATCGGCTCAGCTCTTCATGCTGATCAAGAATATATATACTGTATGTGGTCGGAGATGATTTCTTCTATGCGTTGTATACTTCTGGGCAAAATTATGATACACTTTTGTACCAGGGATTCAAACCGGAACCGTATACCGAAAAGAACCAATTGAAGCTCAGAACCGGAACCGATAGTTTTAATCTTTTGTATACCGGTATCCAAGCAATTAGGCTCAATTGTTAGCTTGAAATAAAAAAGATTCTGGCTTAGCAAAACTTTTGTTCAGTGAAATAGAAAATCGCGAGACCAGTCTGTTTGAAAATGATGCAATCCTATGTGGCCTTTTCTTAGACCCTCGTTATATATAATATCAGGCTAACCTCTGAACAGAAAAGTACATGTTTAACTGCTTTTACTGATATATATTCAAGAATTTTATCCACTTCTGTTCAATTGAAAATAAATGAGGAAAGCAGCTCTGACCCAACTACTTTGTCTGAACGTGGAGATGAAGTCGAATTATATATGAATTTCTATAAAAATAATCAGGACAAAACAAAAACTTTAGGATTTTCACAAAATAGTTTAATGGCATCAATCAAGGTTTTTCTGGGCTTAAAACTTTTCCAAAATAAATATAATGTTCTTAAATGGTGGTCAGAAAATTCGACAAACAAACGTAGAAGGATTATTTTCCGGTGTGAAGATTATTACGACTCCGCTAAGAAATCAGATGAATAGAAATACTTTGACCATAATTATTTACCTTCTTTGTAACTAGTTTTTTTATTTTAGGTAACGTTAAGTTTGGTGAAGACATTGTTAATTAAAAATCATTTTAATCATCTTATGAATACAAACATGTGAAATTGTTTGGACTTAACTTTTAAAATGTCTGTTAGTTTTTCAGGTCCATACCGGTACGTACCGGTATACCGAAATAAAAATCCAAGTGTATAATGATCGATATCTTTGTAATTGACATCTACCCTACAAATTTGACAATAAAATAATGTGTATATATGTATAATGTATAAATGATAGAAAGATAATTGTATTAGCTTTAATTTTGTGTATTCATAAGTTTTTTCATAATTTAGATATTTGCAATTAAGTGAGAAGTCCTTTTTCAAAAATGCAAAAAACGGTAATTATCTCGAAATCTGATTCTCGATTCGGATTCAGCGCATAATTTTACATTAGGAATGACATCCGATTGAAGAGGATGAAAAATCGTGTTAACTTGTGTAATTATAAAAGGATAAAAGCTTTGCTTACTTTGAAGGGCATTACTCACAATAAATTTCGTGTTTTTAACTATAGTAATAAAAAGCTGTGTTTCAAAATAGCGACAATACAGGTGAACTCTCTTTAAGGCTTCGAGGATATGATTAAGGGAGTTGACCCTTGTGGAAAAGAAAGAAATTTTTTGAAGTCAAAATTATGATAACTTTCCGTGATACAGCGCGGAGAAGTATGTTGAAAAAAGGTACTGGACTGGTCAACTCGATTCCGGCCGACTGAGTGATGTGAAATCAAAAGGGAAAATAACGTTTTAATCTTTTGAACTGTGGCTATGATCTGAACTAGGATAATTGAAAAATATTGATCTATAAAAATTTTACCCAACTTTGAATTTTTTTTTCGAAAAAAACTCCTTTTTAGCCAAAAAAGACAAAACGACGTGACATATTTAAAATATCCTACTTCCGCTTATAGACCCACATATGCTGAACAATGAACAGTAAGCATACACTTAAAGTTTCAAGGCGATAAGGCAAATTGGTTTTCAGAAATCAATGTGACCAGTTGGAAAAACGTGGTTTCGAGAAAAACGAGTTTGAAAGTTCAAGTACGAATCACGCCGTGAAATCGTGACTTAACTCTAATTAGCGATGCCTGGACCATATAGGACACCTTACTGCTCTTCGTAGAAATCGTTCAATGCTGCATGGTCGTTTCTGGCATCTATCCTGGCCTGACGAACGGCATCGCTCTCGCGTCGCTATGTGTAAGTGTTAGCTTCATTTCCAAATTTGGCAGACCATTGCATTAATGATCTTACCGACTGCTTCGAATCCTTCATTGAAGATCTTCTTCCTCTTGATTGGCCATCACAACCGTTTGACGGTCTCGGCCGCTGCAACCAATGTCCGCCAGTCGCTTCTGCTTCGTGCGAGCTGGCACCAGTTTTTCACACCAAACTTGGAAATGTCTTTCCGCACCTGGTCGTTCCATTTTAGAGGTGGTCGTCCCACCTTGAGCTCATACAGTTCGTGATTCTTTCGGATGCGAAAATCCTCGACAACTTTCAAAGGTCCATAAATTCTGCGAAGAATCTTTCGCTTAAAAACGCAAATCGCCGCCTCATCCACTGATGATATTGCAGGACTGGGATGATAAGCGAAAAGTGTTCCTCTAAATATACGAGTTTTTATGTATACACGTATATTATTAGCGCTATAACTTTCTAACGACATCGAACATAAAAAAAATCATTCTAACCACATGTTCTACATAAGTTATAGATGAGATTTATGAAAAAAAAAATTCGAATTTTTTAAAACCATCACACCCACCTTAACTACCCTGTAAACCACAGGGCATGACTCAACAGCAATAAATCTTGCCAACAGGAGCCCCTCAAAAACTTTAGAAAAAGAAGCGAGGAGGCTAATAGAACGATAAGAGTCCACATAAGTATAACAAATAGGATACGTTTTTAGTGACCCGAAAAATAACCCACTGCTAGAACAGCATTAAGCAGCCGTCATAATAGAACTGCCTCATCCGCGAGTGTTTTTGCCACCTTTCCACCGACACCATCTAATCCACGGGCTGTTGACTAATCCCATTTAAAATAATTGAGCTAACATTAACCACCTTGTTTGTGGCTTAATTTATGTGTTATTATTACGGTTATTTTACATTTTGCAAGCAAAGTCAACTGTAACTGCGTTTGGATTACTTCTCGCCCTTATAGTCACGGATGTGGTACAAAACCCAAGCCGGGATGAACAAGGCCGCGGCACACATGCCACCACCGAGGATTACTTTCTCCTGCAAAAAAGCGAAACGATAAGGCAATGAGAGTTTGCGATTTCATTATGTAACTTAGAAACAAAATACTTACAGCGGTGGTGACGTGCTTTGTGGGTGGGCCTGAAACAACCGATTGACAGCGACTTTGCATCGCATTGCGAATTGCGGGGACCAAGAGCCGAGCAGCACTATTTTGAATCATTTTTATAATCGTTGTTCAGCAGCAAAAATCAATGTGAATTGAACTTTTTTTTAGAAGCAATTGCACAATTTATATGTGTGTCAAACTAGCGTCGAGTATTTAGCCACGCGTTGGAACGGTAGAATGTGGAACAAAAATAAAAGCCATTAGAGCATTTTTCCAACAGAATCACTGGAATCGGGAACTTTGGTTTTGGATAGTTCACTGAACCAGTCACCGATGATCGTTTGAAAACCGAGAAAGGCAAAGCTAACTTCGTCTGTACCGAAGTTTTGATACACTTGAAATAGCTTGTCACAACGGTTTGCGACTTCGACCAAACTTCGCCAAATCAGCTTAAAAACATTCAATATTACCCATGACCGTGTTTGAGAGCGATAATATTGAGAACAAACCAGTTTTTCTCCCTAAAACCCATATTTCGAACGAACATTTGTATGGCAGCTACAAGAAGTAGTCATCCGATCCGGTCGGTTCCGACATTTTAGCAGCGTGCAGTAAAAAGAAGACTCTGTGCAAAGTTTTAGCTCGATAGCTCCAAAACTGAGGGACTAGTTCGCGTAGAAACAGACAGACGGACGGACAAAGCTTAATCGACTCAGCTCGTCATGCTGATCAAGAATATATATACTTTATGTGGTCGGAGATGATTCCTTCTATGCGTTGCAAACTTCTGGGCAAAATTATAATACACTTTTCAAGTGTATAAAAATATATTTAAATTAAACAATCAATTAAAAATACGTGTTTTTTTATTTTTCTGCGCTTGCCTTTTTATACCCTGCAGAGGGTATATTATTCAAGGAAAGTGTTCATCCGCTATTTTGTGGAAAACATACAGAATACTGAAACTTGTTCGTAGACAAACCAATTAAATTTCTTTTTTTTCTTTTTCTTTTTCTTTTTTTTTTTTTTTTTTTTCTTTTTTTTTTTCTTTCTTTTCTCTTTTTTTTTTTTCTTTTCTTTCTTCTCCTCCTTTTTTTTTTTTTTTCTTCTTCTTCCAGATTATATTGTGAAATTTGCTATAAATAATCGTCTTTCTAGTGGTATTCCTGTATGTGATTAAGATTTAATTAAGATTTCGTAAGAAAAAAAATACGAACGACCCTTCTTGAGCACTGATTTGATTTTGATTTCGTTGGGCTAAGTATACAGCAGAGAACTGAAAAACGTACCAAAAACGTAGACGCATACGTAATACGTATTACTTAAAGCTTTAAATGCGTCAATGCTTGAATACGTGTCCTGTCAAACTCGCATATATAATAAAAGAGACGTGCACAGCAAGAACGGAATACAGACAGTCACGGTTAAGGTTTGTGAAAAGCTGATTGCTCTCATGACGCAAGCCTTGACCAGGTACATATTTGACAGGCATGTTTGCTCTAATGCAGTTAATTTAGCTGTGGGTTCTATATGATGATAAAACCGTTTAATACCTACGAAATTACTTTTCAAGTCCACTATTAAGGCCCAATGATAACTGCATTACCATGATTGTAGTAATACTGAACCGCGATAAAACACCAATGATGAAGAATATAGAAACCACAACAAGAATATAGCACTAAGGACGAACCATTAAATACCAAACAAGAACCAGAAAGGTCCAAGCCAAGGCAAATGAGAAGAAACTGACATCAGCTTGCACTACAGCAGCGATGGGTAATGCACAGCCCGCTTGGGCCCCGAAGCTCGGCCCGTTGTTCTGTCTAAAAACCAATGCGTGTGATGTTTTATACTTATAACCTTAACCGAAACAGTACCGGAACCGATGTCCCACAACCGTAATATAACAGTAACCGGAAAACAGCGATCGGCCAACGCACAGTAACCGTAATTCGTTCGGGTTTTAAGCTCCGTTAGTAAAATATACGGGGGTGACACAGAAATCACTAGCGATTTTCGTAAAAAAATTAAAACTCCTTGAATTTATATGTGAAGTGGAACCAAAAAGCACGGCTACTAGATCAGATGGCGAAAATAAAGCGAATTAAAACCGACTGTACAAAGCCAAGTACATTTGAGTAGTTGATTCCAAATCGCTCAAATTCACCATCAGATCTAGCAACCTTCGATATATTTTTTACTTTACATATAAAGTAATACAATTTAAATTGAAAATTTAAACGTTTGTACCAAAATCTCTAGTGATTTCTGTGTCACCCCCGATAAATTTTTTTTATTATTTAGATTTTACTTTATGATTATGACTTAAATTACTCAGCATCAGAACGGTCTCAAAATTTAACATTTTTGATTTTAATAAAAAAGAAAATTCAAAATTAGATATCGACACTCCCACCGAAACGTAATTTTCGGTTCGACATATGCCTGTGTGAACTTATCTTTGCAATTAGCGATTTTAGTTTTATTTAAAATGTTTATTAAATGAGAAATTTAAACATAATCGACTTGCACAAAAACTATCAAATAATTATATTCAATATAAAAAAATATCACGGTTTCTTGGTGCTTAGATAACCGCTAAGAGAACCGATGGTCATCAATGTTCATTCATTTTTCCCCCCTTTCTGGGCCCACTACCCCTCAAGACTCAGCTCCGGGGGGCCCCTGCCCCCGTTTATTCGCCTTTTCCCCCTCGTTTGCTTCGGCCTCGCCCCGCTACCCCCCCCCCCCCCCCCGCCCCCCCCCCGCCCCCCCCCCCCCCCCCCTTTTGGCCGCCTTTCTTTAACAACGCGTTGCTGGTCACCCTACATCTCAATACAATATAATAAAATGAACTAGTTCAGTTCTTAAGAGCGACAGCACCAGCAACAGATGTGAGGTGAGGTGTACTTTGAGGTGGAGGTGGGTTTGTTGGATGTTTGTCAGCTGTTCATGTCTCTGTCATGTGATGATATTCATTGGCCGAGAAAAAACCTTTCCGATCAGTCTTTTTCACATTTTTGTTTTAGATTTGATTTCAGTTTAACTTCAGTATTAATCATTAAAAATGGCCGTTGAATGGTATGTTGCACCCACTTGCATTACTTGCATTTGGGCAGTTGTTGGCATTATCTGCCCCTTTTTTGCTCGTGGTCCGAATAAAGGGTAAGGTTTGATTTGAAATGACCCAGGTTGAGTCCACTTACATATGTATTTGCTTACAGAGTAATCCAATGCTGCCTAATGCTAACTGCTGTAACTTGCTGGCTGTTGTAAGTACCCAATATTGAAGTATACATATATGAAAGCAGACTTGAACTCCATACATATGTATGTACGTACGTACATATATGTTGTATGCATGTGGATTGACTCACGAGTGTAATCTACTCATCGATTTGAAGGGTATTGTACAAAATATTGTTCAATTATATTAACTCATTTGATCTCCAATGAGTACCAAACAGTGTCTGCACACCAGGTAACGAAGAAGCGATGCAAACTCAATGATAGGTTCTAAACTCTTAAAGCATAGATGAGATCAATACCTTAATTATGTAAATGTAAAAATGTAAAATTGGCTATACAGCTCCTCCAACGGGGCCAAGCCAAGCTTCTCAAATACCTTAATTATAGAGGAGATAATTATCCTCAAAGAATCAAGCTGGAGTAAATTTCATGGATTTATTTGTTAATATCTTAAACACAGTCAAACAGACGGGGAACTCAGTAGCATAGAACAGCTGTAGATTCTGGCATTCATCTAAACAATTCTGAATACCATAGAGCAGCTTTCAGGTCAGTAATGTAGATCGAAATCGGTCAAGGCAGAGAGAGGTACTATATGATGGAACCGACCTTTTATTCTAAAATGTAAAATTTTGAAGCTTCTATTTTTATACCCTTGCAAATTAAAAATTATAAGTAGACAGCGGATTTTGCATATTTGCATATTTTGAACCGCTTGTCGGATTTAATTTCTGATTGCACACATCTTATTTTTATTGAAAAATGATGTAAGTCCGCTAAAAACTATTTTGCATAAATTGCATATTAAAATATGCGATCACATATTATCCTGGTAGGCCAGTGTTACTAAAAGGTCAACAACAGAAGATGAGTGATAAAAAATACTTTTGATTTAAAAACGGCTTAATGATTTACCATAAAACTGTTTTGAAATACATTTTTCCATATAAGGTAACCGGCATGCGTTGCTCAGGGTTCGGAAGTTATTTTCGCGAGTTATTTTAACCTATTTACCGTGACTGTCGACTTTTTAATCGCGAAATAATACGGATCTCCATGGTAACAAGACCGCTAATTACTTAAGAAACTGCTCTCAAGGTCCACAAATATATAATACAATAATAAATACCATGGAAGACCAATACTAAAGAATATAGTCAAGATTATACGAATCGTTTTAAACCACTTTCCGTTACCGACAAATCATTAAATAGCGGAAAAATACCAAAGAGGATCAAAAATAGTAACAATTCCAAACAAATTGTACTCCCTATAGAGTGTAAAATGCTGGGATCAATGCAAAAGAGCCATTCGAAGCTAAGGGTTCTCCATGGTAATAAGATCGCTAATTACTCAAGAAACTGCTTTCCAGTACCACAAATTAAAATAACATAGTCATGATTATGACACTACTGAACCGCGATATACAAAATGGAGGACCAATGCTAAAGAATATAGGCTCTTATTTACCCGTCTTTGATTGCCAACCATTACATCTTCGTGATAGTCTAAACAAATCATAAAATTTTGTATTTATCCGGATTTTTTCAATCGCCATCAAATCTTAATGATTCCCAAAAATCATAAAATTTTGCAAAAAAACAAGCTCAAATAATAATTTTTGACTATACGGCTTACACTTCCTATATATACTCGTTTACTATTGCCGTCTATTAAGTCTTCAAAATTATTTTTGATCATATGAAGAATTTGCAAATTTCGCGATTCTTTAAGCCGTTCCATCTACATCTCCTATTTACCCGTCTACATTGCCATCCATCAAATCTTCATAATAACCATAGGTCATACGAAAAATTGTCCAATTTTTGGATTATTCAATCTACGCCTGCGCTTTCATAAGTACTCAAATAAAAATTTGACAAATTTCGCGGTTATTAGTCAACACCTCTTATTTACGCGTCTTCAATTGCCATCTATTCAATCTTCACGATTATCTTCGGTCCGTTGATTTTCTTGGCCACGCGTCAGTATGATACTTATGAAACTCAAATGAGAAATTTTAATATTTCGCGATTTTTTTGACCATTTGTAGCTCTTATGAAAAATGTAAAAATTTTCCAATATTTTAGAACGTTCACTATAAACCTTTCATTTGCCAACGCCTGCGGTTTTTTAAATACTCATATGAAATTTTGCCGAATTTTGCGGTGTTGGACCATTAAATGCTTATAAGAAATTGTTCAACTTTCGCGTTTTTTTGATCGTTCGGTCTTCAATTTCTATTTAAGCGTCTATATGGGCCATGTATCTAATATTTATAATCATTTTTATTTGTTAAAAATTTTACATATTTTGCATATTTTTTGCATATTATGTAGTTTTCAATGTAAAGTGGGTTATTTAATTAGTATAAATCAGTGGTGCACAAAACGCCTATGGCCTGTCCCACGGGATAGGAACTGAAAATGCTGCCGGCGTCGATGCCGACACACGCATAGAAAGAGAGAATACATGTGTTCTATAAATAACACGCACACATATTTATTTCTTTGCTTGTAGCCCATGTTTGACATAATGCCGTTTACTTCGTTTTTCGCTGCTACACACACCATCGCAAAGCTTGATAGTGTGTGTTTGGGCACCACTGGTATAAATCATAATTTTCACCTCAATCTGCCTTTATTTAAAAAGTTGCATAAAATCCGCTGTCTAATTATAAGTTTGCAACCCATAGAAATATCCATTTTCGACCGCATAAACCAAATATATTCTTGATCAGGGCGACGAGCTGATTCGTTTAAGCTTTGTCTCTGTCCGGCTGTCTGTCTGTTTTTACGGAATCTGGTCTCAGTTTTTAAGTTATCGATCTGAAATCTTGCACAGAGTCTTCTTTTTACTGCACGCTGGTACTATGTCGAAACCGACCGGATCGGATGACTATATCTTATATCTGCCATAGGAACTATCAGTCGAAAAATCAGTCTTAGTGAGAAAAACTTTTTGGTTTTAATGTTAACGTATCCAAACTGCACTAATATTATTATTATCTGCTTTCACACAGATGTGCAAATTTTGGTCAAATCAGACCATCAGTCGAAAAATGGGTTTTACTTAGAAAATTTTTTCATTTTAGTGCTTGCGTTTTTAAACTCTGATATTTCAGACCATTTGCAAGGGTATACAAACTTCAGTCCAGACGAAGTTAGCTTGGCCTTCTCTTTTTTTGGTGTTGTGATACATTGCCTAAGGTTATGATGGCTTGGCCTGAGTTTAAAATAAAAATCAGTATAAGCAACGCCCCTCCATTGGCGCCAGCTGTGAAGTATATATCAGCCATGAAAAAGCAAATTCTCAAACTTTGCCGTTCGGATTCGACGTTAAACTGTAGGACCCTTTCTCTTGTGCGAAAAATAAGCACACACGCCAACAGAATAAGAGAAGCTTGGGGCTGTATAGCCAATTTATATTTAAATTTACAATGAACACTGATAAATTACACTAGGCATTTTAAACCAGGGATGCAAACCGGTACTTAACCGAACCGGTTTTGAACCGAACCGAACCGCTTTTACGCTCCTGAACCAAACCGTAAACCGAACCGGTGTGTTTTCAAAACTGCTGAACCGAACCAAAAACCGAAAAATAAAATGGTTCGGTTCGGTTCACTTCAGCTATGTATTGAGTTACTGGCGCATAGTAAGCAAAATCAGCAATTAGCTTTAAAATATTACAAAAATACTTGGAAAAGCAGAGTTGTTGTAAAAAAGCTAAGCTGCAATAAGCCAAGTCTTGATTGTATTATCCGTTGGGGGTCAACTTACTTATTACTTAAACGTTAACTTTTTATATTGGCTTGAAATATAAAATGCGTATGAGTATTTCTATGGCTGGCAGGCATGCAAAATTAAGTTTGAAAAAAGGGAGGATGACATAGCTCAGTAATTGTCAACTCTTTGGAATAAAGAGCTCCGCCTATTTTTGAATTCGATTTCTAAGATTCCAGGAATCAATTCTGCTATCAGAAGAAGGAAAAAATGTAGCTAAATCTCATATACGGGGCTGCCACAGAAATCTCTAGAGATTTTGCCGACGGTTGGTTTGTAAATCTCTCGAAAAATTCGTTGGTGCCACAGAACTTCTAGAGATTTCATTTTCTAATTAGAAAATCTAGTTGGAGCACCAGATGTTCCAATTGATGTTCCATCTCTAAAAACAGGGCTGAAACTCTCGCCAAAAAATTTCCCTTTTTTTGGATGTGGGTTAATTTAATGATTAACTGAAATTTTTGATTGTGTTATATGTTTTATGATGCATTTTAAAATAATAATTCAATTTTAAGTCGCATTCTTCACCAATATAATGCAAAATTTAAAAATTTGTTGTCGCCAAATATGAGGAATTAGTTTCCAGCCCTCAATCCGCTAGCCTTTAATCCGCTAGCTGTAGAGGGCGCCACTTCGACAAAAGGCGCTAGTGAGAAAAGAGCTTTGCAAAATCTCTTAACAAAACATTAGAGGTTTAAAACCAACCAATAGAAATTTGTGTGGCACCTAAGAATTGGAATTTGGCACCCCCGATAATGTTAATATACAACAAAATTCCATTATATTGAGGTTAATTTAAGTCTTTTAAAACCTTTTTTTTCTCTGTTGTTTTGAAAACCACATATACAAGGATAATAAAACTAATCAAATGGAAATGTCAAATTTGAGTTTATGGAAAATTAAATGTTTAATTTATAATAGGGTGTGTTAGTAACTTAAGGATTTCGAATTAGAATTGTATAAGTTTATATGTCAGAGATTACTTGATCAGGTCAAAAGAAAATTGTAATTATCGGTTGTGTTCCAGAAACCTATAGAGATTTTCGTAAAAACGGTTTGATTTTGATGGAACTAATCTAGGAGGTCTGTATATGAGAAATGATAGAATAAGGTCGGCTACTAGATCATAGGTCAGTAAAAACGGAAGTATTAAATCTACTTGGCCTTAAGCAGTCGGTTTCAAATCGCTGAGCTTTTGTCATCTTGTTTGGAAGCCGGGCATATTTATAGGACTTCACGTATAAAAGAATGCAGTTTATTTTGATCCGCTTGGCTTTCATTAGTTGATTTCAAACCGTTAAAGTTTCTAAACAATATCAAGTGACCAAAGTTGTTTTCGTCACTTGATATGTAAAGTTGTAGGATTTCAAAACGAAATGAGAACGAAATTTTGAACATACCCGATCAACTCAAAACCTTTGTCAATGAATAATGAAAAAACCTTTGTCAACCGAACCATAACCGCGTTTCAGTACGCCCCAAAAACCATGCAATGAACCGAACCGGCGTTTCAAAAACTGTGTGAACCACTGAACCGAAACAGTCCTTATTTCCGAGTGGTTTGCATCCCTGTTTTAAACAGTTCAAATCACAGCTATATATATCGATCCTACCAGGGGTTGGTAATATCGGATGAAAATCATTAAATCTCAAGCATCAGGCTATTCATAGCTCAGAGATCTCCATACAGTGGTAAAATATAAAAAAAAATCCATTGAGAAAGTTTTTAAATCAGCGATTACCACGCCTGGCCCGCAGGTACCGAACACATTTCGCTATTCACACCGACACGAGTCGAACGCTTGCCGAGACTTGTGCCAAGAGCGCAAAGAGCTTTTCAGTCGCTGGCCAGCAGTTAGGAACTGGCTTGCGTAGCTTTATTTTCGCACACCAATGCACTTTCACATTTTGGCGTCGCTCTTCTTGGCAAACCCTGCTTTAAATCGTTTAAAACTACCAAACAGAACAAAAACTAGTACATAAACTAGTATTTTTAGTATACTAAGTTTATTCAAATATGGTGTTGTTTAATTGAATTAAAATATTCGCTAAGAGAGATGTTCAGATCTGTCCTTTTTTTACGGTTTCGTTATGCTGCCTTTCTTATACATATGTATTAGCGTGTAGTGCCGAAATATATTTCCAGAAGGCTAATGTCCTTGTTGCATAACTTGCAAGCGACTTTACACAATTATCTTCCTTTTTTACTTCGTTTGATCATATAAAATGTTTACTTTCAAATGAAAATTATAACTCCGAAAATGGTATTGTCATATCTGGAGGAAGTTGGCAGGTTTGCCTCTTGTTGCTTTCTGCTGAAGTCAACAAGTCAGAGGGCGACTTTAGCATTGTTTTGTTAGAAAAAGGAACAGATTAAAACTCAGGAAACGATATTTCGAATTTTTTTTGTATCCGAGGACAGATATTTTTGGAACTGAAAGAACCTTAACAATGCTAAGATTAGTTAGTTTTGGGGGACTCTTAAGCAATTTAATTAAATCGTAAGTTTCTTAAAAGAAAAAGATTCTGGCCTTAAGCAGGTCATCCACACACGACCACTAGGACGAACCACGAAAACCATCTGCAATGTCGAAGGATTCAAGCATCCGCCATCAGTGGATGAGCGGTCATCAAGTTTACCACCCGGCTCCTACCTTGTGAAGGTCAAAAATGAACCCAATGCGGACCAGCTAAAAATGGATGTGAATAGCGATGCGACTGCTGTGGGCAGCATTGTCAGCTCCAGCGGTGTGGTCGTGGCTGTCAACGGTAAACGCGAGGAGAAAGACTTTGAATTTACGGCAAATTTTCCAATCCATATCGTTGCGTTTCACTTGAGAGCCAAAATAATGGCACAGCCCAAATCCATTATTTGCAGATACTCCGAGCCGCCGTACTGCAGACGATAGCATCATTCTTGCAAAAAAATGCACAGTCCACCAACTTGGGATCAAGCCTCAAAAGTGCTAGTACCCACCCACATCTTGTCGTATATCTGGGCCCAAAGGGTTATAGTTGCCCGAACGACATCCAAATAAGCCTCGAAGTAGTAATCTAGGATTATGTCCGACATCTTCAACAGGTTTACCTTATTGATGGCATGCTCGGCCCCCTTGCAGGACTGCAAAGTAGTAATGGTTATTCGCACATCACTGCCCGTCATTATATCAAAACAAAAACGCTGACCACCAGTGTAAAATGTATGTGGCTGCGGGCTTAATGTGGCTGCGGGCTAAATTTTCCGCGCTTTTCGAACAGACAATAAGCAAAACTTTTGTATTGTGAAATAGAAAAACGCAAGACCTGCCTCTGAAATATTATGCCTTGATAAGCTAAAAATCCAGGTATCAATACGAATCCGAATACTAAAATAATATTTGAACCAAAACAGAACCTTTTACCGAAACATAAAAAACGGAACCGAACCGAATTCAAAATAATTCTTCCTTCCTTTCATGGCCCTCTTTAGTCTTGGAGACAGAAAAAAGTCACAAGCAATTATTTAATTTTGTAAAATAGTCAAAAATCAATGATAATAAGCCATGAGGAATCTTTCAAAGTGGCCGTACTTTTCAGCACAAGTGAGAGACATGAGTACCAATGTAACGCCACCAAAAAATCTAATAAAAAATTCCCGATACTTTTTGTACAAACCTCGTATACTATATGGGCATTTCCATAGTTGCGAACATTCGTACGCATTCAAAGATAAAAAATTGTAAAAAAAAGTTTAATCAGTCAACTTGTAAATAAAGAAGAATGATGTAGCTTTTCATTGACTACAATCATATTCAATATTTTCGACGATGGTTTTAGCTATATTAGTCAGCCGATTTTGAAACTTCATTATGAAGAACGCAACATTTTAATAAGCGAAGGAGACACGTTAAAAAAACTAAACTACCCCTCGCCGTTCCCGGATAGTCCCGTTTGACTTCCTCTAGCATATACCTGAGGAGACACGACTTAAAACAAAATTTCTATAAAACCGCCGACCGTCCTGCGGAATCATCCGTTCGAACTCCATCTAAGAACGCGGACACGACTAAAACAAATTTTCTATAACCCCGCGTAGTTCCCGGAATCTCCGTTTGAACTTCCAATAAGCAATTAATCGCGCTAAAAACAATCTCCACCCCCGACCGCCCGCTAAGAAGCACCGCCCGGTTCACAAAGTGTATTAAAAAGATCCGTGCAGGTTTGTCGCTTTAAAACTGTCTAACTTGCTTAGACTAGTTGTACCTGATAAGAATAAGTTTATAGGGTCGGAGTCCCCTAAATCAATTTGTTAAATCTTCACAAATTTGTAGATGTCTGCCAAACTACTACTGAACAAAATAGCTCCAACAAATATAAATTTTATTATTGTCAGAAACTAACATACAATGGAAAAGCTGTTGCTTTACTTTAACTAATTTCAATATTCTCATTACAGTTGGCTTTGCTGTTACATGACGCAACTGAACCCGTTGATTGGACCCAAACTATCCATGAATGAAATCTTGATAATGGCACGTGAATGGGGAAACGAAATTAAAGACGATATGAATATAAACGTCGGCTAAATTAGTTTCTACATTTTGTTTGTTATTGTTTTCGTTTCTTAATCTTAAACAAAAAGTGCTTGCAATTTGCTGAAATCGACACATATATAAATGCACTTACCAATTTCACACTTGAAAGCTAAATAAACTGTTTTTGTAAAGTCTACATTACAATTAAATACAGTGGGTATTATTATCAGCATAAGCTGATGTGTTTCTGTATTTTGTCAATTAGTACCTAAGTTTTATACATGATTCAATGAATACAAGGTGGTGCAAACAATTGCACTGCTATTGGTTCAGCTTCTACTGCAGGTACAGAGTATATTACAGTCGGGCTTGACCGACTTTCTCACATATCCATTAGCAAGATTGTAGAAAATAAACCCATGTTTCTAATGTTTCTTATCAATTTCCTTCAAATAAAAGAGAATGTCAAAAATTTGCTGAATTAAAACTTTTTGTTTATGTCAATTGACTCCCTTCTTATTACCTAAATTTTGGCAAGCAACCTATCAGTCGACACATTCTTTAAGTTTGTGCACCAGAACGCAATTTAAAAAAAAAGGTTTTTTTTTAATTTTTGACTTGTGAATATTAATTAAAATTTTTTTCGTGACGCCAAAAGTAAGTATGAAGGAAATATCTTTGGTGAATAGCCTTTTTGATAGAAAAATGAATTTAAAAAAATGAGATTTTGGTTATGTGACGTCAACTAAAAAAAAGTAAGATATGAAGGGGTTGTGAGCCACTTTGCCAAATAGTCGGTTTTGACTTGCAAAGAGAATATTGCAATGACGCGCAATAAAACAAAGGAAAAACGGTCCAAAATAGTAAAAAAAAATTAAAAAAGAACAGCCACCACCAAAAAGTACTCGTATATTAAAGAAAACAAGCCCGATGCAGTTAATCTATTTTTACTTTTCATTAATATTTCATAATTCAGAATATGAGACAAACTATCAATTTTTCTATTTAATATAAAATAACTGCTTAACAACACGAATTTTAAACTTTTAAATGGGTTGCTCACATCCCCCCAAATTTTCGAAATGTCAAAAAATCACTTTTTTTCAATATAGTATAAAAAAACCCCAAAAAAATCGTATTTTAAAACTAATGTTAAGAAAAGTTAGATGCATCTTTTTACTCAAATACAAAACTATGATCACAACCCCCCACTCTCCCCTATAATATATAATATCTATATACATAAAGTGATAAGACATTGACTGTGATCAGTCCACAGGACAACCCGTAATAGTTAGAAATTTCAAAATTTCACAATATCTTCCTATAGTGATCGGACATTGCAGTAAGAAAGCATTTCCTCAACGCAACACCCATTGCTCTCCAAAACGAAAAAAATGTTTAAATGCTGAAAATATTTACTAAAAGTGTGTTTTCTTGATATCGAAGAATAACAAAAAATTTTATTTGTTTAAAAATAAAATTTGAAAACAAAAAAATCTTCGCTCGCGTCAGGCCATGATTCGAACCCACGACTGCTGACATGGGCGGCTGACTCTCTCCCCTCGCGCTACGCTGGCCATTTTCAATTTGGTGGCAGACCATTAATAAACATGAAGGCTGATTTCTTTTGTAATTTATTGTAACAAGGTGTAATCCATTATATATTTAAAGGTGCTCAAATAAATCCTGAATTGTTTGAATGGAATTTTAATATCTTTAAATATAAAAGTGTTCCACCTGACTGACTCACAGACTGGTGACTGCCGCAAAGCCTAAACTATAAGCGATAGGAAGCTGAGCTTTTTACAGTAGTTTTATCTTATGCTGATAGTGAGTACTTAGATCGGATTTTGGAATTCGGAAATGGAGTGGATCGGATTCGGAATTCAACAATAACTGCATACCAATATTCCGGAACATTCACCCCACCTGGGTTGAAAGTTTGTGGTCAAGGTTGCATGTGAGAAAGTTTAGTGCCCAGCGATTATCTTCAAACTCACTTTCAAAGTTACAAAAAAAACAAGTGAGAAAGTCGGTCAAGCCCGACTATAACATACTCTGTACCTCCTCTCTCTCTCTCTCTCTAAGATTGTGCGGCTTTGGTTGTGAAAGGGTGGGTGGTGGATGGTGGGTGGCGGGGGAGTGATTCACTTATTTGCTCATAACTCGAGATCCGCTCATCCGATCTTTATCATCGATAGTCGATATAGCCATGTCCGTCTGTCCGTCCGTCCGTCCGTACGTCCGTCTGTATGAACACCTAGATCTCAGAGATGGTAAGAGATAGAGGTTTGACATGTATGGGACAAATGCTTCTTTTATCTGCACGCAGATCAAGTTTGTTTCAAATTTTAGCCACGCCCCCGCAATTTGAAAAAACATTATATCTCCTACTGTTTTAAAGATAAACGATTCGTACCTTCTAGAGATAGTTAGTAATTAGCAAAATGAATTTGCCGAAAAAATGATAAGGATCGGATGAACGGTTCTCAAGTTATGAGCAAAAAAGGGATACAAGCCCCCCCGCTAACACCCCACCCACCCTAAAAAATGTTGCATACTTTTCGGATGGTCACACTAAGGAACGCAGTTACACTATTAAACATGTTTTTTCATGAGTAACGGGTATATCAAAGTCGGTTAGAGCCGACTTTAACTTACGCTCTCGTTTGTTCATCATTCGATCCGATTTAAACTCATTTTCAAAGATCTATATAAAAATTCAATAATAACTGCGTACCAATTTTTTGGAAAACTCAAAAAACTACTTTTTTTTATCCGATTGGCTTGAAAGTCGGCTTGCAAAAGTAGTAAGTGAAATAAATTGAGATGTGATTTCAGGTGTTGGAAAATATGACCCAACGGTCGGAAAATTCCTGCAAAACTCTGTATGCAAAAAACCATTTTTCAACAGATTGACTTGAAACGCGGTTTGTAAGAAGAATACAAAATAATTTGAAATGTGATTTTGCAATGTCTATAAATCTACTCTTCGGGCGTGAAAATTTCCAGAAAATTCCAGATGCAACAAAACTATTTTGTCCCCATTGACTTGAAACTCGGTTTGTAGTGATAAATGTGATGAAAATACCGCCGGGACGCTCACTAGGAAATGGGAGGGAAGTGGTTGGAAAGTGGATGGTGAGTGGGTGGGGTGTTTTAGGGAAGTGGGTGGAAACTGGGTGGGAAGTGGGTGGGATATGGATAGGATGTGGGTGGAATGGGGTGGTAAGTGGTTGGGAAGTAAATCGGAAGTGATAGGGAAAACCCAGCAGCCTATGAATGTTAAATTAGATTTCTGGGCTCTACGGGGGACACAAATTTAAAAATATTTTCAAATTCGTTTAATATTTGACTCTTTACGATCAACATTAAACTAAATCTTTTATTGATTCTTTACTGTTGAAGGCGCAGCGAAGCGCGACGGGTTATATGCTAGTATAATATATAATGCCAAAAATATAATGGTCTGCACGGGGCCGATAAGTCCAATCATCATTGATTGAACATCATTCAGGGCGATAAGGATCGCACTCAGGTGCACATATGGCTGCAGCGAAAGATGGCTCAATTCATGCCCAGAAACATGACAAAATGATAAGTTGCGAAAGCGTGGTGCAAGCTTCCATCCCACAGTGGTCGCTACCATAGGCCGAAAATAAAAAAACCAAAGTCAACAACAACCAAGTCAAAAACCAAGTGTCAACACTAACTCATAATAGATCTAGCTATTAAACTGCATTCTTGTTTTTGTTTTTCACTAACCGTCCTGTCAAAGAATAGCATCAAAAGAGCATAAAATTATTTGTTTTTGACAGCTTGAACAATTTGCAAGTTATGTTCGCAAATAAAATAAAAAATACGCGTTTAAAACGGAATGCTCGTCCAATGGAAGCAATTAAAATTGTAAAAAATGGTTTTAGCTATGTTTTGTGATTATTTGCGGGTAGTTAACTGGTTGTGTTAATGTCAAAAAATGATATATGTTTAAATATAAATTCGTGTGAAAACAATAATTTCATTTAAGCTTTTAGTTGTGAAGCTAATCGAAGCTAACGATAAAATTTATGTTAAAATAATCGTCAATATTTACAGATTATAACGGTTGAAGTTTCAGCTGCTTTCGCTGCCTTTTTCGGTTCTTTTTTTGTATGTGTATCAGGGCTTTTTTGTACGCTTTCTTGTGATTATCGTCTTTGCTTTTTTTGTGCCAGTTATTGTGATTGTCTTCTTTGTTCCAATGAATGAATATTTAAAAGTTTTGTTGCGATTTAATTGATATTTTAATGTTATGTTAACATTTTCTATTATTATACCCTTGGGGAGGGTATATTGAAATTGTCCGGATGTTTGTAACGCACAGAAGGAAGCATCTCCGACCACATAAAGTATATATTATATATTCTTGATCAGCATCAACAGCCGAGTTGATATAGCCTTGGCCGTCTGTCCGTCCGTCCGTCCGTCTGTCTGTATGAACTAGAGGTGGGCGCGGGCCGGGCTTTTTTTCGTGGCCCGCGGGCTTACACAGGCCCGGAGCGGGCCCGGGCCTTAAAATTAAGATTCGTGCGGGCCTTAGCAAAAAGGCCCGGCCCGTAAAAGCCCGAAATAGGCCCGAAAACAATTTTGATTTGTTCGCGCTATTTTTGTTTATGCTCGAATTAGAACCGCCATTTATCGCATTTTAATTGTTTATCGATCCTACTATCGATTTGCTTATACATATTTTACTTGTTTGCTCACCTCTAATTCAAAATTGGCGTCCTATTGTGAAATTGATAAAACTTTGAAATATAAAATATGTCGCGACAAACCATTCAGGACGCTGTGAATAAAAAAAGTGAATGTGTAAAGCTAATACAAAATGAAAAGGGCAGGAGTGACGTGTGGAAGCTGTTCGATTGCGTTAATTATAATGGCAATAATGTCGATTTTGTGTGCTGCCGAAGCTGTAAGCATGTGCTGGTGTATAATTCAAAACAAGGCACGGGCACCCTCAGCCGCCATAAGTGCATGTCTCAACAAGACGCGCTTAAGTCACAGCCCAAATTGGAGATCTTCTTCTTGATTGGCCCGATGCATGCATCACAACCGTTCGACGGTCTCGGCCGCTGCAATCAATGTCCGCCAGTCGCTTCTGCTCCGTGCGAGCTGGGACCAGTTGGTCACACCAAGCTTGGCAATGTCTGCCCGAACCTGGTCTTCCCATCTTAGTCGAGGTCTCCCCCGCCTGCCTCTTCCTCCGTAGTCAACCGCCTTCGAATAATAAGCTTTCCTTACTGGAGCTTCTTCGTCCATCCTGGTGACATGTCCTAACCAGCGCAGCCGCTGTTGCTTTATGCGCTTGACCAGACAGGTGTCCCCATAGAGCTCATACAGTTCGTCATTATTTCGAATGCGGAAATCATCGCCAACTTTTAAAGGTCCATAAATCCTCCGAAGAATCTTTCGTTCAAACACGCCAATCGCCGCTTCATCCGCTGCTGTCATTGTCCATGCTTCTGCGCCGTATTGCAGGACTGGGATGATAAGCGACTTGTATAGGGCTAATTTTGTTCTTCGCTTGAGGTCTCTGCTCTTGAGCTCTCTACTTAGCCCGTAGAAGCATCGGTTTGCAAGAGTGATCCTTCGTCGGATTTCCAGACTGATGTTGTTGTCGCTGGTTATCGTCGTTCCGAGGTAAACAAATTCCTCTACAACTTAAAAGTTGTGTTCTCCCATTGTAACACATTGTCCAAGACGCAAGGACTTTTTGTCCGCGGATGCAAGGTATTTCGTCTTGTCCTCATTTACCGCTAAACTCATCAGTTCCGACTGTCTCTCAATCTCTGAAAACGCCCTGCTTACCGCCCGTTCGTTTTTGCCGATGATGTCGATATCATCGGCATATGCGAGTAGCATTAGATCTTTATAAATAAAGGCGCCCGTTCTGTTGGCATGTGGGCACCGGCGCAGTATATATTCCATCAGTAGATTGAAGAAGTCACACGATAAGGTATCGCCCTGCCTAAAACCTCTTTTGGTATCAAATGGTTCGGAAAGGTTCTTTCCTATTTTGACGGAGCTTTGTGTACTTCTCAACGTCATCATGCCAAGACGAACGTACTTTGCTGGTATACCAAGGGTAGACAAGGCTTCAAAAAACCTTGACCTTATCGGCGTGTCGAAGGCTGATTTATAATCAACAAAAAGATGGTGTGTGTTGATGCCTCACTCGTAGGTCTTCTCCAGGATTTGTCGTAGTGTGAATATCTGGTCTGAGGTGGATTTACCAGGTCTAAAGCCACACTGATAAGGTCCAATCAGTGTGTTAATAAGCGGCTTTAGACGTTCACAAATAATGCGCGACAGAACCTTATATGCAATGGGAAGGAGACTGATCCCGCGGTAGTTGGCGCAAACTGCAGGGTCTCCTTTTTTAAAGATTGGGCATAGGACACTTAGATTCCAATCGTCGGGCATGCTTTCGTCAACCCATATACGGCAAAGAATTTGGTGCATGCACGTTACCAATTCTTCTCATCCAGCCTTGAAGAATTCAGCGGGCAGCTCATCAGCGCCTGATGATTTGTTGTTTTAGCCTTTGTATGGCTAAGCAGACTTCCTGTTGGGTCGGCGGGTCTATCTCTATGTTGTCGATTGGTGGCATCACTACTTCTCTAGAGGCGGCATCATGTTCGTCATCGCCTCCCAGTAGGTTGGAGAAGTAGCTTCTCCATTTGTTAAGCGCCACTTGCGGATCGGTGACCAGATTCCCGTGTTCGTCTTTGCATTGTGCGACTCTGGGCTTAAAACCTTCTGTTAATTGCTTAATTTTTTGGTAAAATTTTCGTCTCACTCAGCCGAAACCTCCTTCTTCGAGTCTATCTTTATGCCGCAATAACATCTCGACCCTTCGCTCGGCTTCTTGTAGCTGCCATAATTTTCTTCGATGTTTGGGGAGTTGTTCTCAATTTACTGCTTTCACTGCTCGTTCTATCAGGTATCAAAACTTCGGTACAGACGAAGTTAGCTTTGCCTTTCTTGTTTTCCTTCTAAAGAGGCGCTTCTGCTCTTTCCTTTTCTCCCGGTATCGCTCCTTAACAGCCCGCGTTGCTCCCGACTGCAGAGTTCTCCTGTGGGCTGCGTCTTTCTCTGCAGTAGCAAGTCGCCACTCCTCATCGTACCAAGTCCGACTTCGAGGGGACTCGGAATACCCGAGTATCTCCTTGGCAGCCGTACTCATGGAGTGAGATATACGATTCCACTGTTCGCATATATCGGAAGAAGATGGGGAGGATTCCCTGAGCAGTTGGGCGAGTTTAGTTGTGTAGGCATCAGAGGTCCCTTGTGATTGCAGCTTTTCGACGTTTAGCCTTCGACGTGTGCCAGAGCGTAAGGCATGTGCCACACTGAGCCGCGTGCGTACCTTGGCTGCAACCAGGCAGTGATCCGAGTCTATGTTGGCTCCTCGAATCGCACGCACGTCTAGTACACTCGATGAGTGCCTTCCGTCGATCACAACGTGATCAATCTGATTTCGTGTTCGTTGATCAGGGGACTTCCAGGTCGCCTTATGGATGTCGAGGTGTTCAAATCTCGTACTACTTATGACCATGTTCCGGCCTGCAGCAAAGTCTATTAGCCTCTCTCCGTTACCGGAGGTTGTTTCATGAAGGCTAAATCGTCCGACTGTCGAACCAAAGACTCCTTCTCTCCCGATTTTCGCGTTAAAATCGCCTAGCACGATCTTTATGTCGTGATCGGGGCAGCGCTCGTAGAGTTGTGTCGAGGTGTCCTTGTCTTCTGTTGGCGCGTGTGCACAGATAAGACTAATATTAAAATATTTTGCCTTAAGTCTGAGCGCGGCAAGCCGCTCGTCAACTGGTGTAAAGCTGATGACTGAGTGGCGTAGTCTATCACTCACTGCAAAGCCGCACCCAAACTCGTGCTTGGAAACATGCCCGCTGTAGTATATCTCCCCGGGGGTGGTGGTTTCTGTTTTTCTTCTCTTTTGGTAGCGTTATTATCTTGCTCCCATATCCAATCCATCGCATTTCTTGGAGTGCAGTAACGTCCGATGAGTATTCCTTGAGGACTTTCACCAAGTCGATATCATCACCCTCTCCGTTGAGGGTGCGGACATTCCAGGTGCATATCCTCAAATCGTGGTCCTTAAAACGTTTGCGTGGGTCGTCGTCAGAGGGGGTCCGTATCCGAGGCATTGTAGTCGCAGTTTTCATTGGTGGAGATTTTTTACGGTGGTGGGTACCAAACCCGACGCACTAACCCTATATATTATACCCTGTAGGGAAGTGCGGGTCGCCGCTCACGTTAGCCAGCAGCGTTGCAGATGCATTGCTCTGTTACCGGTGGTCACCACGAGGAGGTGTGAGTCGACTTGAGACGCAGTAAACCAGGATCACGCTGGGTTCGCCAAGTTGAACCGATCAGCAGCTTTACCTGACCACATACGCCCCCATTAGGTCCAGAAGATCTATGACTAGAAGTTCTGAACCACCACCAAATTGGAGATGTTTGCCAAAAAAGTTGTTTCGACGCGATTTCGGGATTCGTTAGCTCGAAAGCAGCTAGCCTTAGTTGCAAAAGACTTGCACTCTTTCAATATTACCGAAGGTAAGTTCTATTCCCATTGCACGTGTTTATTGATTGACTCTTTTTTTTGCGAATTGGTAGGTAGCGGCTTACGTGAATATAGCCAAGCGCTTCTCGACATAGGAGCAGAATTTGGAAGTCAGTCTTTTGATGATTTGGTTATATCCCGTAAAGTGTTAAGCACTACCATCATGGAGAAAGAGTACGAAACGTTGAAGACTCAACTTATCATAAGTTTGAAAGACCAACAACTGGCATACACGACCGACATGTGGAGTGATGACTACACGCAGCGAAATTTTATATCGCTGACTGCTCACTATGTGGATGTACAATAGCTTCCGACTGAACGTCGCTCTTTTAGGTACTAATATTAATCAATTTTTTTTTTTTTTTTTGTTCAAACATACATATTTACATATTTATTTATTAATGTTTATGAAGCATTTAACTTACTTGTGTATCTTTTACATGCATCAGGGATATCTTGGACGAGAAGAAAACTGGAGAAAATATCCCCAAAAATGTTCAGGACATTTTGCAGGATTTCAACACACTTAAAACTATCGATCGAGCTGTCTTCGTTACGGACAATGGTGCAAATGTCGTTGCGGCATTTAAGAGCTTCAAGCGCCTATCTTGTGCTTGTCACAATCTGAACCTTGTCATGGATGACGTCATTGAGAAAAATCCTCTTGCGGAAGTGAAGGCTTTAATAGATTGCTGCAAATCATTAGTCAAATATTTTAAACATTCTCAGCTTAACAGTAAGCTCTCAAAAACGCTGAATCAGCAAGTTAAAACGCGCTGGAACTCTACATTTTATATGCTCTTGAATAAATTTGATGTACAAGAGGAAATAAAAGCTCTTTTACTTAAAAAAGATGAGCTACAGCGAATTAGTAATTTGGATTTTTCATTACTTGAAAACATTTTAAGCTTCTTAAAACCTTTTAAGGACTGCTCTGAAGCACATAGCTCTGACAAGGAACCAACAATGCAAATATTTGCATTGTGGTCAGAAAAATTATGTAAACTTTGCAGAACTAGCACACTTGATTCCCAAATAATAACTGAGTTTAAAACAATGACCCTAAGCGCATTAGAAAAAAGGTTTCTTCCGGCAATCGCTCATTTGGTTGGGCTTTTCTTGAACCCGCCTTATAGAGAGATGAATTTCCTCTCAGAGGAAAAAAAGAGATAATGTGTTAGCTACGGTAAAAGCAATGCTCTCCGAATTTATAGGGGATCATGAATATAGTAGCGTTGATGATATAACTAATAACATAAGCCCAAATAATTCCAAAAATGGAATGTTTGCTAAATTTTTAGACTTAAGTTATATAAAAAAACGAAAAGTTGAGAAAAACGCTATCGACATAGAGCTTGACAAATATTTGGCCTATCCAGCAGCAGCCTGGCACACATATTTTAGAATTCTGGAAAAATGCAAGGGACTTAAAATACCTTCCCAAATTAGCTCGGACCACTCTGGCTATTCCCGCCAGTTCGTCTACGAGCGAAAGGCTTTTTTCAACATCGGGTCATGTTTTAAATGAAAAACGCACTAGGCTAAAAAGCTCAAATTTAGAAAAAAATTTTATTTTTAAATAAAAATATGACATAGTTTGTTTTTTATTAAATACATAACAATATTCATGTATACCTTATAAACCTTAATAAATATGTACTTATATATATCTATAAATTGCATGTCTTTTAAATTTCCTTATATGTGTAAATAAGTTTCGTCCCGGGCCGGGCCGGGCCCGGGCCTTTCAAAAAAGAGTTCGTGTTCGTACCTCTAGTATGAACACCTAGATCTCAGAGACTAGAAACGCTAGAGCCACAAAACTTGACATGTAGACTCCTATTGTCTGCACGCAGATCAAGTTTGTTTCAAATTTTTCGCCACGCCCACCCCAGACCACACAATAGAAAATGTTGAATAACTCTCACATTTTTCAAGATATCTAGCTTAAATTTATACCTTACATTTATATTAGCAATGACTATAATCCTTGAAATTTACATCAAGATCGGATAATAAATAGCGAAGTTTAAAAAATGTTGCACACCTTTCGGATGTTTACCCCTCAGGAACGCAGGAACGCTGTTTAACATTTCTTTTCATGAGTAACGGGTATATCGAAGTCGGTTACAGCCGACTTCAGCTTACGATCTCGTTATACCCGTTACTCGAAGAGTAAAAAAGGTATAATAAAGTCGTGCAAATGTATGTAACATGCAGAAGGAATCATTTCCGTACTACTACCATATAAAGCCTTGGTGGGCACAGAATTTGCAATTGTGAGCACTACAACAACATCTACAACAAACATAACTTCTGAAGTCATAAATTAAAGGAAAATGAACACATTTATTACTCTGTGCGTCACGACAAAAAATCTGTGTTTTTGTTGTTTCTTTCAACAAGAAAAAATTATACACTAAGAGAAATTTTTGAGTGAATTTATTTATTCGTTTATTAGTTTTTCAAAATCTACTTTTTCTTTACTAATTGATGTTCGCAGTAAATCAGATAGACTCATATCACTTAATTTATTCCTATAAGCATTTTTAATATGTTTTTTATGCGAAAATATATCCATCATTTATCATTTAATAAAAAACAAATCACATCAAAACAAACTATACTTTTTCACGCAGTGTACAAAATGATTTTGAAGTCATAAATTTTAACATTTGAACACTTTTATGACACTATGATTGACAGTCAAAGCTCGAGCGTTTGCTGTGTGTTTGTTGTTTTGTTTTATTGTTTTATGCCAGAGCGTAAGGCATGTGCCACACTGAGCCGCGTGCGTACCTTGGCTGCAACCAGGCAGTGATCCGAGTCTATGTTGGCTCCTCGAATCGCACGCACGTCTAGTACACTCGATGAGTGCCTTCCATCGATCACAACGTTATCAATCTGATTTCGTGTTCGTTGATCAGGGGACTTCCAGGTCGCCTTATGGATGTCGAGGTGTTCAAATCTGGTACTACTTATGACCATGTTCCGGCCCGCAGCAAAATCTATTAGCCTCTCTCCGTTACCGGAGGTTGTTTCATGAAGGCTAAATCGTCCGACTGTCGAACCAAAAACTCCTTCTCTCCCGATTTTCGCGTTAAAATCGCCTAGCACGATCTTTATGTCGTGATCGGGGCAGCGCTCGTATAGTTGTTCCAGGCGCTCATAGAATTCGTCTTTTGTCGAGGTGTCCTTGTCTTCTGTTGGCGCGTGCGCACAGATAAGACTAATATTAAAATATTTTGCCTTAAGTCTGATCGCGGCAAGCCGCTCGTCAACTGTTGTAAAGCTGATGACAGCGTGGCGTAGTCTATCACTCAATGCAAAGCCGCACCCAAACTCGTGCTTGGAAACATGCCCGCTATAGTATATCTCCCAGGGGGGTGGTGGATTCTGTTTTTTCTTCTCTTTTGGTAGCGTTATTATCTTGTTCCCATATCCAATCCATCGCATTTCTTGGAGTGCAGTAACGTCCGATGAGTGTTTTCTTAAGGACATTCACCAAGGCGATATCATCACCATCTCTGTTGAGGGTGCGGACATTCCAGGTGCATATCCTCAAATCGTGGTCCTTAAAACGTTTGCGTGGGTCGTCGTCAGAGGGGGTCCGTATCCGAGGCATTGTAGTCGCAGTTTCCATTGGTGGAGATTTTTACGGTGGTGGGTACCAAACCCGACGCACTAACCCTATATATTATACCCTGTGGGGAAGGGCGGGTCGCCGTTCACGTTAGCCAGCAGCGTTGCGGATGCATTGTTCTGTTTCCGGTGGTCATCACGAGTAGGTGTAAGTCGACTTGAGACGCAGTAAGCCAGGATCACGCTGGGTTCGCCAAGTTGAACCGATCAGCAGTTTTACCTGGCCACGTACGCCCCCATTACGTCCAGAAGATCTATGACTAGAAGTTCTGAACCACCATCAGTAGAGTAAGTGCTTCATTAACAGTAAAAATAACGGATCATATAATTTAAATACTTCAGTTCGCGGTTTGTCCACTAAAGACACATTAAACTAATTTTTACTCTTGTTTTGTTAGCATTGGCTATCAAAATAAACATATTAATCTAATTTTTACCCTTTCTTAGTGGAAGTGACGAATTTTATTCATAGGATTCATTGCAGGAGTTATTACCTGAGGCCTCTAGTTTCACAATTTATTGGTCCCGTTTCCAGGCAATAAAAATAGTTGAATTTTGTGGCACTGTGTTATATAATGATCTTTACGTTTTCTTCACCGATAATGATTAGTTTTGATTAATTTTATAATAAATCATAAGTAATCATTATTTTTGATCAAAAAAAAATAAAACTCAAAAATAATAATTATAAATGATTACACAGTTCTACAAATTGAGACCTTTTGTGAGTATACAGAGAATCTTTAACTAATTCCCGTGAGCCTACTCATGCTGATTACGAGTTGGTATGACAAAGCCATATCTTAGTTTTCGTTTCCAAGATATTAGCGTTCTAGAAATTTTGTAGGCCACGCTGAGCATTAATTGGTAATTTTATGAAGCTTCTCGGTTAGTATACATATCACTGAAACTGAGAATAATCAAACACGCTATATTAGTATTGCCAATGGTGTCGAATTTGGCCTTCAAAGTCCAATTTTACTTGATTTATGGCAATTTTGTCAAACTAAACCGTTCCTACAAACCATTCTGTTTGTCGGACATATAATGGTGCCATCTCATCATATAGTTAAACATATGATCTTATTATGGAAATTTTGTGGCATTTTTGTCAGGACCGCAGTCAAAGTTACAGCCTGTTATATGCGAAAATCAAGATTTAAATTTATGGGAGGCAAACTAGATTCCGACCCCAAATGTTTATAGGAGTTTTAAAAAGGCAACTTGATAAAGCATTAGCTTAACAAAATAATTATTGAAATGTTAAATAACAACATTCATGGAAGGCTACGTTAATGTTTGAGGAAAGTAAAACAATGGCCGTGTTATAAAAAGACTACTTGCCTAATCAGAAGTAATACCTTCTCTGTGTTTTTCAAAAGCACAAAGGACTTTTGGACTTTTTCCGGACAATTGTGGGGCTTTTAGTGATGAGCATAGAGAGCGCTTTCATCAGGATTTTGCAATCATCAGGGCTAGTGGAATGTTTCAATGCTAGCGGATTATTGCTGGAATGTTTATCGAGAAAGTACGGAGGCAGAACACAAGAGGGCAGCAAAACAATTTCGACGAAATCACTAATAACAGAAGCTATAGTAAAAATTCGGTATATCAATATTGATGGAAATGGTGGGTTGCTGGAACTTCTGGTGAGATCCTTCTCACGTTCCAAGTGGATGTCGGTCAGCAGCAGAAAGAAGTACGCAGTTAATTTGAATGAGAATTTAAATAAATACTTTTATTCATTTGACAACGTTCGCACGCTCCAAAGTACAAATGCTCACTGACGCTGAGTAGTGATGGCTCAGCGCGCGTTCTGTCGCAGACAGGGTTGCAAGACATACAGATGTGCATTGTAAATGTCATCGATTCTGAACACCCTTCCTCAATGTAGATCTGTATGCATTGCCAATTACAATTTTTCTTAGTTAAGATTCATTAACTTTACAAAATGACAATGCTTCTGCTTTGCCAGATTTTTCGTGAGAACATCAGCTATCATATCATTTGTCGATACATATTTCAATTCAATTGCACCTTTCTGGATAACCTCCCGGACGAAATGATGCCTGATGTCAATGTGTTTTGACCTCGCATGGTAAACAGGATTTTTAGCCAAGCTTTGTGCACTTAGATTGTCCCCAAACAATACCGTAGACGACTGCACATTTCCACAGCCGATCTCAACGACCAATCGTCTCAAGTGCAACGCCTCCTTTGTTGCTGAAGACAGAGCCATGTATTCTGCCTCCGTGCTGCTCAAAGCTACGCAGTCCTGCTTCTCTGACTTCCACGAAATTGGCCCACCTGCTAGGAAGAAAACATATCCCGTGTATGATCTGCGGTAAATCAAGTCACCGCCCCAATCAGTATCCTTTTAGTGCCTGGCCACAAGCACGATAGTTCAACTTGAACCCGATTGTTCCTGTCAGATACCGCATCATATGCTTCACTCCTGTGACATGTTCGCTATGCGGCTCGTTGTTTCTTTGTGCCAACTTAACCACAGAATGGTAGATGTATGGTCTCGAAGTCAGAGCCAGCCACATTAACTCGCCAATAGCTGACTGATATGCCGCTGCATCCTCAATCACGCAATCTTCGCTCTTGCACGCCACCTGGAAACCTGCATCCAGTGGCGTCGCTGTAGTCCGACACACTTTTAGGTTATGCCGCTGAAGCATATCCTCGATATACAACGCCTGGTTCATCGATATATCGCCTGTTTCGCCCTCTCGTTCAACTTGGATGCACAGAAACAATCGAAACTGACCCTTGTCGACGCACTCGAATTTCATTGCTATCTTGGCTTTAATAGCAATCAGGTCATCCTTCTTCTGGCAAGCTATAAGCAAATCATCGACATATATTAGTACTAAACATAGACTACCTTCCATATCCTGCTTATACAAGCATGGCTCGTTCTGGCATGGAGAAAATCCAATATCGCAAAGCCCCGCGTTCAATTTGGCCTTCCACTCCCTTCCTGCCTGTTTTAAGCCGTATATCGCCTTGTTCAGCCTCAATACCTGCTGAGACCGCATCTTGTCTACGTATCCCTCTGGCTGCTTCATGTAGACAACATCGCTCAACTCACTGTTTAAATAGGCCGTACACACAACCATTTGGTGTAGGTGTAGTTTAAGCTCAGGCGCCAGAGCCAAAACTAGCCGTATCGTTTCATAACGACATACTGGAGAAAAAGTTTCGGTATAGTTCACACCAAACCTCTGTGAACATCCCTTGGCCACCAGACGGGATTTGTAACGTTCCACGCTATTACTGCTGTCCCTCTTGATTGTGTACACCCACCTGCAAGCGATCGCCTGTTGCCCTTTGGATAAATCTGCCAAAGTCCACGTACCATTTGCCATCAGCACTTCGTTTTCTTTATCCATGGCAGCCTGCCAACATGAAGCCTGCTTGCTATTCGTTGCCTCCTGGAACGTTTGCGGCAATGGTAACTCCCCTGAATGCATCGCGTTCAAAACATTATAAATCTTCTTTGGACGCCCCGGTTTGCCTGACCGATCTATTTTGGGCCTGCCTGGACCAATTCGTACACCCTTCTCTTGCGCCTGTGCCTGTTCGCGCTCCTCGGTATTCTTCGAATCATCCACCTGGTCGCTTTCTGGTACATACTTTTTCTACCCTTCTTCTGACTCCTCGGCGCTGGAATATTCCTTGCTTAACAAATCGTCTTCGCTCTCTTCGTCAGATTGATGCTCATCCTCTGCTAAAATATTTATCACGCATGGGCCAGGAATATTTTCAGCTACACATTGAGAATAAGACTCATCGCAAGGCTCCTCAAATAAAACATCTCGTTTCTCGATTACTTCACGCTTCTCCTTGTCGTACAGCCTGTACGCCTTTGATACAAGCGAGTATCCCACCAGACGATATTCCTTGCCTTTCGCCTGAAATTTGCTGTGGCGAGTCTTATCCAAAGCTATTGCCACCGAGCCAAATATGCGCATACCCCTTACGTTGGGCTTTCTGCCACACTTCGCCTTATATGGTGTTTTGCCAACCAATGCCGTAGTTGGCGACCTGTTCCGAATACAGCTTGCAGTCTGTATCGCCTCTGCCCAGAGGAACTCATCCATATCTGCGTGCACAAGCAAACTTCTTGCCATCTCGACAAGAGTTCGGTTTGCCCGTTCGGCCACGCCATTCTGTTGGGGGCTATATGGAACTATCGCACAATGCCATGATCTTTGAGGAACCCGTCAAAACGCCTGTTGACGTACTCACGGCCATTGTCACTGCGGATTACTTTTATCTTACGACCAGTCTGCCGCTTTGCCATATTTTTAAACTTCACATATTTTCCAAAAACCTCGTCCTTAGATTTAAGAACATATGTAAATATGCGCCTCGACATGTCGTCATTGAATGTCAAAAAATATGCTGAGCCACCAAGGGATCGCGTCCCAAATCGGTATGTATAAGCTCCAGCTGATGTTTGGCCCTGTTCACAGACGCTGCTGGAAACGGTTGTGTGTGAATTTCACTTTTCATGCACGTCACGCACGTGCACTTGCAACACGCTCTCCAACTTCAGCTCGCACAACCCTGTCTGAAGTTTCACGTCACCCATGATACAACGAATAAGGTCCGGCACTCGCCTCGGCTCGGGCCACATAATTTCAGTATGCGGTAGACAGTTGCCATGAAAGGTTGTACCCGCGCTTGCCAGTTTTTTGCTGTGCATTTTGGTGGTGGTTTTTTTGAAGCGATCTCGTAGTTGTTTTGCTTGCTCTTTTTTATTCTTTTTGTTGTTGCTTAAATGCACATTTGGGGGTGGGTTTTTAGAGTGAATTGATCTCGTTTTTGGTTTGATTTTGCTGCGTTGCAAAAAAAAAGTATTCATATTTAGTGCAGAGTGCAGTGCCATGTTGTTGTGTTCTTGGAAATAAAATGCTTACATACTTATGCACTGCATGCACTTGTCATTTTGTTATTATTATTGTTGTTTCATCACAACAGAAAATGTATACATACTTACGTATGTGGATATATTTTTATACACTTGAAAAGTGTATTATAATTTTGCCCAGAAGTTTGCAACGCATAGAAGGAATCGTCTCCGACCACATAAAGTATATATATTCTTGATCAGCATGACGAGCTGAGTCGATTAAGCTTTGTCCGTCCGTCTGTCCGTCTGTCTGTTTCTACGCGAACTAGTCCCTCAGTTTTGGAGCTATCGAGCTGAAACTTTGCACAGAGTCTTCTTTTTACTGCACGCTGCTAATATGTCGGAACCGACCGAATCGGATAACTACTTCTTGTAGCTGCCATACAAATGTTCGGTCGGAAAATGGATTTAAGTAAGAAAAACTGTTTTGCTCTCAATATAACTGCTCTCAAACACGGTCATGGGTAATATGTAATGTTTTTAAGCTGATCTGCGAAGTTTGGTCGAAGTCGCTAACCGTTGAGACAAGCTATTTCAAGTGTATCAAAACTTCGGTACAGACGAAGTTAGCTTTGACTTTCTCGTTTTTAATGCACTCATACACACATATTTAATTTGTGTGCATGTGCGCCGTTGATTCTCGCTCTCACCCTCCCTCTCTTTCGCACTCTCAGCAAAAGCGCTTGGGCCACATTTTTCAGCTGAATGCCGTACCTTGTATAGTTGTACCATGCATACACACATATTTAATTTGTGTGCATGTGCGCCGTTAATTCTCGCTCTCACCCTCCCTGTCTCTCGCACTCTCAGCAAAAGCGCTTGGGCCACATTTTTCAGCTGAATGCCGTACCTTGTATAGTTGTACCATGACGTCACCTCTGCCAACTGCCTTTATGACGTTATTGTCAGCCACCACAACATCTTCTGCATGTAATACGTAATTCTCGAACATACTACGCACGCAACACATATGTGTCGTTGCACCGGAATCCACACACCAGCTCGAACATTCTAGATCGCCTGCTTCTGTAGCCACCAAAATTGTAAGCGAACGTTGCAGCCCTGGTCGTTGTTGGTCACTTTTTAGCGATTTTTTCTTGCCCTTGTTCCTGCAGTCTCTTTTGTAATGCCCGCGCTGCCCGCAATTGTAGCACTGAATATCAGCCATGTCTTTCTTTTTTCTGACCGGCGCCACCGTGCTCCGCGCCTTTGCTTGGAATGCCTGCTGCTCACTTTGTAGCGATTTCCTTCGCCACACCGGCGCTCTCCTTCCTCCAGCAACTTGATCTTCAACCTCTCCAGAGAAGGTAAACTATCTCGCGTTTCCATGGCTATGACGAAATTTTCGTACTCCTTTGGAAGACTTGAAAGCAATATTATCGCAGCTAGCTCGTCTCCTAGCCGTATATCCACTTCTGCAAGTTTATCCACTGTTGAGCAAAACGTATTCACATACTCGCACATTCCGTCATCCCCTGCCATTCGCAGCCCAAGCATCTTTTTATATAGCGACACCTTCCTTGTTGGTCCGCTCGGCTCATGTACATCTTTGAGCTTTTTCCAGGCACTTGCCGCCGTTTGACAACTCTTGAGGTAACACAACTGTGTAGGCCTCACGCTCAAAGTTATCATGGCCAATACCTTTTCATTGAGTGCATCCCAGGCTGCGCATCTGGATGCACCAGGAATCATAGATTCCAACATCCAATTTCTCGATTTGGTAAAATGACGTCATCATTGACCACGCGTCTTATGCCGTGTTTATGCAAAACTGCGTAATTAAATCCCAGCTACTTTTTGCAAACCGCTGCTGACACTCGCGTGTCTCTGGGCCCATAACCAGATAGAAATGTTGGGTTGCTGGAACTTCTGGTGAGATCCTTCTCACGATCCAAGTGGATGTCGGTTAGCAGCAGAAAAAGTACGCAGTTAATTTGAATGAGAATTCAAATAAAGACTTTTATTTCATTTGACAACGTTTGCACGCTCCAAGTACAAATGCTCACTGACGCTGAGTAGTGATGGCTCAGCTCGCGTTCTATCGCAGACAGGGTTGCAAGACATACAGATGTGCATTGTAAATGTTATCGATTTTGAACAAATATGACACATGTTCTTAAGAAAACCTTTATTTTACAGAATTGCCCTCTGCTTTTCATAACTTCTTAATTGAATTGCTTCGTCGGGCTTTATACCTACCACCGTCAAAAGAACTCCACCACCGGAGCAACACTGCCCCGCAAACGATTAAGGGACCACGATTTGAGAATATGAACCTAGAATGTTGACAGCATCAACAGGGAAGGTTCTGAATTCCAGTTAGTGAATGTCCTCGAGAGATATTCTTACATAACTACGCAGAAATATTACTGTTGCCAACTTATGTTTCTTGTGGCTCAGTAAGGACTTAAAGAGCAGAGCGGTTTCTCAATAACAAAAATAGCGTTATAAAAGTCGCTTATCATCCCAGAAGCATGGACATTAACAGCAGCGGTTAAGGCGGCTATAGTTCTCCTCCCATAAATTTAAATCTTGATTTTCGCATATAACATGCTGTAACTTTGACTGCGGTCCTGACAAAAATGCCACAAAATTTCCATAATAAGATCATATGTTTAACTATATGATGAGATGGCACCAATGTCCGACAAACAAAGTGGCTTGTAGGAAACGGTTTAGTTTGACAAAATTGCCATAAATCAAGTAAAATTGGACTTTGAAGGCCAAATTTGACACCATTGGCAATACTAATATAGCGTGTTTAATTATTCTCAGTTGCAGTGATATGTGTACTATCCGAGAAGCTTCATAAAATCACCAATTAATGCTCAGCGTGGCCTACAAAATTTCTAGAACGCTAATATCTTGGAAACGAAAACTAAGATATGGCTTTGTCATACCAACTCGTAATCAGCATGAGTAGGCTCACGGGAATTAGTTAAAAATGCTCGGGATACTTTTCGCTTTAGAACAGTGTTATTATCGCTCAAAATTAAACTCAACAATAGTTTACGGCTTCTGTGTTAAACTTTTCGCCGATATGATTACATAATCCTGATCTATGATTTAATACCTTTTATCTTATACACTACATTTCTTTCAAGGACATTCATTTCATTTATTCCTTTATATTCTGTTGAAGTATTTATGTTTGTATTTATGAATACCATAATATCATAAAAATGCCATAATTACTAAACCTATAAATTTGTACTTTTTTTTGCTCAAAATAAAACAGTGGCCTAGAAAATTTGCTGTTACGTGAAAGGCAGCGAATGCTTTCCAAAAATTTGTTACTGCAAAAGTCGTTAAGCAGGAATTTTAAAAAATCAGTTAGTCGTTAAGCGAGGTAAACGTTCATAGAAATAATCATTTCATGGCAAATTATTGCCTCATTCAGGCTTTTGCTTCTTTTAAAATTAATGATTGTTTTTAAAGTAGCAATGAGCGTGTTCAGAACATCTAGTCTTAGATCTTCTGGACCTAATGGGGGCGTATGTGGTCAGGTAAAGCTGCTGATCGTCGACAAGTCGACTCACACCTCCTCGTGGTGACCACTGGAAACTGAGCAATGCATCCGCAACGCTGCTGGCTAACGTGAGCGGCGACCCGCCCTTCCCCACAGGGTATAATATATAGGGTTAGTGCTTCGGGTTTGGTACCCACCACCGTAAAAATCTCCACCAATGGAAACTGCGACTACAATGCCTCGGATACGGACCCCCTCTGACGACGACCCACGCAAACGTTTTAAGGACCACGATGTGAGGATATGCACCTGGAATGTCCGCACCCTCAACAGAGATGGTGATGATATCGCTTTGGTGAATGTCCTCAAGAAATACTTATCGGACGTTACTGCACTCCAAGAAATGCGATGGATTGGACATGGGAGCAAGATAATAACGCGACCAAAAGAGAAAACAGAGCAGAAACCACCACCCCCCTGGAAGATATACTACAGCGGACATTTTTCCAAGCACGAGTTTGGGTGCGGCTTTGCATTGAGTGATAGACTACGCCACTCTGTCATCAGCTTTACAACAGTTGACGAGCGGCTTGCCGCGCTCATAATTAAGGCAAAATATTTAAATATTAGTCTTATCTGTGCACACGCGCCAACAGAAGACAAGGACACCTCGACAAAAGACGAATTCTATGAGCGCCTGAAACAACTATACGAGCGCTGCCGCGATCACGACATAAAGATCGTGCTAGGCGATTTTAACGCGAAAATCGGGAGAGAAGGAGTTTTTGGTTCGACTGTCGGACGATTTAGCCTTCATGAAACAACCTCCGGCAACGGAGAGAGGCTAATAGACTTCGCTGCGGGCCGGAACGTGGCCATAAGTAGTACCAGATTTAAACACCTCGACATCAGTGTACTAGACGTGCGTGCGATTCGAGGAGCCAACATTGTCTCGGATCATTACCTTGTTGCAGCCAAGGTACGCACGCGGCTCAGTGTGGCACATGACTTACGCTCTGGCACACGTCGAAAGCTAAACGTCGAGAAGCTGCGATCCCAAGGGACCTCTGAAGTCTACACAGCTAAACTCGCCCAACTGCTCAGGGAAACCTCCCCATTCCCTTCCGATATAAGCGAACAGTGCACATTGGGCCAGCGAGCCGTTTTTTTGGACGAAAATTAAAGTTTTAAAGCTAGGTTCTTGAAATTTGGTACAAATGATAGTGTCAATTCACATAAAAATATATCTAAGTTTCAGACCGATCTGACCACGCCTTCCTTAGCCGCCCATATGAGATAGGTTTCATATTATTAATACTTGTACGGTTATTAATAATGCTAGCACTCGTCAAATTCAACAAATGTTCTTAATTCATTTTTTTAACACTTAACCTTAATATTAATAGGTAAAAAATAACAATGCATTCAAAATGACTATAAATAGGTATTTTACATTTAAAAATGTTCCTAAAAGTCGTCTTCTACATCAATTTCTATTGAAAACGGATTTTCAGAGTCAGAATCTGAATCACTATCACTATTGTTAGCATCAAAAACGGGAACATTGTTATTATTGTTCATGTTACAAAAATATAGCAGGTTTGGTGATTCCAAAAGTTCTATTACGTCTGCTGGTAGCGGTAGTTTATTTTGCTGACCCAATCTTTTTGTTGGATAGATGCTCGACACAAGAGGATCTGAGTAATCCATTGCTCTGTGGAAAACGTGTGCCATGTTGTTCTGCCGTGTACTCTTTCGAGCATGTAACCTTTTGTCACTCTTATAGTATTTGTTGCGAGCCTCTGAGGCGTTCTCGCCAAGAACACCTAATGGAAGGTGTTATGCTTCTATTATTTGGTAGCCATGCATTAACACAGAACATATATGTCATATATTTCATACTTTTTCTCCGTGCTTAAGTCGAATTCTTTCAGTTCATCATAAATCCAACTCGAAACGGCAGATGCGCTACGATTGTTTTGTATGTAGATATCGAGCAGTTCCTCATGGGCGAACTCAACCACAGCTACAATATTAGCGATTTATACACATCGGATCAAAATGGAGCCAAAAAATCTTTTTTAAAAGTATTTTTTATTTACACTTTGCACTATAATGACACATAATTACTTTTTGGCACAACTTGGCACAAAATTAGTTATAATCCACAACAGACGGGTTAGAAGGTTAGCTTTTTTCAACTTTTGGACAACACAAATAAACGCACACAAAAAACACATTAACAAACATAAACAAAATCTTTTTTAATACAAATATTCTACATACCTTGGTCTTTCTTTTCCATTATTTTTTGTGAAAATTGTTTAAACCACAATAATTTTGGCACGCTCGCAAGTAAACAAAACCTTTCTGGCGCTTTTTAGTTTCGCACGCATGCAATTAAACAGCTGACTTTGAAGGGCTGCCAATTTCAGGGATGCATCAAATCTTTCTATAAAAAATTTGAATTTTCGTCGAAAAATCGGCTCGCTGGACCAATGTGCAGTGGAAGCGTATATCACACTCCGTAAGTACGGCTGCCAAGGAGATACTCGGGTACTCCTAATCCCCTCGAAGGCGATCTTGGTTCGATGGGGAGTGTCGATACGCTACTGCAGAGAAAGACGAGTCGAAAGCGCAGGCTAATAAAGACTTATACCGGGAGAAAAGGGAAGAATGAAGAAAAAAGAATGAGCAGGAAGGCCCATGCGCGAGAAAGTCGAGATGTTATTCGGCATGAGTGAGACTCGAAGTTTTACCAAAAGATTAAGCAATTAACAGAAGTTTTTAAGCCCAGAGTCGCACAATGCAAAGACGAACACGGGAATCTGGTCACAGATCTGCAAGTGGTGCTTAACAAATTGAGAAGTTACTTCTCTAACCTACTGGGAGGTGATGACGAACATGATGCCGCTTCTAGAGAAGTAGCGATGCCACCAATCGACAACATAGAGATAGACCCGCCGACCCAACAGGAAGTCTGTTTAAGCCATATAAAGAACAACAAGTCACCAGGCGCTGACGAGCTGTCCGCTGAATTGTTCAAGGCTGGAGGCGAAGAATTGGTAAGGTGCATGCACCAACTTCTTTGCCGTATATGGGTTGACGAAAGCATGCCCGACGATTGAAATCTAAGTATTCTCTGTTTGCCCCAACTACCGCGGGATCAGTCTGTTACCCATCGCATATAAGGTTCTGTCCTGCATTATTTGTGAACGCCTAAAGCCGCTTATTGATACACTGATTGGACCTTATCAGTGTGGCTTTAGACCTGGTAAATCCACCACAGACCAGATTTTCACATTACGACAAATCCTGGAGAAGACCTACGAGAGAGGCTTCAAAACACACCACCTTTGTGTTGATTATAAATCAGCCTTCGACTCACCGATAAGGTCAAGGTTTTTCGAAACCCTGTCTACCTTTGGTATTCCAGCAAAGTATAGAAAGTATAGAAAAGAACCTCTCTGAACCATTCGATACCAAAAGAGGTTTTAGGCAGGGCGATACCTTATCGTGTGACTTCTTCAATCTACTGATGGAATATATACTGCGCCAGTGCCCACATGCCAAAAGAACGGACGCCTTTATTCATAATGATATAATGCTACTCGCATATGCCGTTGATATTGACATTATCGGCAAAACCGAACGGGCGGTAAGCAGGGCGTTTTCAGAGATTGAGAGGCAGTCAGAACTAATGGGTTTAGCGGTAAATGAGGACAAGACGAAATACCTAGTATCCGCGGACAAAAAGTCCTTGCGTCTTGGACAATCTGTTGCAATGGGAGAGTACAAGATTAAAGTTATAGAGGATTTTGTCTACCTCGGAACGACGATAACCAGCAACAACAACATCAGCCTGGATATCCGACGAAGAATCACTCTTGCAAACCGATGCTACTACGGGCTAAGTAGGGAATTCAAGAGCAGAGCCCTCACGCGAAGAACAAAAATAGCCCTATACAAGTCGCTTATCATCCCAGTCCTGCAATCCGGCGCAGAAGCATGGACAATGAGAGCAGCGGATGAAACGTCGATTGGCGTGTTCGAACGAAAGATTCTTCGGAGGGTTCATGGACCTTTAAATGTTAGCGATGTTTACCGCATTCGAAATAATACCGAATTGTATGAGCTCTATGGGGACACCTGTCTGGTCAAACACAAAAAGCAACAGCGGCTGCGGTGGTTAGGACATGTCACCAGACTGGAAGAAGAAGCGAAGGCGGCTGACTATGGAGGCGGCAAGAGGGACAGACTCCCACTAAGAAGCTCGGTGTGACCAACTGGTGCCAGCTCGCACGGAACAGAAGCGACTGGAGAGCACTAATCGCAGAGGCCCAGACCGTCAAACGATTGTGATGGCCAATAAAGAAGAAGAAGAATGAGCGTGTTCAGCAGCGCACACCAATCATCTAACATAAATTATCAATAAACAAAAAAGTGTTTGGCTGCTGGTGAACGAGTTCGATAGAATTTTGAGACAACCAAGTTATCGATATTGTTTTGTTGGCGAAAGGTTTGAATTTTTAACAACAAACAGCTTAATATAATCAAGAACTGGCTATTAAATACATATATATGACCGTTGTCACAAGCACCAACTGCTCCTGGAATCACCCTAGAATTTTTCTCAAGACTTTGTTAGCCAATTAATGTTTGTTGTAAGCCCGGCCCCAGCGAGAGTGTGCGCGTCAAACTCGAATATCCGATGGCCAGATCTTTTTCCTTTGTCGAAACAATCACTCCTGTTTTGACAGCAGCCAAATATCGTAACGCTGGTTTTTATTCAGAGTTACGCTAGCAATTAGTTCACACAGGGCCACGCAAAGAAGGGTCTGAAAATGTTAATTTAAATAAAGTGGCAATGGGCTAAGAGCAGAGATGGGCGAGTAAGGACAATTCGTTCCCGACCAACAAATTTCAATTCAATCTCGTTGCGCCTGATCCCCTAATTGTTTCGGATCCCGCGAAGCCCCATCGCGAGCCCATATCTAGCTATGAGTCCTTAATGATGCACAAGGCGGCTTTTCAAGCTACACAAACTACAATATATCTTTGATAGATTCACATCTAACACAATCACGAAAAATAGCAAACATGATTGCGCATCATGCCCGTTCACCAGCACAATCTAACAAAAATAGTCGATTTTTTGTCATCGATTTATGCTGCTGAACACGCTCAATAATAAGCAAATGTTTAAACAGATAAGCCTCTAAGGCAATAAAGAAATCCTACACAATTGTACACATCTTTAAAATACCATGTACTTATTAATTAACTATAAGAACATTGTCAAATGTAAGATAATCCGCACAAATGATTAAATCCTAGAACAAATTTAAACCCGTTTTTGGATTCTACGATGAAACGCAGGAAATGACTTTTGCACTTGAAAACTTTTGTCAGCATTTATTATTGCTGATGAGTAAGCGGTAAAAAATAAAAAATCATTAACAACACTAGTTTACAAATAACACTAGTTTACTGCATTATTTCCGATCCCGACCATTTGACAGTCATTTCATATGTAAATTCGCTGAGTCCAAAAATGCAGTCAGAATATTTTTTAGTGGGGGCCGTTTTCGAGAAATCGCGGAAAAGCTAGTTCTTAGATTCTTTAAAAAGTACCTTTCGAAAAATGTGTATATCTTCAGTATCGGTTCATTCATTATGAAATGGTCATGCTTTCTTGGAAGGTAATTGAACTCCCTATCATTCATTTATACATCAATTCTTAATCCGGTGCTTGACTTCGGCGTTATAAAGGCTTTTATCAGCAACTTTGCATTAAATTTATCATTTAAAAAAAAAAGCTAGATTTTAAGTGCGATTTTCACAACAAAAAAAATTTTGAAAAATTTATTTTATTGCTGGTCACTAAAGATTTATTTATTCAAAATACAACGCCACATAATTGATTAAAATCAGTTCAAGAATATAGAAGTTATTGGCATTTAAGTTAAAAATGGAAGGATTTAAGTTCATGCAAATTGATTTAGTTTGATTGTTTTTGTGTTCTTCGTAGGAAGCATAGTTAACATTCAAAATATTCTGATTAAGGACTACTATGACCTGCCAAATATATTTTTTTAAATTTGTAGCACAGTGTTATTATTGAAGAAAAACGTTAAAAATCTAAAAATCATGGCGGATTTGCAGAGATTGTACAACAATGAAAGATTTTGTTCCTTTTTATTTTTTAGGTCCATTATAAGTGGGTGATTTGTATACATCCGTCCGTCTGTTTCTATGCTATCTTCTCCCTCACTTTTAAAGCTTTCTTAACCAAACTTTGCACAAGGCCTTTTGGTCAAATACGCAGCACATTTGTCGAAACCGGCCGGATCGGATGACTGCCATAGGAACGATCTCTCGAAAAACTAGTTTTAGTGAGAAAAAGTTTTTCGTTTTCCATGCAAACGTCTCAAAAGCTCGTATTTATAATTTTTCTATGATTTCACATAATTGCACTAAGTTTTATAAAAATATAACTATTATATAGTACAGCTGCCATACAAAAGATAGTTCTGAAAAAAACTTAGTGAGAAAAACTTTTTTTGTGTTTTAATGCCATCGCTCCCAAACTTGTTACTAATCTATATTATAATATTGATAATAGCTTATAAGCTACCACACAATTCTGTTAAGTTTGATTCAAATCGGATGACTATAGAATACAGCTGCCATAGCAATGATCGGGTGAAAAAGTAGTTCTAGTAAGAAAAACTTTTTTGTTTTCAATGGTAGCAATTTACCCTTCCCAGTTATAAATATTATCTGTATTAACATAATTTTGGAGAGTTTGATCAAAATCGGATGAATATATCGAATAGCTGCCTTATAAAAAACTTGCAGGCATATTTCATGCGCCAAGGGTCGAAAAGATATATATAAATCTTCGGTTCGAGCACAAAAATGGTTAAGGCTTCCCTTTTTACTATATTACTGATGCCAATTATTTGTATTCATAAAAAAATGAATAATCATTATTTACGGTCCCTGCTCTTTTTATTTATAATATTTTTACGGTCTCTGAGCATATACTAGCACACTGCGGTGCTCTAGCGAGGCGCAATATCAAAACCCACAATAATACTGACCTTTGTACAGGAAACAGGGCTACTAGGAGAGTTGTAAACTTAATAGGGCGGCACAAGAGACCAGGATTGGTAGCAGTGCTCTTTTTCCCCAATAATAATATATTCTAGGGGCAAGTAGCTCAAAAATATTAATTTTTTGATTATTAATTTGATATTTGAAAAAAAGCACCGAAAAATTATTTCCGAATTTTTATTGTATACGGGACTACAATAGACAACTACAAGTTTCTTAGGTCATTAAGACCCCATTTGGGCAGGAAAATCTCCTGTATTCTCTCTAAGCTTAAGGTATCTTATTGACGAGCCATTGTTAAATGCACTTGTTTATAAGTATCATCGCTCGCAAATAACTCTCAACCCAATGTTCAGTTCGCTCTGCTCACGTCACTGACCGAAAAAACAGAACGGGCTCGGGCTTCCCTCAACCGAATTTAAGCAGCAATTTCGCTCACTGCTCGGTGGCCGTGGTTGAACACACAGCACCGATCGGTCTGAGAGCAACCCCATACTAGGCCCAAGTCAGTCAATCGCTCATCAAATGCGGTCTTCACGAACACCGAACTTTAAAAAGGTTGTTTCATTCGGTTGTAGACGCAATAGAGCGCCAGAGTTAAGCATAAACAGAGAGCGAATCAGCGTGAGAAAGAAAGAGAGAAGGCATATAGTTTTTCGCACACATTCATATTATTAGCCGAGTCTAAGCTGTATGCTTACACAAAGATGCATACATACAAAAGAGACCTTTTCAATGCGTGAATTTTGGCAAAAGGGCCCGAGCCAGACCTGACAGAAAAATTTAAAAATGTGTTTCTCTCCTCTCACAACCAAAGAGAGGCAGAGAGCGTAGTTGACGGTTGGGTCGGTACCTTTATTGAATGTGATCGCGCGAAAGCGGTCGTTTTCTGACACAGGCAAACGGGGGACCGTTTTATGCGACCTCTGATAAGTATATACTAGGGTGTCCAAAAAATCAAAGTCGCTTTTTTACGCATACGCTCTAAATATATTACTTTTAAGGCAAAACAGTTATAAATCAAATTTTAATAAGTTAAGTTAAGTACTTACTCTCTGAGGCTGACGCGACCAAACGTGTGGATTTGCTTTTGATTACTTGTTATTTTGTTATAGCAAATATAATATAATATGAAGATGCACCACTTCACTTTAAATTCTGATCCGAAAATTTTAAAACAGCGAAAAAGCGCGCACAAGCTTACCTTTTATGTGATCCGGGAAGTTGTCTATAATGATAAAAAAAAAAAAAACATTTTAAAAGGATTGACTTCCACACTTTGGGTATATATTTATCTTTTCGAATGACATTATGTTTCCAAAAACACGTGAGCTATTCCCCCGTGCTCCTGAAAAAAAACGTGATCAGATCATCCAGTAAAATAAATATTCTGCGGACTGCAAATAAAGGCGATATCCCTTGAACAATATACGGTTCCCCCTAAAAAAGTTTTCTTTAAAAAAAAGTTACTCAACAGGCCACCTTCACCAGCTATTGGCATCAGCTGTGGAGTAACAAGTCATTAACCAGCCTTTCAGACTTTGACATTCCGACTCGGCGATGAGCGGTTGTATTCAACAGTACAATTAACAATAAACTTTTTGTGCAAAAAATTTGACCGTTTAGCGAAAACTTAAAGATATACACGTTGCAGTGAGCTTGCACAAGCGGGTTTCAATATTTCCATATTTTCAAACAGAGTTCAATAATAAGTTATTTATTTAGTAACTACTCATGTTGCATACATCACTTCGATTAAATGATGATTAATAATATTTGATACTTGTATGCATTTATGCATTTATGCATTGTTATTCTATTACATTATTGAAATGTTTATTTACACTTTAGAACTAATAAAATGTACAATTTGCTTAATCAAAATTCATAAATTTTGCATTCGACTTCGAATAAATGAAGGGAAACCCAGATTTAATGCAAAATAATAAATTAATAAAAAACAAAGGCAAAACAGGAAGAAAAAAGAAGAAACAATGGCAAATCAACTAAAACCGTGTGACTAATATTTACAGACAATTCGACAACTTGTAACTTTTTTTACTTAAGAACTAACTCCATATCCGAATCCTCAAACTCGGGCCCATCACGTTGCACTGACTGTTACTATGGCTTATTAAGAATACGAGGAACGAAACATGCGTCTGGAGTTATGTATTTGCAGAGTTTGCTGATGCTGGATTCGTTGAAGGTGGCACTACTGGTGCTGCTAAATTAGTTGGAAGCTGGGCAGCAGCTGAATAGTATGCGGTAGTTGCTGGAACGTTTGTGCTGATAGCTGTAAAAGAAAGCAGCTTGTTAGATTTTCAGTTGGACTTCTTAATTAATGCCGACTGCTGCTTACATTGACGCAGAGCCTTCTGGAACTTTTCGTATTCCACATAGTGTTTCAAGCGAAGTTCGTCCTCCTCAATGAGCTGCCTTTGCCGCAAAAGCACCAAGCGCTGGTGTTGGTTTGTACCCAAGCGCGTATTACACAATTGATTGACCAATGAGTCCAGATTATGCTTGATATCCTGCAATAACGTTAAATCAGTAAAGCCAAGTCGCTGTGTATTGTAGTCCCAGTTAGTCTTACAGATTGAATATCACTCGGCAATAACTGCGGATGCGTAGCCGCCAGTGACACAGGCTCCTCCGTCACTGAAATTATGTTGAAAAATGATAATTAGCATATTCATTCAAATATTAAATTTTCCAGATCGCAGTTCATTAGCGTCAGTTGCATGGAGTTAAATGTTAGTATATTTAATACTAGATGTAAAACCGACGACGCTCGTGTTCTCTGTGTTGTATGGATATGTTTCTTAAGAGAGCGTTAATATTCAAGATTGAACTGGCTGACCCAGTTTTGAATTGTGAAAGAATTAAACAACATATTTTCAATTTGTTAGGTTGATCATGAGTGTGTAAACAAAAAAGAGTTTATTGGTTCACAAACTTAAACACGAGATTTGTTTGAGATTTGTTGTCACTCTTGTTCAGTCTCACTTGCTCAGTGATCTGTTTAGATGTTATTTGCTTTGAGATTCTGTTTGTTCAATAAAGCATTTGCTAAATGGAAAAGGTACAAGACATCTGCTTTCAAGGAGCAATATAAGGCATTGCGAAAAAATGTAGTACAAAAGATACAAATTGCAAAAAATTCGCACTATCAAGAAAAATTTAACAATGTACTACATTCTAACCGAAAATGGAGTGAGTTCCGTAGATTAAGAATAACCAAGCAAGTGCAATCCTAGCAAATCAATGTCAACATTGATGACCTTAACAAAAAATTTACCCAAATCCAAGTACCTGAAGCAACAGAAAACCCGTACCTGAATCATTCTTCGTATAACAGTTGTGATAGTAGCTTTAGTTTTGCGTGTGTTAATGTCTGTGACGTCCTACAGTCAGTCTTACGAGTCAGGTCAAACGCTATGGGTCTGGACAATATATGCCCGAAGTTTATGAAAATATTGCTGCCCAAGTTATTACCACTTATAACACACATAGTGAACACTGTCTTTACCACTTCGACATTCCCTCCCGCATGGAAGACTGCGAAGATTATACCCATTCCCAAGCCTAACTCGGAATTTCGACCCATGTCAATTCTTCAGGAAATTGAGCAACTTATGTCAACTCAAATAAATGTTTTCCTATCAGCAAACTCTCTCCTAAACACATGTCAATCAGGGTTTAGAAAGCAAAGAAGTTGCATCATCGCAGTAATAAAAATTACCCTATTGGACTTTAGCAAGGCTTTTGATTCAGTCAACCATCAAATCCTCTGCACAAAGCTAGGCAAATTATACAATTTCGCATCGTCCGCCCTTAACCTTATGAGCTCCAGGCAATTGTAAAATTTTTGTAAAAACAAACAATTGTAAAAAAAAACTCTCAGAGATCTTCCTTTCAATTTCTATCACTCTGGGTCCCGCAAGGATCTGTTCTCGGACCGCTGTTGTTCTCGTTATACATAAATGACCTTTCAAATGTTTTGTCTAGATGTCAAGTCCATATGTATGCTGATGACGTCCAAATCTATGTAAGTCGTCCTCTATGTAATATTAGTGAGTGTGTGAATGTAACAAATAGTGAGTTGTCTCTTATTCAGGCTTGGTCAAAAAATAATGGTTTATCATTAAACCCCAAAAAAACCAAATGTATGATCATTTACAAAAAAATAATTAATAATAGTAGACTTCAAAAGATTCAAATAGGTAACAACAAAATTAACTATGTCGCCAAGGCAGACAACCTAGGCATAACACTAACTAGCACTATATCATGGCAAGAACACATAAATAAATCTTCAGGCCGATCCTATGGTATGCTTAGGTAATTGTACTTGACCCAAAATCTAATACCGACCAGCCTACGACTGCTAATTGCCGAAGCATATTTAATACCATCTCTGTTCTACGGAGTTGAGCTGTTTGGAAACTGCAGCGCAGCAAGTCAAGAGATGTTAAAGATCGCGTTTAATAGCATCGCAAGATATGTGTTCAAAATAAGTAGATTCGACCACATCAGTGGACACGCAGATAGCATCTTTGGAATATCTATGCAATCTTGGATCAAACTTCGAGTTTTAACACAACTTCACAGAATTATAGTGACTGCGGAGCCGGCATACTTATATGATAAGATTGACTTTGCTGCTTCACGGCGAACAAAGAATATTCAAAATATTAAAAATCGATTGGCATGTTCAGATAAGCACTTCCTCGTGCATGCTGTTAGGCTTTGGAATCAGCTACCCAACAGTCTTAAAACAATAAGAAGCGCGCCACAATTTAGAATTAAATTAGAAGAAACATTTGCACCATAAAATTAGCATTAATACCCTCTGTTAGATTAAGTTAGAATATGTAATTTATTTTCTCTACACCGACTGATCTATGTATGTAATATTTTTAAGCTAGTGATTATCCTTTTTGTGACTAGCACAACAATTAATAAGTCTCTGTACTTGTAGAATTAGGAAGATCATCATCAATAAATACAAATATCTGATCCTCTCAATATTTGGCCATTTATTCACTGAACATTTTTAACTACATCCATAAATGAGGTGGCTAACACATAGTCATAATTCTACAATGGGACACTATTCTTGAACCAGTAAAAGATCTAACACTAATTTTAGAAACCTATAGACCAATTTTCCAGATCAGAGATTAAATAAAATCTGATAAGGATCTGAACCGACTCTACCGACTGGTTCGGGAACCGTTTTTGCAATTTTACTTCTTACATATAAAAATTTATGTACATTGCTATATTTATTTTAGGGCTGGTCAGATGGCTTTTAATGCTTTACTAGGCCGTTTTATAAGCATAAATTTTTGTAATAAAATTAAAAAAAAGCCGTAAAATTCAACAGGCATGTTGACAAAAAGGATTGTTAACAATCGAACACAATTGAATACGCTAAATGTATCATAGACTAAGTCAGGGTTGTGCCGCTGGCATTATTTTTATCAATTAGCACTAATAATTGGTAATGCCAATTCATAATGCTCAATTTTAATTGGCATTAAATCTGGCAATGCAAATTCAACATTTTTTAATTGGCATTATAATTTTCAATTCCAATTAAAATATTTTGAATTCGCATTGAAATGAAATAATTTTAATTCAAAATTCTTAATTCAAATTAAAATAAAATAATTGTAATTCAAAATTTTCAATTGGCATTGAATTGAATGTCAAAGCGCGTTTAGCACTATTGAATGAGAAAATGTTCAGTGAATTTTATTGTGGTATCAATATGACTTCTTGCGAAACCAACAACGATGTCGTTTCCGTCCATAGTATTGAGGATCCATGCTATCAACCGCAGCCTCCAGACTTTACCATCAGCGAAGCTAGCCCGAATTCTGCTGATATCCCGATTAAAGAGAGAACGCAGCCTCTAATCTTGAGCGGTAAATACTTCGAAGTGTTGGAAACGGTAAGTAAAGTGCCAAATACCAGGGAAGAGTGTTTCGCAATGCACTCGAAATGGTAATTCATCGTTTTTCATGTACTGTTATTCGTGATGACCAACATTGTGGCTTCACCAACAGTGCTGGGTCAGAGTGCCTCCAGTTGCCACCCAAGATCATTTTGGTATGAATAAAATAAATAAACTGAAATTATTTTATTTTAATGCCAATTAAAAAATTTGAATTAAAATTATTTAATTTTAATGCCAATTGAAAATTTGGAATTACAATTATTTTATTTTAGTTTCAATTGAGAATTTTGAATTAAAAATATTTCATTTCAATGGCAATAAAAAATATTTTAATTGGAATTTAAATTTTTAATGCCAATTCAAATTTTTTTGAATTATCATTTATATATAATGCTAATTCAAAAATAATGCTAATGCTTTGGGACCCAACACTGGACTTAACTGCACTGTTCTACTGTACATTCTTGGTATATGAGTATTTTCCCAACTTTCTGTTAATTGACACTCAATATGCCTCTAAAGAACTTATTTCCCTGAGTAGCGATATAAAGTATTATTAAACTTATAACAGCATCGGTTCAAAAGTATGCTGAACCTAAACAACAAAACTCTTTCAGCAGATTCGATTTTGAACTTCAAATTTTGAACTTGCTCCCGTGAATTTAGATAAGTCACATATTTGTACGTAACTTTTGTATACTTTAATAAGGTGAGTTGTCGGTTGTATTTCAGTATAAGTATAAATTTAGAGTATAAATTTATAGACTGCCTTAAGACAATTTTCCTATGAAGCTAGCCTTTAAGCTCAGGGTAAATGCGCAATGTGGCCGGTTGTGCAGCGGTAGTGTGTGAGCCTGCTGTGCGGGAGGAGTGAGTTAATTCAAAAACATTTGCAACCGGTCACCTTCACCAGTATCTGGTAGTTAAATACACCATTCTGATTAGGTATTAAGCTGCACTTTCTAGTGCCCTTCTCTGTAGTGCGCTTCTTGGACCTTTAGGCTGTAAAGCCAAAAATCTATTAATGTATTCTGTTCTTCTAAAAAACCTGACCGTATAACATGGAAAAAGTATGAATCTATGAATCCTACCTTCATTAGCACCGGCATTAAAAAGCGGCTGAAGAACATGCTGCATTGGTTGTGCTGGCTGCTGCGATCCCATTAAAGGTGCCTGTTGCAACAGTTGATTCGGAACAGCCGTTTGAAAACTTTGTGGTGTGGGTATAGATTGCTGGTTGTACATAGCAGTTACGGATTGCTGAGGCTGCATGTGGGGTTGCATTTGCACCGGCTGCTGCTGTTGTGCAACCAGCTGGTGCGCAGCCATTTGGGTTTGCATAGGTGCTAGCTGCTGCTGCTGCTGCTGTTGAATTCCCTGGTTCACGTTCATGACTTGTGGTGGTAGTTGATGGTGTTGATTGGGCTGCGCCTGGATAAACTGTTGTGATGTTGGTAACGTAAACTGTTGCGACGTCTGCTGCTGTAGCATAAGTGGTTGCTGCGGCGCTTGCTGTTGAGGCAAAAGCGAATGAGTGGTCTGTGGTTGTTGCTGGTGTGCAGCCTGAAGCGACATTTGCTGCTGCTGCTGCGTGAGTACGTTAACCATTTGCTGAGGACCATTTAGTGTTGCCTGCTGCTGTGGCATATTTGGATGTATAAGCTGTGGCTGCTGTGGATGTCCTTGAGCGTGTACATTCGAAAGCGTAGCTTGGGTACCATTTTGCATGATCTGTGTTTGCGATATAACATTTACGCCTCCAAGACCAGCGTTGGCAATACCTTGGGCTGGTCCACCACCAGCCGAAGTCGGAGCTGGCCCAGCCTGCTGTTGCGTTTGTTGATAAATTAACTGAATGCCGTTAATGGCTAGCGGAACGCTTTGTATGGGTGAGTTTATAAGTTCAGTGGGCGTGTTGACCAGGCTGCTTCCATTTTGCATAGCGGAGTTGCTTTGCTGCGTTTGGCCACCAGCACCCGAAACTTGCAAATCGATTTTCAGCTGTTGCGGCAGACTTGCACCTTCATCTGTACCGGTGGAAACCTTCTGCTCCTGAACACGACTCACGCTGAAGCGGGAAATTTTTCTGGCGCTTGGATTAACCGGCTCATCAGCTGGCTTAAGCGCTGCTGTCAAACTGACTGGCGGAGGCTGAAAATTTGATTGGAAAAATTAGTTTCGGTATTGACATGAATGAGAATCCAGTAATCAGACTGTTACAATCAGAACTGCAAACCGGTTCGGAGTCCAAACGCTCCGTAGTCGGGGACTCCGGGATTTTTGGTAAATCTGAACCGAACATGAGCAAAAAATTGTTTTAAGCCCGATATAGTCCTCCGTTTTTTATCAAACTATCCAAAATTGTGTTGAAACAGATAATATTCATACCTAAAATGTATAAAGACGCCACCATTGAAGACAAAAAAGGATTTCTAACTGGAACTTTTTTTAAACGATCGTTCCTTTGGGATCTATATGCTAAAGTCATTCGATTTGGATCAAACTTGAAATTATTGTGTGGTAGCATATAATATTGATCAGTTACAGCGGTAGCAATAAAAACAAAAAACGAATTTCTCACTAGCACTACTTATTCGACCGATCGTTCCTATGGGAGCTGTAAGCTGTCGGATGACTGATTTGGATCAAACTTGAGAGAAAAAAAACACGTTTTTCTTACTAAGACTTTTTTCAGGCGTATCTTTTGATTATCAGCTATACTACATAGTTGTCCGATTTTCATATTTTGGTAGAATTGTGTGAATGCATATAAAACTTATAAATACGAGACTTGGAGACGTTTGCATGAAGAAAAAACTTTTTCTCACTAAAACTAGTTTTTAGACAGATCGTTCCTATGGCAGTTATATGCTATAGTCATCCGATCCAGCCGGTTTCGACAAATGTGCTGCGTATTTGTACTAAAAGACTTCGTGCAAAGTTTGCTTACGATAGCTTTAAAATTGACGGAGGAGATAGCATAGAAACTGATGGTAACTCTGTGCAAAGTTCTAGCTCGATAGCTCCAAAACTGAGGGACTAGTTCGCGTAGAAACAGACAGACGGACGGACAAAGCTTAATCGACTCAGCTCGTCATGCTGACCAAAAATATATATACTTTATGTGGTCGGAGATGATTCCTTCAATGCGTTACAAACTTCTGGGCAAAATTATAATACACTTTTCAAGTGTATAAAAATTTATTAATTCATTTTTCTTTACAACGGAATTTCCGTTTGCTTTTTATACTTTTACAATTTTTGGAGGTTTAAGAGTTATCAATTTTCGACCAGTAAATAGGATGTGTAGGCCAATCGGCCACAACAAAATCGCGAAATTTGCAATATTTTATAATGAGTTTAGATCAGTGGTTTCTTCTCTCACGAGGCACTTGTCTGTTTGCTTTTTGCTCATGTTTGTCATAATGACGTTTACTTCGCGTTTCACTGCTACACATTCAAGTGAAAAGCTTGATAGTGTTTGTTTTGGGCACCACTGGTTTAGTATTCGGGTAAATAGAAGTTGTAGATCGAACGGTTTAAAAAATCTCGAAATTTGCTAATTCATATATGAGTTAAGATTGTCATGAATACGGTTAAATTTGCGTGTATTCAGACGGGCAAGTATTTAATGTAGATCAAACGCTCTAAAAAATCTTGAAATTTTACAACTTTTGTATTAAGTTTTGATTGTTATGAAGACGGGTAAATAGGAGGATGGACAATTTTTGTATAATATCTGGGGTATACAATTATACACCAGACGGTTTCAAACTATTTTACATAGATCGAACTGGACATTTTCGCATTTTTTTACTTTCTGATGGGAACACGAATATCAATCTTCTCAATTATTTCACTATATTACCTCTTCCAAGTTGTCAGTGTTGCGCAATGCTGCTAGTTTCTTCTCTAAGTCCGCAATAGAACTTTGATTGAGCGACCCATTGTTAAGCACTTTCTGCGGTACGTCAAGGCTGTTGCAAGTAATTGATGTTGCCGAAGGCTTATCCAGGCTTCCTTGTTTGGAAAGTTGCTTCTCGCTAGTTGCGCCTATAACATTAACGGCGGAAATCTCAGTTGGTGTGATGTCCGTGCTAGGAGCCGGAGCTTCTAGATTTGTTGTAGCATGCAACTGCATGTCGGAGCCCATACTGTTATCGATTGACGTGCGACGAGAATTGTATACAGAGGAGCCGGAACCACGCGCTGAGCTCACCACTGCAGTGGGCGTATTTTGACCTAGTGTGGAAGCTCCAGCAGCGCCAACCTGATTGATTGACTTGTTGACCTGTGCATATAGAAGTTACAGAAAATTATTAGTGACCCCCAATCCAAGAGACACTGTAGCAAGGAACAAAAAGTAAGCATTTACTGTTAACAAAAAGAAAAGCGTTAGTATACAAAATAAAGCAACATTTAAGATTTGCATCCTTAACCATCCGTAAAAGCTTTAATAGATTATACATACATACATATTTGGACTCGACACACTCGAATGAAGCCCCGTGATGCTTAACTACATACGTATGTATAGATACCAATTCACGAGATAAACCCGTTTCGAATAAATGCTATTAAAATAAATACTTAAGATTTAAGGAACAATGTGAGCAACAGAATAAGTAAGTTCCGTTAATTAACGTAATATGCTACGATTATACCAAAACCAAGTTAAGTAGTTAGTAAAGTATCGATTAAAAAGATGTCGGTTGTGATATAACGATTTCTCCAAGGAGAATAATGGATATCAATCACATAACTTCCATTGTGCTCGAATAACACGTAGTACAGGTAAGAAGCAATTTTATCTTTTGATTGTTTATTTAAACAATAACACGTCTGGCACACTTTCGTGTTCTGTGGTTTAAATCATTTCTGATTTATATCCATACTAGCTGTATACAAAACCGTGAATATTTTTCTTATGAAAGTGTTTATGTTCAAGATTGAACTGGCTGAAAATAGCTATTAACATTTATATCGGGAAAGTGTCAAACTACATATTTCCAACTTACACACCATATTAAACGTTCATAGCTTGAATAACTTCTGAGATATGGCTTTGAGCCGGATAACTATGGTTCGGATACGTTCTTGAACTAGTTCAATTTCTAACACTCACGTTTATCAACTCACAGGTTTTGTCAGGAACACAACTTTAAATAATTCTAAGATCGGTCTTTGAACCGATTCAGCCAACCTACAAACCAAATTGGCAGTTCCTTGCTCAAATAAAATATTAGATATGGTTCTGAACCACTTTTGTATCAGTTCGAAGCTGGGCTGAGCCAACCTAAGGAATTTCATAGCTCTAATTATTTCGGAATTATGGCCTGAAGCACTTTTGAACAGTTGTTAACGGCTTTCAAACCGGTTCACGGACTTTTTAAATATCCTATAACTCCTTCCTGATCGACATTAATATACGTGAAAATTTCGAGAAGATAGGTTCAGCGGTCCAGACGCCTATAACAAACTAACTTACAAAGAAACATTCTTTCACCTTTATATAAAGTTATGTAAATTTGGTGTGTAAACTCTTCTCTTAACTCTTTTTATATCAGTTGACTGACTTTTTAAACATTTTTTTAGAATATCTAGGGTTTCACACTCTACAGTTTTCTTTTAGTTTGATAAATAACGTTGAAAATGTTACCTTGGCCATTCAATCATTTCTAACTAATTTCTAACGGATTGCGACACTATCCCCAAAGTGCTCTCATTTCATGAAGATTTTGCTACTGAACCATACTCTAAATAATTAGGTTTCAACACATATAAGATGTACACAACATACATTCAGGAATGCATACAAAAATGTAAATATTAGTTAGATATTCTTGTTGTTAAACTACACATTTATATTGATAAATTCTCATTGAATAACCAAGTAAATAGGAGTTCTTATAACCAAATGTGAAAATTAATTGTATCAACATTTAAATCATAAGCAAAAGCGAAAAAGGCACATTCAACAACTACTACAATTACACATAACAAAGAGATGACTATTATCACTACCTCTTGGGGCTGTTGGTGACCTGACGGCGCTTTTATCGATGAAATGGCCGGAGATGCCTGATGAGGGGCACGGTTATTGATGGAGGCCACTACTGCAGATGCAAAAGCATGAGCATGCGTTATGTTCTCCAGCTCAATTTTCAGCTGCTCAAGCGTATTGGCGGCGCTGGCTGGTGGCACCACTCCAGACTGCGTAGAAGTGTCTTTAGGTTTTTCGGCACCAGTCGCAGTCGCTGTCTGACCGGGATCAGCTGTTCGCTGTTTAGCCATCTTGCTGGGCATGTCAAAGGTAATCTTCACTTCGCTTAAGTCATCCAAACTTCTGGTGTGCTTTAGGTCCTCGTCAATCCTCAATTGCCTATTCAAAGGCAAGTTAAGGCTTCGAGGGGTTGCACCGCTGGCGGTCGATTCCAGTAGCTTTTGTACGCGGCTTATAACATGACCACGAGTCTTAGGGCCACTATGTGCCTTCTCCTTGCCGCCCTCCATTGGATTAAACTGTTCGTTGCCCGTGGGCGTGACATTGTTGTCTGGCATGTAGTCAATGGAAAGAGACGTATACTCAGAAGCTGTGCTGGTTTTCCGTGAGACAGAACCGGAACCAATGGTCACATCATTACTGTTGTTGCCGGCATCCCTCGAGGCAGTTGAAGAGGAAGACATGGTCGATGTTGTAGTGGGTGGAGTTGCAACATTGGTCTGGGGTTCCGCACTAGCTACAAGCGAGGACTGCGATCTCACATCCGTACTGATTGGTAACTCAGCCTGTACGGCCTCAGCGGCTCCTGCTCCGGAAGCTAACGTCTCTACGCTGTGTATGGTAGGCTCGAACATCTTAGTAATGTCACTGGCGGTTTCATCCCGCTAAAATAATTGGTTCGTTGAAAATATACATGAATCAAAATAGTTGAGTTAAAATACACGTGTGCAAAGAACGTTAACGAAAAAGGTGTCCAAAGTAATACGAAAAGCAAAAATGAAATTGGTCCGCTTATCTTAAGGAATTACAGATAAAAGTCAAAAAGAAGGTAAATATTTCCGAGATGCCTGGTAATTTTACTGCAGTTATGGTTCAGTCATAGATTGGACAGTGGATCGCCGTCTGAGTGATTTGTATTGTGGATTGGCCTAGCATATTAAGGATTGGTAAATTTTTGAAAAGATTGCCGCAACTAGTTTCTTTTGAAGTATTTTCGTTTTGTATGAGTTAATAAAACTTCTTCAAAGATTTCAGTAAAAAATACACTGCGCGTCATCAGATTAGCACACCCCCACAAGCCTAATATCATTGTACTTGCTTTGTTCTTGACATTTTCCATTATTTTCGATCGAAAATATGTACATATAATATAATTAACTGTCCGCGACTAAGGACGAATAAGTTTATCTACCCCAGGACTTGACGGGACTATAAATCGCAGTCGCATCGCCTTGGACATATCACGCTACTAAACGAGAATCTACCTGAGCGTGGAAACAACGCTGTGACACTTACTACAGCTTTGCTATAGCGGGAGTGCACAACCGCCAGGTCAAAAGAACGACAGTCGGAGTGAGCAAGTAACTTAAGAAGTAGAAAATTAGATATGAGTAACTCTTACATAACTGAAATACAAATTTTGGATCTACGGCTCTCTTTACGATTTCTCGAATTAAGATTTCTTTCAAAATATTATCGTTTCTTTTTAAGTAAGCCGGCCTTCACACTACATGATACATAAGACATGATAGTCTAGTAGTTCTGCTTTTTGTTACATTTTAAATGTGAAACGCTTGTCAAAAAATTAATAGAAGAATAACGATAAATTGCAGGCCTACTAGTTTATCATGTCTCATGTATCAAACAGTGTGAAGGCAGCCTAACGATTCAGGTTGGCACGAAATCTCATTGGCGAGGGAAATTTAAAACCAGTTTGCAAAAAACTACTGTATGGAAATGCAATTTAAGTAGAATGCAGAGTAAAGTTGTAAGTCATATTAATTTCTTCATTGTTATCCAATAAGTACATTAACGAGAAGGCCAAGCTAACTTCGTTTTTGCCAAAGTTTTTATACCCTTGCAAATGTTTTAATACATCAGAGTTTAAGAACGCCAGCATTAAAACAAACAATTTTTCTAAATAAAACACAATTTTCGACCGATTCCTACTATAGATATAGTCTCCGTTTTGACCAACACTTCCATCTTTGCAATATAATAATGAATGAGCAGAACATTAAAAACAAAAAGTTTTTCATATTAAAACCCACTTTTCGACCGATAGTTTCTATGGCAGCTATAAGATATAGTCATCCGATTTTGACAAAAACTTCCAAATCTGTGTAAAATCATATAATATTAATAATCGCTGAAGTATGACACGTTAACATTAAAAACAAAAAGTTTTTCCTATTAAAACCCACTTTTCGACCGATAGTTCCTATGGCAGCTATAAGATATAGTCATCCGATCCGGTCGGTTCCGATATATTAGCAGTGTGCAGTAAAAAGAAGACTCTGTGCAAAGTTCGATAGCTTTAAAACTGAGAGACTAGTTCGCGTAGAAACAGACAGACAGACGGACGGACAAAGCTCCATCGACTCAGCTCGTCACCCTGATCAAGAATATATATAGTTTATAGGGTCGAAGATGATTACTTCTATGTGTTGCAAACTTCTGGGCAAAATTTTAATACCCTTTGCAAGGGTATAAAAAGGACAGAATTCCGGATAGGGGATGTTTAAAATTTTTTCCGGCTGAAGCAGTTAAAAACAGGATAGATCTACCCAGAAAAAGGCCAAATTGGCAAAACTGGTTGTGAGTACGTCAGTGTTCGGCACAAAACACTATCAGGCCTGTTCCGGTTTTCACACATTTTTTCGATTTCAAATGAAAACAAAATCAAACGATTTTATTTTAGTTGTTCTGGTATTCTAAACGATTTGCATTCGATTTGCAATTCGAATGTTTCATTTCCAAAATGTTTCCTTTGACTACATTTTTACCTCAATATGCTGCAAACATAAACAAAAACACAAGGAAACGTAAAAAAGAAGTTGATATTATGAGTGTGATATACACCTACCAGTTTGTTATATAGCAGCTATGCGATATATTCATTCGATCTTGATCTAACTCTCTAAAATTGTGTTGAAACATATAATATTTATAACTGGAAACTTTTCCGGAGAATCTCGTTTCGGTAATCAGAATTGTCCCCTAGATCGTGTGATTTAACATCATTCTATTTCTTTTTATTGGTTTTCAAATGTCCATTTCAACAAGCCCACAACGACCGATGGAAATTAGACAAAACGAGAAAGCAAACAACGACCAGGGAACGTCTCAAGCAGTAATTGAATTATTTCAAGGGCTATGTATCATGTGGCCCTGTTCTGTTGTCAATTTTTATTAACCCCAATCTCTTGGCTATCAAATTATTCCTTTTCAAATGTTGCGTTAATTTTGAGACACCCTTCATAGAGCTCATGCAAAAAATTACGGTCATCCAGTGGCGAAATTTCGTTAGTTTTTTTTAAAATCAAATCTGACTTTAACACAGTACAATGGTTGGACTTTTTATTTTATAATAAAATATACAACCATTTTAAACCCATTTTCGTTACATTATTTTGTAAACGTTTTTATACCCTGTATCCATTTAAAATAGGTAAAAGGGAATCAAGAACTAGTGCAAATCTTTGTACAGGGAGAAGATAACATTTCCGACCGTGCAGAGTATGAATATTCTTGATCAGTATCAACTGCTGAGTCGATTTAGCCATGTCCGTCTGTTCGTCTGTCTGCATGAACGCGTCGATCTCAGGGACTATAAGAGATAGAGCCACACACTTTGCATATAGTTTGATATATATCGTACCCTAGTTTGTTTCAGATTTGGACAATTTGACCCTCCTCTTTTTTTAAAAAAAAGTTTATTCATACGGGGAGCTTCTCCTTCATTCTAATCAATCGACGTTGATCCAAACTAACAAACACCCAAATTGATTGGAGCGAAGACGATCATATTTATAATCAGAGTGCCAACCAACATGATTGAATAAAACTCAAAGCGAACATGTTGTATGGCATTCAGTTTAATGCTTAGAGAGTAAAACCTGTTTATTCTGGTGTTGAATAATGAACGATCTTTTGCAATCGAGCGAATCCGTTCTCTACATTCATACATTCGGCTAGCAAATAAGTCAAGGGTACACGTATTTTGAAGTCGGGGCACTCAACTACAGCGATGTTACTTCTACGGGCGCTCGTTTTATAGCTGATCTTGCATCTTGCATTCAAGTATGCATAATATTTAAAATTTAGTTATAAGCTCAGCTTTGAGGAAACAATTAAGCATGTTTGTTTATTTCGTCTTGCTGGCGTACTTAAGAATCATGTTCGCCGGTAAATTCAATTTTCAGACGCCTTTAAGTATTTGAAAAACTTTTTGTCCTACCTTATGTAAAAACATGAGCTAGCGGCTACCGAAAATTTATTACTTCGTGTTTCTCTAACCAGGCTGGAAGGTGTTCGAACCTAACTTTACTAAAATGTACTTGATTTTTTTTAATAGGTCGTCCTAACTAATTTCAGCTACACCGAAGTTTATTACCCTTTCAGCTTGTATAATTTATATAAATTAGTGATATATTTGATTTTCGGCGAACATTCTTTGCTTGACAATTTGCTTGCCAGTATGGCAGCTGTAAGATACATTCATCAGATTTTGAAAAAAAAAATTGAGTGCAAACAGATAATATTCATAACTGGAAAGTATAAAAACGCTACCATTGCAAAAAAAAAGGTTTTCTCACTAGAACTACTTTTCCGACCGATCGTTTCTATGGTAGCTATATGCTATAGTCATCTTATTTGGATCAATCTTGTCAGAAATGTGTTATAGCATACAATATTGATCGGAACAGTAGGAAGGATATACAGACGGACATGCCTATATCAACTCAGCTCGTCATGCTGATCAAGAATATACACATACAAACATTATGTGGTCGGAGACGCTTCCTTCTAAGCATTACAAAAATCTGGACAATTTTAATATGCTATGCCAGGGTGAAAAAATGAATTTTTCTTTTGAATGATAATATACAATAGATTAATAATCGAAATAGTTAATATATATTAACTATCTAACGAGTAAATTTTATCCATAGCTGTGATTTAAGGATTACTAATCGTAAACATTGGTTATATTATTATTTTTATTTAAAGGTAAAATTATGAATAAAGTACGATTATTTTCAGTCTCGCACGATTAGTAATCGAATTAGTACTTTCCGATAATATCAAAGAGAGTTAAATCAAAAATATAGGTTCCCCACAAAACGCGTATAAAATGGTTCAATAGCCATAGACCATTTCTAAAGACAGATTTATGTTCAGCATATCTCAATCATCTAAAACAGAGATGGGCATGCACACATATCGTCACACTTTCCACACGCATACAAGCACAATTTGCGTGCACAACGTTCGTGTTCTATAAATAGCATTCAATGCTTATAGCGCCCATCTCTGATCTACAATCACCGCCAACCCTTCAATACACTAAAAAAACTCTAATTTTGTTGCCTTGTGTAATAAAAATAATCTTTGAAAGTAGTCGGATTTTTTTTGATTACTTTTGATTATTTTGGATAATTTTTTAGTAATCGCTAATAATCCGGATTGTTTTTGATCGTAAATAAATATTTTTATATAATCATTTCAATTCTTTTTAAAATGTAATCCTATTAATTACAAATCGTAATCGAAATTTAACAGCTATGTTTTTAACCAATCACGTTATGTAAGCATTTTTGTTGAAGCAATTTTTATTTATTCACCAATCTTAATGACACGCAGTGTACAAATACCTAATGTACCATACATTTTATACATTTTGGGGGATAATCGTGATTTGAGGATTAAATTTTGTATTTGTAAAAAAATATACCGTCCGTTATTTTTTTTTTTTTTAATTCCGTTGCCAGTCATAATTTTCGTGGAATAACCATACCAAAACACAATATGGAAATATTTATGGAAATTATAAGTATGTACTTTTAATTTTCTTGAATCTCTAAATATAAACCAAAACCCTATTTTAAGTAAAGCAACAAGTTAGCTGAAAAAATATAAGAGTTTACAAAACCCCAGTGCACTCAACACTTACAGATCTATGTCTTTGGTGTGTTCTAAATGTGGAACGCTGTCGGGTTAGAGACGCGTGACGGACCTGTTTTTTGTTATAATAGAGATAGACAATCAAAAAGTTAAGTGTTCAAAAAGTTTTTCTTCAGATTGAAATTATAGCAACTTATTTGTCACTTCTATTTATTTGGGCAAAATTAAAATAAATATTTAAAATAAATTTCTCAGTTCGCTAAGTAAGAAAGCGCGTTGATTACTCATATTTACAATCACAGACAGTAAAATAAGTGCGAAATGATTTTTTTTTAAGTATTTTATACCTTTTACATTTGACTTTGGATTTCTCGATGAAACAAGTTATTTTTTTTTTAAATAAACATAAAGCGACATTGAGGGGCAGATTCCAAAACGTACGAAAATAAATTTTCATTTATGTTGATGTGTTCGTCATAATGAATAGAAAAACTTTTGAACTGTTTTGAAATCTGAATGCTTTTGCCCAGCAGTCTTATTTGATGAACTATCAAATCAGACTGAAAACTGAATCAGAAGTTAACAAAAGCGGTAAATTTTGACTAGTCATAAAATTTAGAAAATCTAAATTTTTAAATTGATTATGTTTGCAAAAGTTAAGATATTAAATAGGTTTACTGTAATGAAGGCTTAACCGAACTTTAAATTAATATAAGATAGGTCGGGAACATCACTGCAGTGCTGAGGAGGCCTTGAAATGCACAGAAGATGCAACAAAACATCATTAGCAACCGATAATCGTATTGTGTTTTTGGTTAATCCTTTAATGATAAAAATGCGTATTTTAAAAAATAACTTTTTCATAGAGTAAAACAAAGAGCAAATGGTAAAAGTATAATATAGAAAAGGAAATGTTTCACACTTATTTTACAGTTCATGAGTGCATATGGGTTAATTCATTTCTAACCGTGTTTGAAGATTGATGGCTTTTTCGTAGTCTTCAATTGTCAGATTTTAACAGAATAAGGAGTTATATAAAGAGGTTTTTGGGAAACTTGTTTCTTTTTTCAGTGCTGAACTCGGATAAAAATACCAGTTTTCCATATATTGAACCTACGGCAGATAATTAAAATTGTCCTTTAGAGCCAATTAAATATTGTTCATAGCTTTGCCTTTCAGATTCGGCGTTGATCTGTAGGTCCCCTTCTCTTGTGCAAAAACTATATTTGTAATTATATTTTGAAAGCAATAAGTTACTACAGGGATCGATTATACAATTTTACAGCATTTCCGATTCGACTATTGGGCATTACATTTGTAAGTCGACGAGTCCAAAAATCCAGTTCAAATATGTTTTGCGACTAAGAGTTTTTTTTATTAGGATGAAAAGTACTTGCCACTGACCTATTATCTATTCGTTTCAGAGTTCTGATCAAGAATAGATATACTTCTTTAAGGGCTTTGGTAATGCCGTGAAATGTTACTCGATAAAGTGGTAAAAGACAACGCCCATTACAATTATACTGCGCGTAGTATATTCGATCAATTAATACAATTATTTAAATGGTAGCAAAGGAAATTTTAAAAATACAACCGACAAGTTTTGCATGGGTGCCGTAGAGTCTACGAGGTTTGTTCAAAAAGCATCGCAAATTTTGAATTTTCGCTGGCAATTTATAGTCGAATTTTGATCATTGGTGACGTTACAAAGGTACTCACATTCCTTACTTTTGCTACCAAGTACTTGCAAATGTTCTGGTTCACGATTTCTTTGGTCATAAAATTAAAATGAATGAATACTTTTCAAAACTTTATTCTTCTTTTTATCCGCTCACTCATTTTTTCACATTTTATTTGAAATGGCTGCCTTGTGCCTTCCAGCAACTCCGAAGTCTTGTCCACTCAATATTTGGGTGTAGAGTAGAGCAAGCCATAGCCTCGAGAGCGGACCACAATTTGTAGTACAATGGATTCAGGTCTCATCAATGTTTTTAGGGGCGTCTTGTTGAAAGGTGTTGAGAGGCTTCATAAGCTTTTCCAAATCGATACAATACAAATTTATACAATTTCGCCGAATTCTTGACTCTTTTTCTACAAAAAATGGAGTTTGGTGTCCCCGTCATAGGCGACTCCCAAACAACCATCACCTAAGCCGGATGGTGACCTTTCTCAACTTTCGGAAGGAGCTCGGACGCATGATTTGATGACACAGCATATACTCTTTCGTTCTGTTTTTTGATTCTCTTATGCTGAAAATTTTCTCGTCAGAAAACGGAATTCGTCGGTTTTTTCGAAAAAGTTGTTCAACGCTTTGTTGGCATTAAGTGACCGAATAAAAAGAAGAAAAAAGTTTTGAAAATATTCATTCGATTTCATTTTATGATCGAGTAATAGGTAAATTTTTGCAGGTATTTTTTGCTTGCATGTGTTTTGGCTCATCTTCGACTTTTGACTATTCCAAAAAAATAAATTGTTGCTTGTACGCGGCCAAAAACAACACTCTAATAATGCCGCAGCCACCGTATTCTAAGAACCTGGCCCTCTCAAAACTAAAGAGGCCCATGAAAGGGCGATAAAGACGGCATCGATGGAGGAGCTGAACAAACAATGATTTTTTAGATGTTTTAAAGATTGGAAGAATCGTTGGTATACAAATATTTTTGCAATTTGGTCTCTAAATCTCGAAAGTTGTTTTTAAGAAATTCCCAAATTGCAAAATTTCGTCGATTTAAAACAGGTGACGTACATATGAGCAGAGTGGGGATTTTTTTTAACTTGATTGAAAGTTGAAAACTAATAGTTGATTAACTAAAGTTTTTAGAATGGCCCTGTTCACCAGCATACATCAAACATCATTCTTAAAAAAAAGTTGATTGGATTTTGGTTAACGCTTTGAGGAAATTTTTAAGGTAAAAATGGTATCCGTTAAAGCTATCGTTTGGATTTTAACTAATATGACAAAAATTAGCAATCATAGTTGCACTTAACATTCGTTTACCTCAACAATTGAACTAGATTAATCGATTTTTTCTTCATCGATTTGTGCTGGTGACTAAAAATCAACTTTTAGAATGATTGAATTTTACTCATGACTAAAAATCAACCTTAATAAATTCAACTTGATTAAATATTCAACTGGACTAAATTCAACTATTGCAAAGTTGATTTTACTAGTATATGATTTTTAGTTAAGTACGCGGTGTAAATCGATATTAGCTACAGACTTTGTTCAAGGTGAGTTATTTAAACCTATTTGCGTGACTGACGACTTTATAAATCGCAATCTTCATCATTGGTAATCCATGCTTCCGGGGTTCAGTATTGTCAAAATCAAGGCAATGTAGTTGTGTGTGTTCTTTTGTTGTCTTGAAAAGCAGTTTCTTAAGCATTTAGCGGTTTTATCACCATGGAGATCCCTTAACTGCGAATTAAGCAGACTGCTCTCATCGTTATCAGAAAAACTTGATTTAAAAAAAAAACCAAATTGATTGAAATTTTCAACTTAGTTAAATTCAATCAAATAAATTTAACTATAGTTAAAACTTTTCAAACTTGACTTTAGTCAAGTTGAGTTCGAGTTAAATTTAATCAAGTTGAATTTAATCAACTAAATTTTTAGTTGACTAATAAACTAACTTACGATTTCAATTGATTGAGGCCCCCTCTGCGTATGAGTCCGTGAAATGAAAAGTAAATTGGAAATGTCGCTAGAAATAAGAACTGCCTCCATTTTAACCAGTTTTTAAAATATTTTTTTACTATTTATTATTACAATTTGGATTAAACTTTTTTACTTAACCTTTCCAAGAATGCGCATGCAGCAAACTACATTTGAGACCAACATTTGGCTATTTGGTGGGTGGAATAACCGATACGTTTGTCTCTACAGCTGCATCTGCCACATGAAGTGTTGCAGAACGAATTGGGAATGAAACAGAATCGATAACAAAGAGTTGGGAACACTTAAAAATTTAATCCGTACGAATTTGATCGTTTTTAAAAGGGACCAGGGATCGCAAATAAAATTTATGGGTTTTGAAAAAAATCAAAGCCAAATAAGTGCCCTGGATAAACTTTTATTTTAAATTTTTAAAATAAAAGTGTGCTTGAACGACCTTAATAATCAGACCATCAATATAAAGCTGGCTCGAGGTCTCGTTATTCTTGCACATAACACCAAAAAACAGGAATACAACACAAGGAAAGCTAGTTGGTCGTACAGCTATTTCATTGGTATCTCTACCAAATCGTCAGCGATTTTCGCTTACTTGTATTGGAGCCAATATCTCCCACTCCATGCCAGAGCTACCATAATCGTTACGATCCCTGAAGGGGACCAAATAGAAATTAATGAACAAATAAATTCATTTTGAAAATACATAAAATAAGATACTTTTTGAACAAAACCTCGTATAGTGGGTAACCTCGTATAAAGTGGGTTTTAATAGCCTAAAGAATAGAGCATCTCTGCACAATCTGGTCTTGTATGCTTTTGATTTCAGCAAACAGAGTGGAACCTAAAGTTTTACGGCCTACGGCAGCAGATGTGAAGATGACGGTTGCGTAGAAGCTTAAACAGCCTTTTAATTCTATGTCTCGACAGCTATCAGCCGCAGACGCCAACGAATGTGTCGCGAAGATATTCTTGACTCAAATCCTCAAGGCATTGACATGAAATGAGCTAAAAATTATTGCCACACACCCAGTTACTGTTGAGTTCTACGATTAACCAGGAAAGTCAGGTGAAAATGAAGTCGACCTACGACTAGATTACTTTAAATCCTGAAAAATTAAGTGTCATTATATCGCCTTAGCAAACACGGTTACTTATTAATCAACCCACATATTTCAATACTATTATTTTGGGTATTACCTATTGGATAATATGGAGAGGTGCCCTAATATTTCTGAACTTAAAAGCTTTTATTAAAAAAATTGGAAAACAAAAATTTAGATACTGTTTCAGCGGATCACACAAATGTGGTTCGACAAATTCGAACTTATTTGTCCAACAAATAGCATTTGCATACAGCCATTTCCAAGAATTCTCCATTGAATTTTCTTATGCATCTTGATTGGCTATTTTCACAAATCGGGTTATTTATATTGAATACATATGTATACGTAATAGTTTATAGTTTTTTTAACTGTGAAACCTGTGATGGTATTACACTGAAAGAAGAGTTTTTGATCGACGCGTAAGAGCACAGAAGAAATATACCCAGGATTTAACAGTCAAGTGTCATAGAATAAGTACCTTCTCGATATTGCGACGATAACTGGTTGGGATAGGAATTTGGTTAGGATTTTGTTTGACTTGCTCAACTATTTCATTAATCATTTCCACAAACACGGTGCTTTGGCAATTCGAAAGCAAATCTTGAGCGATCTGAAAACAAATTAAAGTGCTTTTTTATGGCTTCTTGCTAAGGACATGGACTTTGCTTACCAATTTATTGGCAATTTCAACTGGATTAACATCTCCGATTTCGAATTTAAATGTTATAGTTTTCAGTTTGTTCTCCATGTGGCAGTTGATTACGCTGCCTTCATCCACGCTGGTTACACTCAACTTGGGTATGCGCTCGTTGCCGCTGCGATTTGCACGACGGGGTTTTTGGGTTTTTTGCTTCTGTTGTTTGTCCACCTCCGCAGCATTAACTGTCTGTGTATCGGTACTTGGTACGGCATCGATATTCATCTGAATAGTATTGGCATTTGCAGGAGCCGTTTCCAGCGAGGCTGATGACTGCTGACTTGCTAACTGAACTAAAATCTGCTGCTGCTGCTCTGCTTGTTGCTGCGGCTGGGCGATCGAAATACCAATTTGAGACGGACCCTGATTATGGAGCAGCTGCTGAAGTTGTTGTTCTAACCGCAGCGAGAGCGGTTGTTGTTGGTGCTGCGGTAAAAATGGCTGCTGTTGCATGGATGGAGCCGCATAGTTTGCAGCAAGTTGCTGCTGCGCGTCGGCAACGGCAATTGGTGCCGCCATTTGGTGGGGAACTGGTGCATTGGGGTTATATGTTAGTGGTATGGATTGTTGCTGCTGTACAGTCGCAGGCGGGACCTGCATTTGCACTGGCATTTGCATGGCGGTTGCTTGCTGTTGGGGATTCATAACTTGAGCGCCACCTACTAGTGGTTGTACATTTAGTTGAGGGTTGTGCGTCGCAATAGCAATTTGATGTTGCTGCTGAGTTAGCGAATGCTGATGGTATTGCTGCTGCTGTTGTACGTATTGATGCTGGTGTTGTTGCTGAAGCTGCTGTAAATGATGATGTTGGGCTAATTGTTGCTGGTGTATCTGTTGCTGGGAAGCCGAGGCTTGTTGTTGCTGATAAGCTTGCTGCTGGGATGCAGGAATCGACTGTTGAATTGTCTGTTGTGGTACAGCGTACGGTTGTTGCATTGGTAGCTGCTGTGTCTGAGTTTGCTGCAGATATTGTTGTTGTTGCTGCTGTGCATGGGCAATTTGTTGTTGCTGCGCATGAGCGATTTGCTGTTGTTGCTGCTGTACCTGAGCGATTTGCTGCTGCTGTGCATTGGCAATTTGCTGTTGCTGTTGCTGTGCCTGGGCGATTTTCTGTTGCTGCTGCTGTACCTGTGCGATTTGCTGTTGTTGCTGCTGTACCTGTGCCATTTGCTGTTGCTGTGCCTGGGCGATTTGCTGTTGCTGTGCCTGGGCGATTTGCTGTTGCTGTGCCTGTGCGATTTGCTGCTGCTGCTGAGCCTGCGCGATTTGCTGTTGCTGGGCCAGATCGGTAGGCTGCACATTGTTCTGCATTAGTTGTTGCAGTTGCTGCTGCAAGGGAATTTGGTGATCTGCCAGCTGTTGCTGTTCTGGTATCACCGCATGTATGGCTTGAGGGTGCTGTTGAGGAACTTGCGGAGATAGCGATTGCGTCAGAATCTGTTGGGATGCCTGTTGTTGATTTGGTGCCAATTGATGGTTGAGGTTGGACATGGGAGCAGACACCATATTGGGGTTCTGAGCCTGCTGCTGAATGCCGGTGGGTGAGATGACCTGGCTATTGGAAATGTCCTGTATGGTGCTGGAAGAACTTTGGTAAGACGCCATCTGCGGGTTCTGTATGTAATGCACCGTTGACTGCTGTGGTATGGCAGGGGATGCGATCACTTGTGGTTGCACAGAGATTAATTGCGGAATTGCCACAGCTACTGGTACTTGCACCTGCACGGGCACTTGCACAGATTGTTGCGGCTGCTGTTGATGGTTGCCACCATTCTGAACCGAAGTGCTCGACCTCGTTGGCAGAGTTTGTGGATCAGCGTTGTTTATGGAGTGCGCTAGACTCGTCTCGGAGTCGGTGTTTAACAGGTCATACTTCAGACGCTGATTCCATTTAACACCGTCCTCCTCATCCTCAGATTCATCTTCCTCGTCCTCCTCTTCTTCCACATTGGCGGGCAAGCTCTCTCGTTGCTTTTGCAAGGCCAGTTTCTCTAACCGAGATTTTTCATTTTGAAGTTTTATTTGCGTTTGGCGTTGGGTCCGCTCCTTGAGCAGCGAAACAACCTGCACTTTCAGCAAGCGTGCCACTGCACGAGAATCATCCTCGGAAATAATGTTCTCCTTCATCATTTCCGTAGCGATTTGCTCATACTCGTCATGTTTGATGTTATATTCAAATTGAATAGCTTCATTTTCTTTATGTCGCGACGAGCGTTTTTTAGGATCCATGAAACGCAACCTAAACTCGATGATATTGATGCTTGCATCGGAGAGAAACTGTTCCGAAGCCGTAGGCTCAACACGAATGCCAATATCTTCGTCGAAAAACTCAGATTCCAGCAGCTCATTGCAACTTGGTCGATCTTCCTTTTTCAACTCAATGCATCGCTCTATAATATCGCGCACATTAGGATCCTCGACCTTCGAGAGTGCGGCTGGTTTTATGCCCGATATGACCTTCTTGTAAATCTGGGCCGGTCCCTTGCACTCGCTGTACGGGTACTCGGATATTGCCATCTCCAACATGCACATGCCAAATGCATAAACGTCCACAGATTCGTCATAATGCTCCTCGTACATTTCGGGGGCCATGAATTCCGGTGTACCAATCACAGATTTCGCATGGGAGCGATTCTTTAGAGTTGCCAGACCCAAATCACCGATTTTAACACTACCAGTGGTGCCAGTTATAAAAATATTATCACATTTCAAATCACGATGAATTATAGGAAATTGACGAGTATGAAGAAAGTTGAGGCCCTTCAAGATCTGACGACACCATGACTTCAATACCTTTGGGTGAATCTTTTTGAATCGTTTCAAATACCTAGAATGATTTGAAATGTCATGATGATGAAATAGTCCCACTTGTAAAAGGGCAGAAAATGGTCTTACGATTTTAAAGTGCCAGATAACATTAGCTCAGTGACTAGTACAATGTTCTTTTTGCGCCCAATCGGAAACTCCCAGTATGTATAGAATCGCACAATGTTCGGATGTTGCAACTTCTTTAACATGTCCGCCTCCTCACGAAATCGGGTCCGTTCGCTTTTCTTCACTTGTTTGTCCTTAAAAGAGAAAAAGTAAGATAATAAGATAATGCAATTTTGTATTCTTTATAACAAAGGTACACAAGTGTACAAAGTTTGTGCAAATGTATGTAACAGCCAGAAGAAAGCATCAGCATTAACAGCCGAGCCGATATAGCCATGTCCGTCTGTCTGTACATATCAACAAACCGATCTCAGAGATGGTAAGATATAGAGGTTTTACATATACATATATACACTGCCCTGCACTTGAATGGTGACAAGCATTGCATAACGAACATAGAACTATTAGATCCAAACAAACAAATTAAGGGGGTATTCTCCATGTCGAGGCTATTTTTGGGACTTTTTTTTTTGTAAATTCTTATTCGAAAACAATACAATAACAAACAAAATTTTACTTCTACGATATAAGGGCTGTTCAAAAAATTCTCGGCCGTCAAAATGGGGGGTCCAAAAATAAGGAATGGTGCTGGTGGCCACAATTTTTCGTCTCCAGGTTGTGCGAAATGAAAACTTAAAATGGGGTTATAATCAGTACAGATGTTATTCTATTCTAAAAAAAAATGGTGGTTATTTAATTTCAGAAATTTTTTAAGTTTTATTGTTTTTGGTAATAGTCTAAATTACGTCCTTCAATCAGAAAATTAAAACAAAGTTTTTTTTCGATGGACGGCGAATTATTAAGAAATATCATTCAAAAAAATTTCGGGTGTCATCTATGGTTTACAAAATATACAAAAATATGTATAAGCTCTTCGTCAAATGTCAAAAAAATAATGAAAAATTAAATTTAGAACGAATTAACACAAGAATATAAGTTAATTGCCTAGTATTAATCGCCCTTAGCTCAAGAAATTCCATTTATTGGTTCGCGAATTTCGAAGAATTCACATGCAATAAAGTTACGGCTGTCGGCTCTGCGAAGTAAGGCCCCAATGAAATAAGGCCCCAAAACAAAAATGAAAAAAGACCCCAAAAGTTTATATGGAAAACATAAACAACGATTTATTCTGAAATTTGTGGTGTTATTTCATTTTTTGGGGCTTTATTTCCTAAATAAAATTTCAAAATGAAATAATTTCCCAAAAGAAGAAATGAAAAGAAGAAAGAAAAACACCACAAAACAAATTTTTGGAGCTTTATTATACACTTGAAAAGTGTATTATAATTTTGCCCAGAAGTGTGCAACGCATAGAAGGAATCATCTCCGACCACATAAAGTATATATATTCTTGATCAGCATGACGATCTGAGTCGATTAAGCTTTGTCCGTCCGTCTGTCCGTCTGTCTGTTTCTACGCGAACTAGTCCCTCAGTTTTGGAGCTATCGAGCTGAAACTTTGCACAGAGTCTTCTTTTTACTGCACGCTGCTAATATGTCGGAACCGACCGGATCGGATGACTACTTCTTGTAGCTGCCATACAAATGTTCGTTCGGAAAATGGATTTTAGTAAGAAAAACTGGTTTGTTCTCAATATTACTGCTCTTAAACACGGTCATGGGTAATATGTAATGTTTTTAAGCTGATCTGCGAAGTTTGGTCGAAGTCGCTAACCGTTGAGACAAGCTATTTCAAGTGTATCAAAACTTCGGTACAGACGAAGTTAGCTTTGCCTTTCTCGTTTAATTTTTATCAGGAAATAAGACGCCAATTTTTAATATGATTTTTTTGGGATCTTATTTCAATTTCTCATTTTTAATAAAATATGAAAAAAGTCCAAAAACTTTAATAACGCTTAATTTTATTATCTGCAGGTGTTCTTAGACTAAGTATTTGATGCGCAGAATTTTTGTACAGGTGTGAAAAATAACGTTTTAAAAATAGTCCAGTGATAAGCTTTAGAGTATGTTGATCAGTTTAGTGGTTTGCATTGTACGAAGTAGACATAAAAATGAAAGTTAAAACTATGGAGTGCAAAAAAATTGTTGGACTCTGCGTAGAGTAGAAGTTTGATTTACGTAATAGAACAGAAAATGTTATTCAAGCTTAAATCTAATTTATATTAAAAAAATGTATCAATCTTAGCGCCGCAGGCGAAAATTTGAAACAAAAATGTTGCGCTATTTTTTATCAAATTTTCATTATTTAGTTTTAAAAAAATGTATCAATTTAAGCGCCGATTTTTTGTATCAAATTTTCACTACTTCTTACTAAAGCTCCGTACGGAGTACGACGAAAATTTTGTTTCGATACAGTATTTCATATAATTAGAAACACCTTGGCTTTGCTTTGTTGCTCATGTGCTGTTAGAAAGTGAGGGCTAAGAGGGCTTGGTTCACTTTTTTGCTTATAACTTGAGAACCGTTCATCCGATCTTTATCATTTTTTCGGCAAATCGATTCATTTTGCTAATTACTAACTATCTCTAGAAGGTACGAATCCTCTATCTTTAAAACTGTAGGAGATATAACTTTTCCCAAATTTCGGGGGCGGGAGGGGGCGTAGCCAAAATTTGAAACAAACTTGATCTGCGTGCAGACAAAAGAAGCATTTGTCCCATACATGTCAAACCTCTATCTCTTACCATCTCTGAGATCTAGGTGTTCAAAACGGACGGACGGACGGACGGACAGACGGACAAGGCTAAATCGACTCGGCTGTTGATGCTGATCAAGAATATATATACTTTATATGGTCGGAAATGATTCCTTCTGCCTGTTACATACATTTGCACGACTTTAGTATACCCTTTTCTATCTTTCTTTCTATCTCTACAAAATTTACCAGTAGAACACGTGCACCAATTTTAGAGAAAATGGAAAGAGCACTTAGCATTTGGATTGACGACAGCTACGAAAAAAAGATCCCTTTAAGTCAGCGGATCATTCAAGAAAAGGCACTCAGGATTTATGGACTGCTCGAGCGAAATGGAGAGCCGTCTTCCAGCATAGATTTTGTTGCTAGTAATGGATGGTTCGACAAATTTAAAAAAGGTTCTCCATTCATAACCTCAAATTTAAGGGCGAAGCGGCATCGGCCGATGATGGAGCTGCTACCACATACCCAGAAGAAATTCAGGGGTTCATTAAAGAAGAGGAATTCCTGCCCGACCAAGTTTTTAATGCGGATGAAACTGGACTTTGCTGGAAAAAAATGCCAAGTCGAACTTTTTTATCAAAGAATGAAAAAGTAGCTCCCGGCTTTAAGGCAGATAATGAAATCGATGACGAATCATTGCTTGAGATTGCTGTGAATGAAGCAAACAATTCGAAATCAGATGACAGCAGCTCTGAAGAAACCGTTCCTAGTTTAACAATAGAAAAGCTCCAAGAAGGATTCGCATATGCTAGCAACTTAGAATCGTGCTTTATAAATGCAGATCCGGTCATCGAACGACGACTTAAGTTTAAGAACGATTTGGAAAAAATACTTATGCCTTATAAGGAGTGCTATAAAGAAGCATTAAAGGTTACAAAACAGTCGAAAATGACTGATTTTTTTTATAAAGAGCCATTAAAAAAGAAAACATGCTAAAATAAACTGGCTCAAACAATGAATGATATTAATAGAATGAAATGATCTCCTTTGTTTTTACCATTTTTAAGTTTAACCTATTAATTAATTATTAATTACATGAAGCCACTTTTTTAGTTAAATATTAACTTTTAATTTGTAAAATAAAACTTTAATAAAAACCGACCAAATTTGAACAATCAAAAATTTTAATTGCTGCCAGTTTTGAATTTTGAGAACGTAACCCCTTATTTTGTACTGAATCCATGTTTCGCTTAACACGATTTCGCTTAACACGACATTTTCTAGGAACGTAACCCCCGTGTTAAGCGAGGGCCAAGTGTATTTTAAAATTGTCCGGACGTTTGTAACGCATAGAAGGAACCATCTCCGACTACATCTTCTTCTCCTATATAAATGTGTACGCCCGACTGATATGGTGACATATTATCAACGCCCAGCCCAAACGGCTTATCCTAGAGGTTTGAGATTTGGCATAGACCTTCGTTTAGTTATGCAGGCGCGCACTAAGAAAAAAAATTTGGAAAATGTTTCTTCCAAGTGACTGAAAAGGCCAATTAAATGTTTGTTTGAACATAACGGTTGTTGCGCTCAGGCAATGTTGTGGAATTGATTTGCTGAGAACAAAAACAAACAAAAATCAAATAGCGAACGGCAGGTCTGATATTTGGCATAGACCTTCGTTTAGTTATGCAGGCGCTCACTAAGAAAAAAATTTGGAAAATTGTTCTCCGCAGTGTGTGAAAAGGCCAATTAAATGTTTGATTGTACATAACGGATGTTGCGCTCAGGCAATGTTGTGGAACGAGTTGATTTGAGAGAGCGCGAGAGAGAGAGAGAGTGGGAGCGTGCTGTGTGCGTGTGTGTTCTTTTTTTTACAAATAACAAGCAAAAAATCAAATAGCGAACAGCCTCATCCGATTGAATTGAATCTTATGGCACTTAGAAAACACATCGATAGCTTTATCAATATGTTGACCGTATTTAACAAAAAAAGTAGTTAAATTTTCACAAAGCTAAAAGCCAAAAAATCTATCATAGCTGTAAACTGTCTCTGTTGTTATTAGTGGTGGTACGTGATCTCAACGATATTATCAGGATAGTGATGGCACAGTGTTGCCAATACAGCTTATTTTTCAATTTAGCCTTTGCAGATCAAAAATCAGAGGGCAGCGGGAATTGTGACCTTTTTAAAAATATATATTTATTGTTTCTGCTTTTAAAAAAGAAAAGTCAAATTTGCGTCTTATTTTTCTATTTTTAAGAAATGAAGTTTTCCTGTTTTGGTTGCCGCATGATAAAGACACATAGGTACACATGTTCAAATAGTTACATACTCTCATCGTGTGTTGATTTACATAAATTGATCAGAAAAAAATATCCTGGAGATCTAATATTAAACATCCCTTGACAATTAATTCCTTACATAGTCCTTAGAATACCCTATAGTCTGTTCAGCATTCACAAGACTGGAAGGGAAAAATGTTTAATTCTGGAATTTCCGCGCGCCTTGAAAATTTGGTTGTGTCGGGAAGGGATAGAATTTAATATCAGCCCACTGCATTTTCCACGCCTTTACTTATTCCTCTTTTCCCAAATTTTGAAGTTATGTGCAAACGTAGCGAGACATAGAGCGTAATGTTGATGGCCGGATTGATTTATTTTAATCAACCGTAAACTCGAAACTGCCCAAAAATTAAGCAAATGAAGCCAATGATATTAAAAAGAATTGGCGTTTTAACAAATAGATCATATACAAACTGAGTGTTCAAAGAGCTATACAATTTTTTCTACTTGCTAAGATTATTTCAAAACTTGCACGCGGACGAAGTCGCGGCGGCTTCAGCTAGTAAAGTATACATATTCCTGATCAGCATGACTTTCTGAGTTCATATAGCCATGTCCGTATGTCCGTCTGTTTCTATGATATCATCACAGTTTTAAACCGATCGCAACCAAAGTTTGCACGAAGCCTTTTGGTAAAAAAAAGGCTGCACATTAGTCAGAACCGGCCGGATCGGATGAATATAGCATACAGCTGCCATAGGAACGATATGTCGAAAAATTAGTTCTAGTAAAAAAAAATATTTTGTTTTCAATGGTAGCGACTTTACATTTTCCAGTCATGAATATTATCTGTTTCAACACATCGGATGAATATATCGTATAGCTGCCATAAAACAAACAGGCATGTGTATATCATGCTCCATTTAAACTTCGGTCGAGCCGAAGTAAGCTTCCCTCTATTTTTTTTTTTTTTAAATACTGGGCGGAAAAAGTTCAGTTTTGGTCCCAATAGATATAATTAAAAGTTTTCCTGCGAACGGACAACATTTAATGGGCGCACTCTAGCACTAAACACCAAAAATTTGAAATTTATTACCAAAATGGAATAAGTTTTTGACTTAAGGCCCTATTCTCTTTCAGCAAAAAATTTTTTTTCGACTTTTTTTTTTTGCATTTTTTTATAGCTTGGACATTTAAGAATATAACCCTAAAAGGGTTTTTTGAAATTCGAAATACTTAAGAAGATATAGCCTTTTTAGTCGAACAATGTCTTTGCTAAAACAAGAAATTTTTGACTAAATAAATTTCGAGTAAATAAAGCTGTGAAATATCGGCTGGTTTTTTAATTTGTACTGATACATGTTGTCGCCTTAGATCGATATCGATTATTAATCGACTTTTAATCGATAATTATCGAAGGCTATGCTACACAATGCTCAGACTGATTAATCCGCTCAGAAACTAGAGCTGCGGCCGTATATAAAGAAGGCAAAATGGCACGCAGAACAGAGGGAACTGCTCCTGAAAACAGTTTTTTTGAAGATGAGGAAGGTCCGCTGTATGCAGCTGGCATCGCCGACTAATATCTGTAAGTATATAATATCTGTAATATTTTTGGTTACTTTCTAAGCAAATTTTTCGGACTGCCAAGCCACTTTTCTCCAGTTCTACTAAACCGATTTTGATGAAATAATATGCGATCGACGCAGAATTGTCACCATTCTAAAACTGCATTTTTTAATTTTTGATTTTTTTTTGCTATTTCCCCAAAAAAGGAACTTCAAACTTTAAACGCGTTTATCTCGAAACCACGTTTTTCGAGCTGGCGGCCACGATTCCGCCAGTTCTACTGAACCGATTTGGATGAAACAAAGTTTAATCGACGTAGAATTGTCACCATTCTGGCCCGAAGTAAAATAAAAATTTTGCGATTTTTTTTACTATTTTTTTTTACACTAAACTACAAAAAAATGGGTCAAAATTCGATTTGTCAATTTCAAGTGCCGCCATTTTGTCAAAAAAAATCGCAAAATTTTTATTTTACTTCGGGCCAGAATTACATCTATGCTGATCATAACCCTATATTTTTTTTTTTTAGACGCTCCGGAGACCCGGAATCGTGGCCGCCGTGACGACACCTTTTTTTTGCACCACCAACTTTGAAGTCTCATTACTTTTTGAACAGCCCTCGTATCGCGGCGAAAAACATTTTTTTATTTTCTTTCATTCATTACTAATTCAATAAAAAAAAACAAAATTCAAATATCTTTTTGCGTTTTCAAATGAGAATTTTTTCAAAAAAGGTCCAAAAACAGCAATCTGAAGGAGAATAGGGCCTTAATCTCTAAAATTTTAAAATTTAGTTTTAAGTGTTAATTCTTATAAAATTCTTTTAGGGGAATATCATAGCAACATTTTTAATACAAATGTTGGATATTTTGAGAGTAAGCTTGCTCAAGATCATATCAAAAGAGCCAACTGGTCCTTTTTAATGATTTTTTGATATGATATTTTTTCTTGCTTATGGCTTACAAATTAATAAAAATATTTTCTTAAATTAAAACACACATTAAACCTACCTCACTAGATTTTTATTTAAAGCTTTAGTATGGAGATACTTGCGGAAAAGGTGAGACAAATCTCTGCACATTATTTCGTCGATAGCAAGTGCGAAATAAGGCGGGAAAGTTTAAACTAATTAACAGCGAATAGTTATGGTGGCCTTTAATGATGCAATAGTTGCTACAATTGCTTTGTGTGATTTGTAAGAAGCGGTAGAGAAGGGTTCGACAGTGTTTGGTTAATCCTCAATTGAGTGAAGATCCAAGTGGAGGCAGATGTTAAACGTAAATAAATCGCAGATAAATAAATAGTTGGTAGGATCATCGTGTCCTTAATTTGCTCTTTGGACACGACTAAGGAAAGGGCTGTATCGACTGTTTTGGCCATGGCATTTCGATGTTATGTACTTAAGGGGGTTGACCCGTGTGACAGCCGTTTTTTTTTTAACAGTTTTTGTGGTATTTTTTTTGAAGATCGGTTAACTTACTTCAAGACTGGCATACTCAAAATATACGATTTTTGTCCTAATGATGCAGAAATATTTGTTGTATGGTGTGCTTTTTTGTGTAAAATTTTTATATTGATATCTTTTATACTTTCCATGTGAGATGAGAATAAGTCGCAATATCATTTTACAGGATCATTTTTATGTTAATGCAAGAATGTCATAATAATATAAGAATAAGGATTCTGTCGATATTGCCTTCACACTGTTCGACACATGACAAGCTATTTAAATTTAAAACATAACAAAGAGCAAGACTACTAGAATATCATGTCTCATGTATCTAACATTGTGAAGGCAGCCTTATACTATAACATGTATAATTATGACATGTAGACAAAATGATGTCTTTAAGTAATTGTTATTTTAATTTTTCAAATATATGAAAATCAATTAATTTGTAATTTTAAAAAATTGTAATATCAATTGATTACTAATTTTTATATAAAACATTGTAAATTAATTGTTTTTCCGTAATTTTGTAATTCAATTTCATAAAATAATATAACGTTTAGTTTCCTGGTTAAATCTATGTCCCAAAATATTGAAACAGTAAAATAACAAGGGGTTTAAGAACTAGGGCACATTACAATTTGCTGACTTACCAACAACTCGCACCAAGCGACTGGCACCCCAGTTAACGTATCCAGTCCACGGTAAACAGTTTTAAATGAACCCCGACCGACTTCTTTGTCATATTTAAAAAAGCGACCGCACGGCGACATAGCTACCGGGTCGTCATCCTCATCGCTCTTGCTCTTTGTTATGGACGAGCTCGACGAAGTGGCCGACACGGCTGAAGTCGAGGGAGGAAGCGATACTGATGTATCTGCAGAGGTACCTGCCACTGTTGCATCTCCGGAGGTGACTTCAGCACTTTCAGATTTCTTTGACAGTTCCACCATGCTCTTCGGAATTTTCTCATTGGGTTGACCTTCGGTATCATCCTTTTCCTCAACGTGGAAACCAACACGCTTAATACCACTTGACTGTTTGCTGGAAGTTTTTAATGTCACATCATCTTCAGCCTTTTCGATGCACGCCTCGGTAATTATATTCTCAATAATTCCAGCTACTTGATGAGTTGTCGCGTCCGCCGTATTAGATCGAGTTGGTGTGCGGAACTGCTCCTCCAAGTGCTCTGCTTCTCGCGAGAGCATTTCAATGTTGTCATCATAGTCGCGTGGAAACTCGGTTTCCAGCTCTACAAACTGCAAAGGATTGGCATTTCTGGTCGTCTGCTCGACATTTTTACGCACAAAGCGCATGTTCTGCACAAAATTGGCTGTCACTTTGTTCTGGGGCGGCTTGAAAGGTGTTGGGGTAGTCTTGGACGACTGCGGCGGAGCATGCTGTTTTAGCAGAGGCTCTATTACCGTATCAGAGGACGACTTTCTGGTTTCCATTTTTCTAGGTTCGGCCACCGCACCTTGTGATGTCGCCTTGGATGGCTCTTCTTTGCTGAAACTGGCTGGCACTACACCGACCTTCGTCTTGACGTCAGTTGGCTCTGTTGTGCCATCCATTTTTTCTTCATTGTATTTCGTGACCTCAGCGTTCTGAGGGCTTAGTACCCCAACTGCGGATGGCTGTTCAATTAGGGCTTTGTTGTTATTCTCCACTTCTTTGAGTGAAGGCGAGCGGGACCTTTTAGAACTGCTGGATCTTGTGGAAATGGCGCTGCTTGAAAATTGGCGCAGAATTCGACTTAAAATAGTATTTTTGCCGCCTGATGGTGCTGCTGCATGCGCTGTTGACAACGATGAAGTGTATGGTTCGGTTGGTGCTAATTGATGCGAAGGAGTGCCTAAGTTTTCAGGTAGTGATTCCTGTTTTCGATGTGATTCAATAGGTGATGTGGGGTGCTTTAGTTTTGAAGTCGGGCTGGCGATGGGCCTTGCGGGGACAGATTTATTAAGCGAACGCTGTCCCGACTTTTGTGTTTTAGCTCCTTGCACAGTTTGCTCCTCACTAGAAATAGCTGTGTTATTCCTGTAGAAAGAAAGAGCGATGGATGGAAAGTTAGTTTAAAAGTTTTTTTAAAAATAATAAAATAAAATTAACATAATAAAATTGAAAATGGTATTTCGAGACAAAACTTATTGGTGTTTTAAAAATGTTCGAATAAATTTGTTATTCAGTTTCATAAAGCTCACTAATGTTGTTTGCTAAATGGGCCTTAGAAAAGTTCAATGAAGATCCACTTTTTTTTTCGAAAAATTGTCTTTACAGACGAAACTCAGCTATTCCTGGAATCAATAGTCCTAATGGGATTCTTGACACAGACAATCAGGTTCCGATTTTCAAGAACCGATTCGGAAATTCGGTTGAAACATTTTGTTATCATGAAACTCAGATGAAGATAAAAGGTAATTTGAAGACAAAAGCCAAAAGAAAAAATCGGTTTTTGGAAGCAGGAGCATTTAGCAATTAAGATTCCGCATGATTTAATCGAAATCGAATTTACATACGAAAATCCTACCAATTTTTGCAAATCTTAGCTAGTTTTAGAACATAAATTTTGAAACTTACCTTTGAGGCTGCGTCTGCGTGGTGCAAGAAGTAGTACCATCTTCGCTGATGGTGCTGTCCTTCTGACCACTGTTTACAGGTACGACCTCTCGTTGTCGTACAAAGTCGCAAAGGGTTTGTCCAATTTTGCAAGTTTTTCAGCAACCAACGACCGGGCTTAATCTGAAAAATCGAAACCAATGAAAGAAATAAAATAAAGTAAAGAAAATCAAAAAACTAAGGTGGCAGACGAAAAAACCCAACCCATGTCGCATGGTATAAAATGATTTTGTAACCAGTTTTCCTTCTAGTACCAAGCGATGTGACGCGTTAGTGTCTTTAAAAGTAAAAATTAATATAAGATTGCGATTCATTCTACAACTTAGTTTCGTTCGAAGTTAATACATGCAGTCCAATGTTTTTCTTTGACGCAAACGGATTTCCCTTGTTTCTCAAAAAACTATGTTCCAGCGATCATCTCATCAATTGTTCCTTTGAGCATTTTCAGAAAATTTGGCAAATATGGAGCGTGTGGAAGCAATTCTTGCCTTTTAGAATTTGCTGAACATTTTAATTAAATTTTTACCCATTGAGGTGGTATGTCTTTGCACCTGGCAACGGTGAGTTTCTGAAAAATGATTAGAAAACCGGCGTATGCCTAATATATTGAAAATTTTTCTACAATAAACAATAAAAACAATTTGCCCACTTCAACCCGAATTTCGTATACATATGGATGTGTTTTGTTTCGACTGATTGAACCCTTATAAGCTGTTAGTTTTTTTATGACTCGTAGTCTCTTGCTATGAAGGAATGTGAAATTATGTACATTAGACTGATCCAGATTTAAAAAATTCTTGAAATGAAAAAATATGCCGACGGATTCTAAAAGTTTGATAAAAAAATAATTTCCATATTTTCTTTGGAATTTTCGTTGCAGATAAACCCATGGCAAGAGGCCTCTGAAGTTCCTAAAGTTGACTAAATTCTGGTGGCCACGGCTTAAACGGTAAAAAGCTGAAACTATGCACTGGAGTCGTTTTTAGGGTCTTCTATAGTAACAAAAACTTTCATTTTCCGCTTACCGAGACGATTGCTCTTAAAAAAAGAATTGTCGGATAACTTCTGTGTTTGTGATAATACCTAAGCCAAAACTTAAAAATAGTGTTTTTGAGCTTCTTCCATATAATATGTATGTCACACAGCTATTTGACATTGAAAATTTCTTCTATGAAAATCTCTTACCCTTTGTAATCTACAACCACCAAATTATATAATTATCAGTTCTAAGGGTTCAGTCACAATATATTTAAGTTTCAGCACAACTGTAACATTTTCTCAAGTAGCTGCCCTAGATAGTGTTAATCTTGATATGAAATCTAATGAAAAAAAATAGAGGGAAGCTAACTTCGGCTGTACCGAAGTTTATATACCCTTGGAGCACCGAGCAGATATATAGCTGCCGAGTTTTTTATATGCCATATATGGTATACGATATATTCATCAAAAAAGTTTTTCTCACTAGAACTACATTTTGGACCGATCGTTCCTATGGCAGCTATATGCTGTAGTCATCCGATTTAAATCAAACTTGACAAAATTGTGTGGTAGTATATAATATAGATCTGTCCAAAGTGGAAGCGATAGCATTGAAAACAAAAAAGTTTTTCTTCCTAAGACTTTTTTTCAGATCTATCTTTTGTATGGCAGCTATACTATATAGTTGTCCGATTTCGATAAATCTCGGTGAAATTATGTGAAATCATAGAAAACTTATAAATACGGGGGTTGGGAGCGATAGCATTGAAAAAAAAAAAGTTTTTCTCACTAGAACTACTTTTTCAACCGATCGTTCCTATGGCAGCTATATGCTATAGTCATCCGATCCGGCCGGTTCCGACAAATGTGCAGCGTGTTTATACGAAAAGACTTCGTGCAAAGTTTCGTTGAGATAGCTTTAAAACTGACGGAGGAGATAGCATAGAAACAGACGGACATGGCTATATCAACTCAGCTCGTCATGCTGATCAAGAATATATATACTTTATGTGGTCGGAGATGTTTCCTTCTGTGCGTTACAAACATCCGGACAATTTTAATATACCCTCTCCAAGGGTATAAAAATTCTTTGCAATTAAAGGTACCTTAATGAAAATTTATATTTATTGATTTTATGCACTCCCCTGTTATATATACAGAGTTTGGGATCATCGGACCTGTTAATCGTGGGTTTTCTTAAATATCTTATATTAGATAATGAAAAAAACAATTTTTTAAAATATAGATTAGATTTATTGACACTTTGATGAATTTTTCTATACTCAGCGACAACTTGCATGAGGTACTGCTTACTTTTTTTTTATAATTTTCGTCTTCACCCCATAGGCAAGGGTAATTTTCTATGAATTTAAGGCTGATATCGAATCTTTCAAAAAAGTGGATGATGTTTCCGTGATGAAGTTATGTAAATTCCATTCTCTTAGATGTGACATTCTTGTTGGCGGTATTACTTGTCTAAATAGTCCAGTATTCTCATTAGGCTCAGATTGTTCTTTTAGTCCTTTTCAGCGTTGGGACCTTTGTTATCAAAAAAAGACAAAGCTATAGCTACTTCTGAAAGGTACCACAAGTAAATACACATTTTTTTTAGTACTATAGAAGGGGTTGCTGATTCAACAATTGCGTATTCCTGAATGAACTTCAAGAAAATTAGGTCTTGGTACGGTGCCCACACGGCCCACGGCGCAATAAAGCCATGCTTTTACATAAAACTAGATAATGCATTCGCATTAAAATCCTTTTTCGTCACTTTAAAATATTTTATGAACATTAATTTTTTAAGCACGTACATCGCTTTAGACATCCATCGCGCATGGTGCATTGCTCCTGGGGATCGAAAACGTATATTTCCAAATGATTTATTCCTTGTAGTTGGCACGTAAAAAAGATTCGTTAAGTTGTTGGCGGCAATATCGAATTGATCTGGCTCAAACTTAGACTTGTCCATGTTAGGCCATGCCTTCTTAAGCCGCTCAAAAACTGCCACTGTTGGTCCAGCGATTTCAAGGAAGTTTACACCGAAAACGGCTTTAAAAAAAAATCATAGATGGTGTGTATACAAGTATAGAAAAAGTCATAATTTTATAAATTGTTTTTTATACACTTGAAAAGTGTATTATAATTTTGCCCAGAAGTTTGCAACGCATAGAAGGAATCATCTCCGACCACATAAAGTATATATATTCTTGATCAGCATGACGAGCTGAGTCGATTAAGCTTTGTCCGTCCGTCTGTCTGTTTCTACGCGAACTAGTCCCTCAGTTTTGGAGCTATCGAGCTGAAACTTTGCACAGAGTCTTCTTTGACTGCACGCTGCTAATATGTCGGAACCGACCGGATCGGATGACTACTTCTTGTAGCTGCCATACAAATGTTCGTTCGGAAAATGGTTTTTAGTGAGAAAAACTGGTTTGTTCTCAATATTACCGCTCTTAAACACGGTCATGGGTAATATGGAATGTTTTTAAGCTGATCTGCGAAGTTTGGTCGAAGTCGCTAACCGTTGAGACAAGCTTTTTAAGTGTATTAAAAAAACTTCGGTACGGACGAAGTTAGCTTTGCCTTTCTCGTTTTTTTATACCGTTGGAAGGGTATAAATTAAAATTGTCCGGGAGTTTGTACGCACAGAAGGACACATCTCCGACCACATAAAGCATATAAACGACTTTGATTAGCATGTCCGTCTTCCGTTAGTTTCTGTCTCTCTTCTTAAAATCCGATTACTAGACGATCGGCGGACTAGTTTTATAAATACATCAAAATTTATCAAAATGGACCAAGATAGCCTCCATAGGTGTGAAAAAAGTCTTAGTGAGAAACAATTTTTTGTTTTCAATGCGATCGCATCCAAACTTGTTACTGAACAATTATGCTACCACAAAATTCTGTCAAGTTTGATTCAAATCGGATGACTATAGCATATAGCTGCCGCAGGAACTATAAGTCGTAAAAGTAGCTCTAGGAGAAAGACTATTTTGTTTTCAATGGTAGCGTATTTATATTTTCGAGATATGAATGATATCGGAATCCGAATGAATATATCGTATAGCCATTTAACAAACTGGCAGCATATATCTTGCTCTAAGGCCCCTCGCACGCAGAACACGGACGAGCAGATACGGAGCTACGAATTTTACATACAAAATGCTCCGCTTAGCTAGCTTTGTTGCGGCTTCTATTGCTCTGTGCGTTTGATTTGCCAAAGTTGATCCACGCCCGTCTTCGGTGGTCTAAGGGTATATAAGCCTCGGTCGAGCCGAAGTTAGCTTTCCTATATTTTTTAACCTTAATATGAGATACTTAAGAAAACCCACGATTAACAGGTCCGATGATCCCAAACTCTGTATATATAATAAAGGAGCACATAAAATCAATAAAAATGAGTTTTCATTAAGGTACATTTAATTGCAAAGAAGTTTTTCTCACTAGATTCCATATCAAGAGCAACACTATCTAGGGCATCTACTTGAGAAAATGTAACAGTTGTGCTGAAACTTAAATACATTGTGGCTGAACACTTAAAACTTACAAAGGGTAAGAAATCAAAATTCTTTTTTTAAGAGCAATCGTATCTATGGGAGCTAGTCGATAAATGCGCGGTAGGCGGAAAATGAAAGTTTATGTTACTATAGTAGACCATAAAAACGACTCCAGTGCATAGTTTCAGCTTTTTACCGTTTAAGCCGTGGCCACCAGAATTAAGTCAACTTTAGGAACTTCAGAGGCCTCTTGCCATGGGTTCATCTGCAACGAAAAGTCCGAAATAAATATGGAAATTAATTTTGTATAAAACTTTCAGAATCCGTCGGGATATTTTTCAATTTCCAGAATTTTTTAAATCTGGACCAGTCTAATGAACATATGTACTTGGTGCACAAATACAGTTTTGTGGATTCGATTGGAAAACAGCTGTGCGGCAGAGCTGAGATTTTTTTTTGGGTGTATCTTCTTTATGACTCATAAATTCCACTTGCACTGCGGTTGCTGGCTTTTGCTTTACTTTCTTGATATGTTCGATTATTTCCACATTCACTTTTCAATTGTGTCCATCTATTCAAACGTATGTGTGTATGTAAACGAATTTGCAAAATCTTTCATCATTGACAATCACAATTAGAATGTGTAGGTACATCTTTCAATGCATGGCTTGAATTTGACGCATAAAACATATGCAACGGCTATGATGTCATGGCAGTGGGTGATCACCCACCCAACCCCAAGCGTTGACAATTCAATTGAGAATTAGGAACTCTCCTCCCTGCCTTGTGTTTGGATCAGATTTGTTTTCTTAGGGCAATCATGAGGCACTCAATTCGCATTCGCACTAATATACACAAATATGTCATTAGATTTGTGGAGTTTGTATGTGACTTGTGTTATCTTTGTTGAAAGTGGGCGGACGACTTTGTGATAACCGACGGAAAATGAAAGCAATTAATTGAATACCACATTTTCTTTCGCACCAAATTTGCAAAAGCAAAGTCCTTAGTATTTGTGTATCGATAATTTTGTTGTTGCTTTGTCCAAATGTTTTTTGCACATTTGCATTTTACTCACTAAGCATAGCACAACACAATTTTTTTCTATTCGTTACACAATTGCGTATACGTATACGTTAGAGATATAAACAATTAAGTTATATATAATTGAATAGATGAACGCTATTCGCTCTCTCCCCCACGCAGCCAATTGCGAAGCACCATAAAAAAAATTAAAAAAATGAGACCGCATTTTTTGGTTTTTTTTCGATAGTTCGATAATTTCACCACGGCAAAATCCAAAAGTGTGAAATGTGTTGAAAATCGAGTCCAAAAGTTGCCAAAAAAGTAAAATTAATTTAATTTGTCCAGTCCATGAATTTTGATGAAATTTGAAAAAAAAATCCTAAAAATCCAATCCAAAAGTTGGCCAAAAAATGTTAAAAATCCAATCCAAAGGTTTCCCAAATATGGTAAAAACATTACATTTAAATGAAATTTGAAAAAAAGAGAAAAATCCAATCCAAAAGTTGCCAGAAAAAGTGAAAACATTAAATTTGTCCAGTTTAAATCCGAAATAATTGAAATTTTTCACTCAGCCCATTGCTGCCTAAAATTGGTATATTTCGTAAATACTGAAATGAAAATTTTGAAAATTTCCAGTTCTACTACTGTCATACTAATGGAAATATTTATTCATTTACCAATACTGACAGTTTGATGGAGTATATTAATACCAAAATAATAAGGGCATTCGTGAACACTTAAGTGCTGTCCTCACTACAACTGCATTTTGCATTCTTGCATTTTGGACAAAATGCACATTTTCCAAAAAACCATTCGATTTTCGATAGTTTCTATCGATAATCGATCATTTTTTGGCTAGTTGACAAAGTGGTCATCGATGTAGTGGTCACTACTTACGGCGCGCCAAATGCCAACAATTTGAAATTTGCCTCAATTAAATTAAATTAAAATTAATTAATATCAATGATAACACAATGAATTGCAGAAACTAGAGACTTCCAATGTAGTTGCAATTGGACTCAAGAGACCACAAAACTTCTAGTCTGAGCAAAACAATGGTTCGCGTGGCCACCGAAATAATTTAAACAATTACAGAGAAGAATTTGATATTGAAGAGCTTCCAACCTTTACCAACATTAGAGTTTATGTTTCTAGCAGCGCAATAAATTAAAGTTGAATGTCCTTGTTTCATTTGTTACCTTGTTGCCAGCCATTTTGTAAATTGTTAAACTGCAAATGCAGAAGCAACACAATGAGGACAGGAATCTGCATTTTCAGTGATGACGATAACTTTTTCGAAAATGTGCTTCAGTGAGGAAGCCATATTACCATATTATACTACGTTACTATTGCTATACTATAATACTACGTTTATGCTAAGAGTATCATGGTTTTTTAAAATCACGCTTTTTAAAATGCGCCTGTTTATGCATCTTTATAAAAACCATGATTTTTCTGCAGTGAGATGCCACTTATGAAAATTTTCAAATAAGGTGGCAGCACACTTGCACAATCAGCTGATGAATTGTAAAAATAAATAAAAATTGCAAGGAATTAAAATGGAAAGAACAAATAAGGAATAATTTTTTTATTCAGCGGCATAGGCGAACATCAAAGTTAGTATCTAATATTTTGGATTGGAGAAAGGAGCACACAAAGACCTTAAAACATTGAATTCGGATATCCCAGGCAAAATGCAAACCAATTTCTATGATCTTGGTGTCATGAGCGTGCATAGCCATTGCCGGCGTATAAGAGATAGAGATGCCTACTGTTTGACATATCCTATAAATAAAATTAAAAAATCATTAAATAATTGCATTGAAAACGTATAAACTGTTTTTACTTGGAGTCTAGCGACACATCGCGACGCCACCCCATGATAGCTAAAGGAGCTGCATGGTATTCGTCCATGCACATCGTCGGACACATCATTTGACCCAAAGCTGTCCGGCTCAAAAATATATTCAATTGCGTCGCCCAATGGGGTGTCAGTTCCAAGACTCTCTTCGTATAGCTCGTTCAGCTCATCAAAGGTTTCACATCTTTACGGTAGCACCACTTGTTCCATTGCAGCCTTGTACCTTGCTCAGCGATTCTGCTGTTGTCCTGTGGCTTCTATTTAAGACCCTGCTGAATTGCAATTTACATTCGGTCCACACACAATTAACTAACAGAACAGCTGTCAGACAGGTGTTGCAAATTATACAAGTGTTCGACACAGCTGCGAGTGAAAATATCGATTGTTTTATCGAAACTTGCCGGCAGGCTAAAATTTGACCCCATCAAGAGGCTGCGGTTGAAGTTGACGGCAGGTTTTCGCCAAAGACAGCATGAGACACTCATATTCGGATAACCTGCCGGTAAGTTTGACTAACCGGACATTGAGAAAATGGGCCTTAACCAATTACCTAGCGAATACAAACCGCTTGTTAATATCACTTACAATTATGGGCAATTTAATTTTTTGTAAACCTTTAAGAAATGACAGGGTTACCCTTCATAAGCAAAAACAGGTTATAAATAATTACAAAGTACAACAATAAAAATAAACCCGGCATAAAACCCTATTTACTCGGTGACATGAGAAAACGCCAACGGACAAAAGGCCCATATCAAAATTAATCGTAGTATCCATCGAAATTAAATTTATAAATGTTATGGGCTTATGTCACCATTATATTCGGACATAAGGCCCACATCTCGTCGGACTTTTTGCCCAGATTAATAAAAATTTTGAAATTATAGCCAGAAATATGGCGCTTTAATTTGAAATCGAACTAGATGTCTCTTGCATATCAGCGGCCTAAAGTGGACAGAGTCAAAAATGCTTGGAATAGCAAAAGCAGCTACAGGCTGGTCACAGAGGAAGACTTTTTCCGGGCTGCGCGCGAGACCCTCAAGTACAAGATAATCTCAAAACCCAAGGAGAAGGTTATCTACGAAACGGTGTCCAAGCACTGCAACGTAAAGTGCAGTATCCAGCCTTTTCGGCATGGCTGGACTTAGATGTGACTGCGCTACCAGCGCAAGTTGAAACGCAATGGTCCCGACATATTGGTGCTTCGGATTCTTCAGCAATTTTGATTTTACCATCAAAGCGATCCCAGTTACAAAACTAGGGACTTTAACTGGTACAGACCATCCGTGATGATCTACTCTTCGTAAAGAGGCATTGGACGTACTCTTTGCTCAGATATCCCCAGCCGTTGCTGTTGTGGGAGGCGCTGTGGCCGAGGAGGTTAGAGACAATTAATATTCAAATAAAGTTTTACTTCTCATTCATTTCCATTTGTATTTTATTTGTATTTACGGAAAGAAACCCTCCATTGACTGCATTTTTGCTCATAGGCCTCCCAGATAATTTGCTTTGTTCCCTTGTCAGTCAGATATTCTTTCTCACCAACAGCTGTTCACGAGCCTCAATTAAATCAATGTTAAAACCTTAAACGAAATCTAAACCAAATCTAAATTGCTTTAATGAATACCACTAATAAACAGCAGAGTGCAGACGCACTGCTAACCTACTATTAGTGTCGGTGTGACCGTGGCTCAAGTGCCCAAAATGGGACAGAATTTCTATGTCCATTTTAAAGGAGCAAAATTGTGAACACTCTGTGGAAAGCAAAAATTTGTTAAATTTTATATTCAGCACTGTGTATTTAATGTCACTTGAATTTGAATACGGACATTACACCCATGGGCTTTATGTCCGGTCAAAAGGCCCAGAAAAATTTGGAATTATATTTCAAAGTAGTGATCGAAATTTTTCATATGGGCCTTATGTCCGTGGGCGTTTTGTCATGTCACCTTTTTACTCCATGTCTCTCCTCTCTATGTCTATTAGTCTCACGTTGTCGAAATCAGCTGTACGGTCAGATGTTGTCTTAGTTATCAACTCCACATCTGACTAAGCCTTTTTGTACGTACAATTACAAGATCTTGTTGTTTAAGGTAAACCCCCTTCCCCCCCCCCACCACTCCACCCCCCCCCCCCCCCCCCCCAGCCCCCCCCCCCCAACGCCCCCCAGCCGGTCACTCGCCTTCACGAACCGCAACAAACGACCCGTCGCCCGCCGCGCGCGCCCGGGGGCGCCCCGCCACGCCCACGCCCCGCCGGCACCGGGCGCCGGGGAATTATGGTAATACCGACGGACCAGACCGCTTTTTGAAAAAATTAGGTCCGGTTCAACATATTCAGGCATGTTCTCAATTCCACTACTTTTTGAAAAGAAAATCGAACCCAAATTCGATTCGGTTTCGTTTTTGGGTTCTCAATTCCGAATGAAAGTGCTTTCGTTTTACTTTTCGCAAACCACTGGAACAAGAATGGCACTAGAATCACAAGAGAGAAGTCAAAAACCCAAGACTTTTAGACTTCGTTTTCGTTTGCACAGCTAAAATCTGGACACATTAAACATAAAATTCTTTATAAATTAATTAAAGACTAGAATACAAATTAAATTTCAGTAACAATTTCTAAATTGATCACACAATACAAACTCTAAATTTAGTAAATAACGAATTTAGTTATGATAGTATACTACTCTATAGAGTTCCCATACTTCTCCGTACTCACACTATCGGGGTGCCACAGAAACCTCTTCCAACCAAATTCCAACCGAATTCCAATTCTTAGGTGCCACAGAAATTTCTTTTGGTTGGTTTCAAACCTCTAATGTCTTGTTAGGAGATTTTGCCATGTTCTTTTTTCACTAGCGCCTTTTGTCGAAGTGGCGCCCTCTACATGATAGCTAGCGGATTAAGGGATGGAAACTAATAACTCATGTTTGGCGCCAAAAATTTTTAAATTTTGTATTATATTGGTGAAGAATGCGACTTAAAATTGAATTATTATTTAAAAATGCTTCATAAAACATATAACACAATCAAAAAATTTCAGTTAATCATTAAAATAACCCACATCTAAAATAAGGGAAATTTTTTGGCGAGAGATTCAGCCCTGTTTTTAGAGATGGAACATCAATTGGAACTTCTGGTGTTCCAACTTGATTTTCTAATTAGAAAATGAAATCTGTAGAAGTTCTGTGGCACCAACGAATTTTTCAAGAGATTTACAAACAAACCGTTGTCAAAATCTCTAGAGATATCTGTGGCACCCCCGTATATGAAATCTTCTGTTATAGAAAAATTAAAAAGAAAAAACTTGTGCTCGACTGTGTTACGCAATGGAGCTTAACCTACAAAGTGTGCCAACGTTTACAAACACTTAATGATTTATGTATTCAAAGTTCTTTAAAGAAGCTCCACCTAAAATATTTTGAAGTAAAAACTGCATTATTCACAATTACTACTAAGTAATTTTAATTCCGCTGGCTTTTCTTTTTGAGTAATTGTTCTGAAATCTTTTGTTTATTACTATAAACTTTCGATAAACGTTCTTTTATTACAAGCTCAGTGCCAATATTGGCTACAGCGCTCTTAGAACCAAGTATACCAACTTTGTTAACTTCTACTGAAGCTCCAAATATAAATTCTTAAGGAGAGTTTTCAAAATTCACTTTTAAATAAATGAACTCTTGATTGCAAAGAAGAGAAGTTTATAAAAGCAAACAAATATCAAATATAAAATCTGTAAATGATGTTATAGATGTCTTCGACAACTGTCCAAGAGAACAAACATCGACAAATGTTTTAAAATTTTGGAAACGTCAAAAAACGAGGACTTAAAAAAATTGCCTTAACTATACGAACGAGCCTTTTCAACATATAAGTTTGATCTTTCAGATCTATGAGCTAGTGAAGCTAGTTAAACATCTCCTAGAAGATATAATGCTTATTAACGTAAACTTAATAGTTCTCAAAAGTTGTAAGAGTTGATTAAATTCGATAACTGAAGTAGCATTATTGAAATATAGAAAATTATAATTTTAATTTATTAAGCGAATAAGTATTTATAAACTGAAACTATTCTTTTATGTTCAAGCGAACCGAGGCTCGAACCAAAACCTTGGGTTCGGTAGTTCCAAGAACCGGTCCGCAAACCGAACCTTAAATTTTACAACGGGTTCGAACCCCCGGACCGAACCTTCTGCAAAATTTTGGCGGTTGCAGCCTGTTATATTGTTTACAGTCCTGCAGAAATATATTGGAAAATCAAAAACTCGTGTTTTTTTTTGTTTTAAGTAAACACGAAAAAAACATTGACCTCGAGCCAGCTTAAAAATCCCAAATTAAAAATATATTTCCTCAGTTTATTCATTTTTCATTTATTCATTTAGAATAAAGCGCAAACCGAACCGATCGGTTCAAAAACTATGTGAACAACTATACCGAACCAGTCCCATCTTTCGAACGGTTTGCATCCCTGATTTTTTACGTTTTCGTTTTTATACCCTGTTCTCATTAAAAATGAGAAAAAGGGGATCATGAAGTTGTGCAAATGTATGTAACAGCCAGAAGGAAGCACCTCCAACCCCATAAAGAATATATATTCTTAATCAGCATCAACAGCCGAGTCGATTTAGCCATGTCCGTCTTTCCGTCTGTCTGTCTGTATGAACGCGTCGATCTCAGAGACTGTAACAGATAGAGCCACAATTTTTGGCATGTATGTAGGTGTATACTGTACCCACATCGAGTTTGTTTCAGATTTGGTAAATTCCTCCTCCTCCATCTTTAAACAGCGAAAAACTGTCTTTCTCTCTGTATAAACGCGTGGATCTTACAGACTATACGAGGTGGAGCCACAAATTTTTGCATGTATGTAGGTGAATACTGTACCCACATCGAGTTGGTTTCAGATTTGGAAAATTCCACCTCCTCCATCTTTTAGCAGCGAAAAACTGTCTCTCTCTCTGTATGAACGCGTTGATCTCAGAGACTATAAGAGGCAGAGCCACAAATTTTTGCATGTATGTAGGTGTATACTGTACCCAGATCAAGTTTGCTCCAGATTTGGCAAATTCCTCCTCCTCCTTCTTCTAACCGCGAAAAGCTGTCAGAGCTACAATTTTTAAGCTTGAGCCTAGTGACTTAATATATATTCAGTTAGGCCCAATATCTGTCTGTTCTGTATACCACTATAAGATCCGAGCAAAAACACCGAAGATATGCAGGTGCGATTCCCCATTTATTCAAATAAATTTTAAAATAAAAGGAATTCAAAGCTATAGAACCCACATTACTTGGAACAGGGTATTTTGCTTTGTTTTTTAATTGTAATTAAATCAAGTTGTTTAGCTGCAAGAATGAATGCTCGAAAGGCGAAAAAGCTGGTAGCTTGTGCTGCTGTAGCGTTGTGGATGCTAGACGAAGATGAAGATGATGATGAACTCTGTTGGTTAGGAGTTTGTTGCTGAGAGCTTTGCTTTGTTTGTATTACGCTATTGAGCACCCATTCTGTATACCATCAAAATTTTTGGCGTAAGTCTGCTGTTTTGGACAGGCTGTACATTTGGCTGTCACTTGAAGTCAAAGCTTGATACGTAAATGTAAATCAAAATAAAAATGTCAAGAGAAAGTGTACAATAAGCACTTGTTAATTGAAAAATAGACTAAGCGCTTTATAAAATAGAATGCATTGATGGTAGGTGTACAAGTCAAGCTAAATACCAGCATGAAGAAATAGGAATCATCCAAAATCTTTAGGTATGAACCATGATGCTGTCGATGAAGTGATTGACGAGCTTATGGAGGATCTTACTGCAACTGCATGCTGTCGGCGAGCAACCCAGTTCTGTGTGCCTAAATCAGACAACTGGCGAGCCAATGTGCTACCAATTTTCAATGATGGTCGTTTTCTCAAAATGCTCCGTGTCACTAAGAGTCAGTTCGCTTCGATTGTCGAATTGATTCGAAAGGACATATGCTTCCTATTGATTGCATTTCGACCCCAAATGGAACATGAGTTACAGGCAGCAGTGCAATCGATGAGGTAGTTTTGGAAAAGCAGCATCAATAAAGAAAACGGCTACCATGTCTAGAGTAAGTTGTAACAGACAGAGTGTTTGAAACTATTTTGGGGAAGATATCTTACTTTGTATACTGTGCAGATGCAGCAAAACTGACAATTGATTTGAATTTTTGTTGGTCTCACCGCATATTTTGAAGACAAAAATCTCGAAATGGCTCGATACCAAGTGATTTTTTTCTCGATAATTTAAATAATTTTACAGCGCGTCATATTTTACACTTTTACGTGGTTACGCCCGATTTTTTAAACATACTCGAGGGCAGCAAAAGTTTGTAATTTTTTACCTATGTGTTTTGTTGTTGTGCCGTAAGCTTATAAAGTAGGGTTGTCGAATATTTTAGAAATATCTTTATCGATATTGATAGGTTGTCGATATTGAAAAAGTATCATTTCGATATAAATATTTTGGTGTTAAAAACATCGATATTATCGATATTTCCGATATTTTTCAATAAATACTCGGATCTTACCAATGAACAGGTCTTTTGGGGTAATTGAGGCGTCATTTGACGCATAATACGAACTACAATCGGACTGCGATTAAAAAATATAGAATTAATGTATATTTATTAAATTTACAAAACATATTTTTTTTTTTTTCATTTTCCAATATAAATGCAAACTTATTTATGAATTTAAATACGGAGCTAAAGAAGTGTTTACTTTTTAAATTCATCATCTTTAAAAATAGATTACAACCGTTCGACGGTCTGGGCCTCTGCAAGTAATGCACTCCAGTCGCTTCTGCTCCGTGCGAGCTGGTTGGTCACACCAAGCTTGGCAATGTCTGCCCGAACCTGGTCATCCCATCTTAGTCGAGGTCTCCCCTGCTTGCCTCTAAAAAAATTCCTTACTGGAGCTTCTTCGTCCATCCTGGTGACATGTCCTAACCAGCGCAGCCGCTGTGTTTATGCGCTTGCGGTGCCCCTAGAGCTCATACAGTTCGTCATTATTTCGAATGCGGAAATCATCGCCAACTTTTAAAGGTCCATAAATCCTCCGAAGAATCTTTCGTTCAAACACGCCAATCGCCGCTTCATCCGCTGCTGTCATTGTCCATGCTTCTGCGCCATATTGCAGGACTGGGATGATAAGCGACTTGAAAAGGTCTAATTTTGTTCTTCGCTTGAGGTCTCTGCTCTTGAGCTCCCTACTTAGCCCGTAGTAGCATCGGTTTGCAAGAGTGATCCTTCGTCGGATTTCCAGACTGATGTTGTTGTCGCTGGTTATCGTCGTTCCGAGGTAAACAAAATCCTCTACAACTTTAAAGTTGTATTCTCCCATTGTAACAGATTGTCCAAGACGCAAGGACTTTTTGTCCGCGGATACTAGGTATTTCGTCTTGTCCTCATTTACCGCTAAACCCATTAGTTCAGACTGCCTCTCAATCTCTGAAAACGCCCTGCTTACCGCCCGTTCGTTTTTGCCGATAATGTCAATATCATCGGCATATGCGAGTAGCATTAGATCTTTATGAATAAAGGCGCCCGTTCTGTTGGCATGTGGGCACCGGCGCAGTATATATTCCATCAGTAGATTGAAGAAGTCACACGATAAGGTATCGCCCTGCCTAAAACCTCTCTTGGTATCAAATGGTTCGGAAAGGTTCTTTCCTATTTTGACGGAGCTTTGTGTACTTCTCAACGTCATCATGCAAAGACGAACGTACTTTGCTGGTATACCAAGGGTAGACAAGGCTTCGAAAAACCTTGACCTTATCGGCATGTCGAAGGCTGATTTATAATCAACAAAAAGATGGTGTGTGTTGATGCCTCTCTCATAGGTCTTCTCCAGGATTTGTCGTAGTGTGAATATCTGGTCTGTGGTGGATTTACCAGGTCTAAAGCCACACTGATAAGGTCCAATCAGTGTGTTAATAAGCGGCTTTAGACGTTCACAAATAATGCGCGACAGAACCTTATATGCAATGGGAAGGAGACTGATCCCGCGGTAGTTGGCGCAAACTGCAGGGTCTCCCTTTTTAAAGATTGGGCATAGGACACTTAGATTCCAATCGTCGGGCATGCTTTCGTCAACCCATATACGGCAAAGAAGTAGGTGCATGCACCTTACCAATTCTTCCCCTCCAGCCTTGAACAATTCAGCGGGCAGCTCATCAGCGCCTGGTGATTTGTTGTTCTTTAGCCTTTGTATGGCTAAACAGACTTCCTGTTGGGTCGGCGGGTCTATCTCTATGTTGTCGATTGGTGGCATCGCTACTTCTCTAGAGGCGGCATCATGTTCGTCATCGCCTCCCAGTAGGTTGGAGAAGTAGCTTCTCCATTTGTTAAGCGCCACTTGCGGATCGGTGACCAGATTCCCGTGTTCGTCTTTGCATTGTGCGACTCTGGGCTTAAAACCTTCTGTTAATTGCTTAATTTTTTGGTAAAATTTTCGAGTCTCACTCATGCCGAATAACATCTCGACTTCCTCGCGCATGCGCCTTTCCTGCTCGTTCTTTTTTCTTCTAAAGAGGCGCTTCTGCTCTTTCCTTTTCTCCCGGTATCGCTCCTTAACAGCCCGCGTTGCTCCCGACTGCAGAGTTCTCCTGTAGGCTGCGTCTTTCTCTGCAGTAGCAAGTCGGCACTCCTCATCGTACCAAGACCGCCATCGGGGGGACTCGGAGTACCCGAGTATCTCCTTGGCAGCCGTACTCATGGAGTGTGATATAAGATTCCACTGTTCGCTTATATCGGAAGAAGATGGGGAGGATTCCCTAAGCAGTTGGGCGAGTTTAGCTGTGTAGTCATCAGAGGTCCCTTGTGATTGCAGCTTCTCGACGTTTAGCCTTCGACGTGTGCCAGAGCGTGAGGCATGTGCCACACTGAGCCGCGTGCGTACCTTGGCTGCAACCGGCAGTGATCCGAGTCTATGTTGGCTCCTCGAATCGCACGCACGTCTAGTACACTCGATGAGTGCCTTCCGTCGATCACAACGTGATCAATCTGATTTCGTGTTCGTTGATCAGGGGACTTCCAGGTCGCCTTATGGATGTCGAGGTGTTCAAATCTCGTACTACTTATGACCATGTTCCGGCCTGCAGCAAAGTCTATTAGCCTCTCTCCGTTACCGGAGGTTGTTTCATGAAGGCTAAATCGTCCGACTGTCGAACCAAAAACTCCTTCTCTCCCGATTTTCGCGTTAAAATCGCCTACCACGATCTTTATGTCGTGATCGTGGCAGCGCTCGTATAGTTGTTCCAGGCGCTCATAGAATTCGTCTTTTGTCGAGGTGTCCTTGTCTTCTGTTGGCGCGTGTGCACAGATAAGACTAATATTAAAATATTTTGCCATAAGTCTGAGCGCGGCAAGCCGCTCGTCAACTGGTGTAAAGCTGATGACAAAGTGGCGTAGTCTATCACTCCTGCAAAGCCGCACCAAACTATGCTTGGAAACAGCCCGCGTGTATATCTCCCAAAGGGGTGGTGGTTTCTGTTCTGTCTTCTCTTTTGGACAATCTTCCTTCACTTATTTCCACGCTCACCATCGCCAAACGTTGTCTCTCGGCTCCGCTCAATTCTTGTGATTTTACGGTGGTGGTACCAAACCGCCACTAACTATATTATACCCTTACTCGCCGCTCACGTTACCACACGGATGCTGCTCTGTTTCCGGTGTCACCACAGAGGTAGATCGACTTGGACGCAGAACCACACCTTTCGCCCCCACCAGCATAAAAAAACTTTTTCATTTACATCTACGAAACTTAAAAACTTCTGAATTTACCAATAATCGTTAGACAGAGATTTTAGGCAGACCCGCTGAGAACTTAATAGGGTCACGTTCTAGGGTAAACAACGGAAAACTAAAATACAGCTGCAATAATTTATTCCTCTGTCCCGGTGATCGTTGAGATAGCATGGCAGTATTGATCAGCGAAGAATGATAGATCGTGTTGGAAGTCTTTTGGGGCTGTATAGCCAATTTTACATTAAAATTTATGATCTCCTCTTTGTTTACATTTAGCAGTATTGATTGAAGAAAAGTATGATATTTGTAAGCATAAAGTGAAACAGGCGGTTCATAAAATTTATAGTTTTGCATTCACCTGCGATGCCATTACCATTAGCATATCTAACAGGGACTATAGTTTTTTGAGAAATGGATCAATTGATTCTATCTGTATTTAAGACGTTCGGATGGATGAGGTAAGAGGCCTAGTAAGCAGATTCAAAAACAGTAAATTGATTTAGTAGGTATGTTTTACCACTATTTAAGATATGGTTTAAAAACTCGTTTGTTCCCAGTTTTGAACGGGTTCTCTTTAATATCTATTTCTTTTAGGAATCATCATTTCATGGATCTAGTAACTCGCGCTCTGAATAGGTAATTTTTTTAAATCGTGTTGGAAGATGAGTATGCAAAAAGCAGAAACCACTGTCTCAGTTGTCTTATTTTGCGACAGAGGGGTAATAGGGGATGATTTGATAGCGATATGAGTATTCTGATAAATCGAAGACAGATTGTAAGATCTCTGTACCCTGTGCGCACTGAAAATTGCATACTATACTATGAGCCTGGTGGGTGACTCCCAACTAGCGCCCCCAGGAGACCGGAGTCTCCTAGGTATGGTGAGGTGCGACTTCCATATAAAACCTCTGCTGATCTTCAGGTCATAGCACTTGGTTGATGGTTGACATAGAACTCCACGTCGAAACTTAATTTAAAACTCCACCCTCGATGTATCAAAGCATAAGTACCCAGATGTCCCTCAAGAGGCCAACCCGCATGAACCATATAAGCAGCCTAGGGATTCTGCTATTCCCGTTGTAGCGATTCAAGCCCCAGGCTTTATTCAGTGAGTAACGACTGGGGTCCGCATGGTTGTAAGGCCCGTCATGATGCCATCAAAATTCTTTTTATTGCAGAGATCCAAACTAATAATCTTTGCCTTTACGACATTAACCGTCAAATCCGTCAAAATAAAAAAATTAATTAGTTTGGGCGCCTAAACAAATATCGAACAGCTGTTATACCGTCCACAAATTCCGCCATGATGTTCGTGTGTATTTTTCTAGCCGCCTGTTTGTTTGTCTATGCACACAACGTAAATCGCCTGCTGTCTAACTTTTTGCGACTGGTTTTACAAGTGGTTCGTTGCGCTTTTTGGTGTTCTCCGTACCGGGCTTTCGTCTACATGCAATTTCTGCCAACTTTGTAAAACTGTACAACTTTGAAAAACTTAATTTTAAATCGAATTGTATGTTCAATATATTTATGAATACGTTGTTATGGATAGTGACCTATGTTTTTTATTTGGGATTTTTTAGCTGGCTCGAGGTCAATGTTTTTTACGTGCTTATTAAAAACAAACAAACACGAGTTTTGATTTTCCAATATATTTCAAACCCCTTCGGGATTCGTCTTCAGGGCTGTAAACAGTATAACACAAAAACAAACAATTTATATTACATAATTCTAGACAAAAATCGTATAAGTGTACGTACAAAAAGGCACAGCGTCCGCTTAGTCAGCTGTGGAGTTGATAACTAATTTGATTTTCTGTTGTGGTCAAGTAAATGTCTGTATAAATGCGCGCAATTTTCTGTGTCTTGTTTGGAGTTCATCCTTCTATGTATTGGTGTGGATATGATGTGGAGCATTTCCAAGGTAAACCGTTTGTTGTAATGTTGTTCTTGTTGTAGGATGCTTACAGCTGTTAGGTCAGGGAGTGTCTGCTCTCAGTACAATGGGCCGCAAGTGCTGTTTTTTGGATTGTTGTCTCATTCCTTCTTTTTATGTCAGACTTGTGACCGGATATTCTGGTTTTTAGTTTTGTCTTAGTCGTACCAATGTATACTTTCTCGCATACATTTGTCCCGTCACCAGCGCAAGGTATTTTGTAAATTAAATTATTTTTGTCAAGTTTTCCAATTTTGCTCTTCGTGTTGCTGAAGAACATTCTCGTTGTGTATATTGGTGTGTGAGCTATTATGATGTTGTCTTTGTTGTAGCAGTCGGATTTGGAAAGTCTGTCAGACAATTTTGGTATGTATACTAACGATTTGTATACTTTAGTTGAAGTTTCTTTCTGGTCAGTATTATTAAAATTATATGCCTTCATTAGAGAGAATATCGTGTGGTTTGGAAAGTCATTATTTTTGAGGATTGTGAATATTTTCTTTTTGTTGTCGTGGTGAAAAATTGGGTCGCTTGTGTCTAAGACTCGTCTTACAAAGTTCCTGGCCGTGTTCAGTATCATATGTTTGGGATGACTGGAATAATAATTAATCATCCTCCCGGATGCCATCGGTTTCTGGTACCAATCCAGTTTAAGGGTGTTATCTACTCTGTGAACGATGGAGTCAAGAAATGGTAACTGGCTATCCTTTAAAAAATTTATTTAAAAATTAAATATTATTTTTTTTTTTTATTTTTTTTTTTTTTTTTTTTTTTTTTGTGCCTTTTTTGTACGTACACTTATACGATTTTTGTCTAGAATTATGTAATATAAATTGTTTGTTTTTGTGTTATACTGTTTACAGCCCTGAAGACGAATCCCGAAGGGGTTTGAAATATATTGGAAAATCAAAACTCGTGTTTGTTTGTTTTTAATAAGCACGTAAAAAACATTGACCTCGAGCCAGCTAAAAAATCCAAAATATTTATGAATACTTCAAAATCTTTACAATATATCACAAACAATAAAAATATTTGATAGATGAGAAGTATAACCGTTGACATTCATTCCACTGACTCAAAGGCAAAAGCTTTAAAACCGAATAACTTGATCGTTTTTCGGAAACAGGAACAGCTGCCGATTCCGATTCCGCATGATCTGATCAAAATCGCAAACGGGAACAGACCTGATAGAGTTTTGAGAAAAACGAAATTAAAAGACGTAAAAGACATAAGTGACGCCGGTTACAAAGCCAGTTATACAGTAAAATTTAATGTTTTATTTTCTTAAATTATCAGCTTATGCGTTAAAGTTACTCAAATTCTACTCATGGTATACATTTGATAAATTGCTTGCCAAATAATAATTTAATTCTGCACCATTTCCTCTAAACTACAGGGTTGAGCGTATTTGTACATAACAAACAAATAGCATAAATAAATAATTTAATTAAAGATACGTCTAGTTGTATCCTGAAATAAATTTTACAATACAATAAACTTAAAGTGTTAAAATAAACATAATAAATATTTTTGCACCACTTGCATTAGCGCACAATCTATTTTTGAAACCCAACATTCTTATTCATTCTTATAAAAGAAAATTAAATTTAAGTTGCAGTTGTGGGTTTAATCCATAGGTCGTGCTGAGTTCAGTTTAAAACTAATTTGAATCTGGTTCAAAGTCATTTGTATTGTATCATGGCTAAACTTGAAGCATTCAATTATGAGCAGGATCCTTTACTTTTAATAGTCACACCTGGAATATAAGAAATTTAATTGTCGTTAGTATTTTTTAAGAAAGTGATTATATTCAAAAAATATTATAAGAAGCAACTAACAAAATCGAACATTGCTGCTATTAAAAATGTATAGTTTCGCGTACTATACAAAATATCAGAAACTATGTAATATTTACTGTAAATGTTAACGGATAGCTATAATGCTCTTTACCCTGGTCATATCGACTACTACCTAAAGCAATTTTTGACGGATCCTATTTCCATAGACTTAAGCACGAAGAAGACACAGAACATGTTTTCCTTGTGTGTTCGTAATAGGGGAAGATGGGGTTCTCAGCAGGGCTGCAAATTTTTTTTTAAAACTAAATGTAAATTTTGAATTTATTTTAATTTATGGTTGGAGTGTGAATAAGTATAGAAGTCTGCTGATGAGGATTCGGGGACGAATTCCGAAACAGTATTGTCCAGACATACCAAATGCTATTCCGATGTAATGTTGTGAGCTATCTCTGTTGAATTGTGTTGATCGCATTAAATTGTTATCAACCATTGACCTTGAGCCAGCGCTGTAAAAAGCACAAAAACTTTGACTAAAATCAATGCAGGTCACTAAAACCCTTATAAGTGACTATAAAAATCCGCATAATTACAAAGGTTTACAAGCTTTAGCAGATAGCAAACATTCTATATGTATTTTGGGTCGCTGCATTCAAATCAATAGACTTGAAAAAACGATTTTATCAAAAAATAATTACATTTAAAAAAAGGTTACTTACGGGGGTGCCACAGAAACCTCTTCCAACCAAATTCCATTCGAATTTTATTTTAATCCATAACTAAAAAGAAGAAATTTCTTGGCGAGAGATTCAGCCCTGTTTTTAGAGATGGAACTTAAACTGGAATATCTGGTGTTCCAACTACAATAGATTTTTTAAAAATAAAATGAAATCTCTCGAAGTTCTGTGGTACCAACGAATTTTTCGAGAGTTTTATAAACCAACCGTCGGCAAAATTTTTGGAGATTTTTGTGGCACCCCCGTTATTGTGGTTACAGTACAAGTGTATGCAAACATCGCTCTCTCATATTTTTGTTTTTAGAAAAGTTTTTCCTTAAACTTTTTATACTCTTGGAGAGAATATATATTTAATAATGTCCTGAGCCATGTCCGTCCGTCTGTCTGTCTGCTCCAAGGGTATATAAACTTCGGTCGAGCCGGTAGTCCCTCTATATTTTGTATTACATATTATTTGAAGTTCTAGAAAACTTTATTTGTTTATTTAAATTTAATTTCCTAAAATTCTTGTCACATTTTTTTAGTGTGCATTTAGATAATATTTTGGGAAATGGCAAAGTTAGCAATTAAAGCATATAAAAACGAGAAAGCAAAGCTAATTTCGTCTGTGCCGAAGTTTCAATACTCTTAAAAAAACTTGCTTCAATGACTAGCGATTTCGACCGAACTTCGCAAATCAGAGCGCTGATATTGAGAACAAAACTGTTTTTCTCATTAAATCACATTATCCGATCGATCATATCTATGGCAGCTACAATAAGTAATCGTCCGATGGGGGTTAACCCCCAAACCCCCCCTGGCTACGCCACTGTTCATAACTAAAGGTGTAAGGCTTTTTCAAACCTATATTTGTTGTTGTTGTTGTTGTTTATTATTTCTTAGTGCTACAATTACATGGCGACTTATGTTTATGGCACTAATCACTGGTTGAAATCGACTTGAAAACAATACAAAAATATACTAGCTTAAACTACGAATAAATTATATAACCAATCACTAATTACATTGAAACACAAAGAGAGAGAAAAAATAAAAAACAAAAAGTATATATTAGTTATATTTGTGCTATTGTTTGAGATGGTGTTCTAAACTTTTCTTAAATAGTGGTGCGCTTTTTATTGATTTAATATTGTTTGGTAAATGATTCCATAGGCGAATAGCAAATGGGAAGAAATGGAAGTCAGAGGTACCGAGTTCATTTTTAGGGCAGATTAGATTTTTAGTTCGTTGTGACGCAGCAAAATTTAGTATCTCATACAGATATGAAGGCTCTGAGGTGTTAATTATTTTGTGCAGGAAAATGAGAACTCTCAAGCAGATCCACGAGTTTAACGGAATGTCAAAAATTTTCTCTGCAAATTCAGATATGTGATCTGTTCGTGTTTTGTTGTAGACATACCTAGCTATATTGTTGAAAGAAATTTTTTTTTTATTTAATTTTTATAAAAAAAAAAAAAAAAATCCCACTTATAATTTTTTTTTTTTTTTTTTTTTTTGTTTATTTTTGTTTTTTTTTTTTTCTACCGTTTTTTTTTTATAAATTTTTTTTTGTTTTAATAATTTTTTTGTTCCAAGTAGATTTGTTTACATCAATTTTTGAATACGATATCTCTCAAATGGCCGCCTCTGGCGTTGATGGCGTATTGTGCCCTTTTTGCAGCATTTTCCATCGATTTCGCCAACATTTCGGCCGGAATAGCGGCTATTTCTTCACGAATGTTGTCCTTGAGCTCTTCTACGGTCCTTGGCTTGTTAACGTAAACCTTTGACTTCAAATATCCCCACAAGAAGAAGTCAGGCGGCGTCAAATCGGGCGAACGCGGTGGCCAGTCCAAATCACCACTTTTCGACATCAAACGGCCCGGAAACAATTTCTTCAGAAAATCGATTGTTATGCGACTTGTGTGCGGTGGAGCGCCGTCTTGTTGAAACCAGAACTGCCTCATACGCTTTCGACGAATAATTGGCATCACAAAATTGGTTATCATGTCGCGATAACGCTCCTGGTTGATGGTAACAGCATGGCCATTTTCATTTTGGAAGAAAAACGGCCCAATGACCGTTTTCGCACTAACGCCGCACCAAACTGTGACTTTTTCGTCATGAAGAGGCACTTCTTGAATCTCCTGAGGATTTTCAGTGGCGTAAATACGGCAATTTTGCTTATTTACGGTCCCATTCAATGAGAAATGGGCTTCATCGGACATGATAATTTTGTTCCAAAATTGCTCGTCATCTTCGGCCATTTCGATGACTCTTTGGGCCCATTCCAATCGACGAGGCTTGTCCGCAGGCAACAATCTTTGCGTCAATTGAATTTTGTACGGGAACAAATGCAAATCAACGCGAATAATCCGTTGTAAAGTGGACCGAGCCATGCCCAACTGCTGAGAACGGCGTTTTTGGGATGTTCTTGGGGACCTCTCAACACTGGCTCGTACGGCAGCGATATTCTCGGCCGATCGCTTTGGTCGACTTTTATTTGGCCTCTTCGGATTAGAAAGAGCCTCACCAGTCGAAAATTTTTCGTATAAACGCTTAATGGTGTTCTTAGAAGGCGCACTTTTCACATTTTTTAATTTTTTAAAAGCACGTTGAGTTTTCACAATTGACTTGTTCTGTTGAATGTAAATTTCAACTATTTCAGAGCGCTCGCGTGGCGTGTATTGTTCCATGGTAAAAATCTGTTTGGACTGACGCTTCAAACGCGGTATGTCATTAAGCGATCTGACATCTCTGTCAAAAGTTATGGCGTTGCCAGATGGGTCCGTCGAATATGGGCAACCCTGTATGTGTTGGAATTAAACTTTTCGTTATATTTAAATGTCGGATTAAGGAGTATGTTTTGCCAATTGCGTTGTTTATGTGGTCATCCCATGATAAAATATTGTTAAATATAAAACCTAAATTTACTGCTTTCTCAACGTAGCCTATATTTATACCGTCAATCTTTATATTTGGTAAGCAGCCTGTATCAAATGTCTTTTTATATACAACAATGCACTTTGACTTTTTGGGTTTGATTTTTAGACCATTTTTCATTGCACAACTCCGTACCAACTGCACAACTCCGTACCAGCTCAAGTTCACTATTACAAATATCAACACATTCAGAAATTTTGTTTAACGGGCGACTAACATACATCTGGACATCATCTGCATACATTTGAATTTCACATTTAGACAGAACACATGGGAGGTCGTTAACATATTAATTTTTTTAAATTTTCAATAATTTTTTTTTTTTTTTTTTTTTATTTTTTTTTTTTTTTTTTTTTTTTTTTTTTTTTTTTTTTTTTTTTTTTTTTTTTTTTTTTTTTTTTTTTTTTTTACGCTCGGTCGAACACAGACAAACTAAAATTTCCGTGCATACCCAGCGGAAAGCTCGTAGCGCCGCTAACTTGACAGGCACAAACAGCTGATTCAATTCTGATGGGGTGGTAGTAGAAAAAATTGTTTGTAATTTTTCCGACACCCACCCGTCGGAGTGTCAGCAGCAAAAGCTAGACAAAAATCGTCGATTGGCATAATTTGCATTGCCCATGACTTCTACATTCCATATATCCTCCACAAATCCCTAAATATTTGCAAAAACAATTAACTAAATTCAAATGCAAGCAAATCAGCGCAGTGTGACCGTTTCACATTTGGAGGTATTTTGATGAAGGGTGGTGTTTTGGCGTTGAACAGTCACACTGCTCCGTAAGCTGGCCCACCCATCGGAATAAGTTGTCAATTCCGCTAGCGGACGATTTAGTTTGTCTGAGTACTAAGCTTAAGGTTAAATTCGTTTAATCTGAGCCACTTGATCTAGTAACCGAGCATACTTGTTTGCCTTCACATATGTGCATTAGACCGGACTTTTCTCCATACGATTTTCCAAATTTGAAGATCTTTGCACAACATGGATCACAACATGGTTTTCTGCAGGAGAACTATGTATTAAATGACTACTGCATAGCGAAAGAGAAATGCAACTAAGAAGAATACAATGTACAATATTCTATTATATACACTAGTGTTAATTATATGCTTGAGCACAGATTCTAATTAAAAGTTTCCTCGGATTACTTACTGATGTTTAAGCAAGACGAATAACACTCAAGTTGAGATTCTCCTGTATACATATATCCATCTGAGCCGCAAACTATTTCGTCGTTCTCATCATAAACATTTGCGCAGATTTTCTCACAGTAACTTTCAGGATCTTGTGAATTAGCTGTCGTTGTAGAAACATTTCCAGTTTGTAAAGATGCATCCTCGTTGGGTCGCTGCAAAATCGGATAAAAATAAGGGCACATCAGTAAAAGATTGATGGACAAGAATGATAGAATTCAGTGTGAAGCTCAAGCTACAAGAAGCGAATCGAGAGAGTGGAATAGATTTCAACCTTCTCATAAATAATTATTTTGATGGGCAATACAGCACGGAAACTAATATAATTATTTTCAAAACCCGATGAGAACTGCTCCCACTGGCATACCGACCCATCTACAGCGGTAGTTTTTGCACAATATGCACAAGCGCGAGGAGACACAATACACATAAAAGCACAATGATCCATTTGCCGGAATAGAGAGCAGCTTATTTTAATATAATTCGTTTGAAACTAAAGGAGGCAATTGAGCTACTCAATGAGAACAATTCGCAAAACAATCCGGATCTGACAGGTTTGGAGGTAGAAGATAGAATAGAAACAGGCGGAAGGACAGGCGGACCTGGCTATATTAACTCAGCTCGTCATGCTGATTAAGAATATGAATACTTTATGCAAAAACAGTAAAATGTTTTTTTTTTTTTAATTCCTTTATTGTTACCTTAGCCAAACTACTATTTACAACATGGTACAGAAAATTAGGCAGAATCATCTTAAACCCGCCGGACGGCCACAAGGCATTGCTTCGCCGATTTGATGACCCGCCTACTCTCTGGTTCTACGTTGCACATCCAGTCTCCGAAGCGTAGCCATAATGGTAGCTGTGAACTCACAAGTAGCCTCCTAGTTTTTCTTCGACATCAGCATGTATGAGACTAAGTTATCTTCGGCTATATCGCCACCCATCACCCTGGATAGTTCCGCCCTTTCAGCCTCAAACCTTTTACACACGAACAAGACGTGTCTGGCGTCCTCTACAGTGCCTTCTTCGCAGTATGTGCACTCCTCGCTATCATCATGGCCCACTCTTTTCAGGTAGCTTCTAAAACAGCCGTGCCCACTAAGAAGCTGAGTTAGGTGAAAGTTCACCTCACCGTGTTTTCTAGACAGCCATGGCAATAACTTCGGGATTAGGCTATGGGTCCAGCGCCCCTTAGTGGATAGGTCCCAACAGTGTTGCCATTTCTCAATGCTCCGCTGCCTCTCTTCCTGCAGATGTATAAGTCTACTAGGTTAAATTGCGCCACTCAACCGTGAAGTCCTGTACCTCACATTTGCCTCTGTGGCCAGCTCGCTAAGTGGAATCATCCCGGCAATGACCAATGCAGCATCTTCTGACACCGTACGGTACGCAGAATAGATCCTGAGCGCACTTAGCCGGTACGCCCCACATACGCCTCTTATGTAGCTAGCGAACACCATGGAACGATGCCAGATTGGCGCCGCATATAGGATTGTGGCCTTAGCCAAAGTCGTCTTCGCCCCTGTTGTGGTCCGCGTGTGTTCAGCATGATTCTAGCTAAGGCGCTGCTTGATTTTGCTGCCTTCACTCCGACGTACGCTAGATGTTCTCGGAAACACAGCCTTGTGTCCAGCATTACTCCAATATATTTAATTGCTCTTTTGGATTTGATTGCTGTGCCATTAATACTGACCCAAGCTGATTCCACCTTCTTACGGCTGCTTATTCGCACCGCCTCTGTCTTTTGCGCCGCCAGCTCGAGGCCTGCCACGCTAAGCCATTGGTGGATACGCTCAATGCCAGCGTTGCACGCCTCCTCTGTCCTTCGAAGCACTTTGCCTACAGCAGGGTCCTCCGCCTTCCTCTCCCTCAAGGAGTTCACTTAGTCGGTTTTGCGGATGATGTGGCTCTTGTTGCTGTAGGCAAACAGTAAAATGTAAAATTGGCTATACAGCTCCTCCAACGGGGCCAAGCCAAGCTTCTCTCAATCTCTTGGCGTGTGTGCTTTAAATTTTTCGCACAAGAGAAAGGGAACTACAGTTTAACGCCGGATCTGAACGGCAAAGTTTGAGAAATTGCTTTTTCATGGCTAGTTACTTCACAGCTGACGCCAATAGCTGGTGAAGGTGACCTTATGTGTAAAAGCTATTTTTCTAAAGAAAGAAATTATTATTATACCCTTGCAAAGGGTATTATAATTTTGCCCAGAAGTTTGCAGCGCTTAGAAATATTCATTTCCGACCCTATAAACTATATATATTCTTGATCAGGGTGACGAGCTGAGTCGATTGAGCTTTGTCCGTCCTGTCCGTCTGTCTGTCTGTCTGTTTCTACGCAAACTAGTCTCTCAGTTTTTAAGCTATCGAGCTGAAACTTTGCACAGAGTCTTCTTTTTACTGCACACTGCTAATATGTCGGAACCGACCGGATCGGATGACTATATCTTATAGCTGCCATAGGAACTATCGGTCGAAAAGTGGGTTTTAATGAGAAAAATTTTTTTGTTTTGAATGTTAACGTGTCTAACTTCAGCGATTATTAATATTATGCGCTTTTACAGAGATTTGGAAGTTTTAGTCTAAATCGGATGACTATATTCCATAGCTGTCATAGGAACTATCGGTCGAAAAGTGGGTTTTATTTAGAAAATTTGTTTGTTTTAATGCTGGCGTTCTTAAACTCTGATGTATCAAAACATTTGCAAGGGTATAAAAACTTCGGCAAAGACGAAGTTAGCTTGGCCTTCTCGTTAATTATTAGATTATAAATTACACTAGTTTACAAAATAATAAAAATTTTGCGATCCCGAATGTTTGGTAGCAATTTCTTATGTAAGTCCCCCCGCTGAGTCCAAAAATCCATATCAAAAGCTAGTTTTTTGATTCTGAAAAAAGTACCTTTAGAAAAATGTGTATATCTTCAGTATCGATTCATTCATTATGAAATGGTAATGCTGTATTGGAAGGTATTTGAATGCCCTCTCATTCATTCATACTCCACTTCTTAATCCGATGCTTGAATTCGGTGTTATAAAGGCTTTTGTCGGCAACTTTGCATTAAATTTATCATTTTATAAAAAAAAGCTAGATTTTAAGTTTAATTTTCACCACGAAAAAAATTGTGAATAATTTATTTTATTGCTGTTCGCCAAAGGCTCATCTTTTAAAAATACAACGCCTCATATTTCATTAAAATCCATCCAACTATGTAGAAGTTATTGGCATTTAAGTAAAAAATTGAAGGTTCCAAGTTCATGCGAATTGACTCAGTTTCAAAGTTTTATTGTTCGTCGTAGGAGGCTTAGTTAAAATTCAAACTAATCAATATAAGGGCTACTATGAAATGTCAAATGTATTCTGTGCCAGTCTAAGAGTTGTTTGATTCATTAAGGTTTAAAAATGAGTGCAAGACGTCTAGTAAAATGCAAAAATGATCCAACTAAATAATGATTCGAGCTGCAATGGCCGAAGATAACTTTTGTCCCTTATTTATTAAATATATATTTTTAGTAAAGGAATTAATTTAAAAAATGCGACAAGTTTCTCTTATAAGAAACCAACAAAAATCTCCCATCATCGCTTCATCCCAATAACCTTTATATCGCCGCTCCATTTCTTTTATTTGCTGATGAAACCGATCACCATGCTCGTCACTCTCATCACCGAGATTATCCGGGAAAAAATTTAAGTGAGAGTGCAAGAAATGAATTTTCAATGACATGTTCACGCCTGTTTTAAAAATTTCGTCATAAGAAAAGTACAACATAAGAAAGAATTACAATTCTTACCCATATTCTTGTAGTTGTTAAGCATGTCTTCAACGATTTTCTTATATTCGGAACTACGCAAGTTGCCCAAAAAACAAGCAACTACTTGACAAAACGAGTCCCATGCATTTGCCTCAGTCACTGATAAAGTCGATCTGAACATTGAGTCTCCAATTAATTTCTTTATTTGCGGTCCCACAAATATACCTTCCTTTATTTTTGCGTCAGAAATATTTGGAAATATTCCTTTCAAGTAATGAAATGCATCGCCAAATTTTGGTATTGCTTTCACAAAGTTTTTAAAAAGGCATAGCTTAATATGCAAAGGAGGCAGAATTATGTTTTCCCTTTTAATTAGCGGCTTAAATTTTACGTTTTCTTGCCCAACGATAAATTCTGTTCTGCAGGGCCAATTTGTCTGAGCATAATGATGCTTCTGAGCCCGACTATCCCATTTACATAGGAAGCACATATATTTTGTGTAACCCTGCTGGAGGCCAGTAAGCATAGCAATTACTTTAAGGTCTGCACAAATACTCCAATTATGATCTTGGTACTTGGTTAGATTCAAAAGTAAAGCCATTGATTCATAGGATTCTTTTAGATCAACAGCGTGCGCCAGTGGAATCGATGGTTTATTGTTTCCTTGGTGCAACAGTACAGCTTTTAGGCTCAACTTACTGCTATCGATAAAAAGCCTCCATTCGCAAGGATCATACAACTCTCCAAATTCTTCAAATAACCCAAGGATATTATGGCAGTAACATACACCTCCATTTTTTGTGTAGTACTTCGAAAATTGCTGGTGTCGATCTCTGTAAGCAGTACATTTTACATCACTTGTCAACATACTTCTTTCCCGCAAACGTGATGCCAATATTTCAGACTTTTCTTTGGATAGATCAAGATCCCTTATTAAATCGTTAAGAGCAGTCTGTGTAAAGAGGATTGGAGTATTATTGTGCTCCGCATCACTCGTACTATATTCTGTAGATGAACTAGAATCTTGAGCCCCTTTCTGCTGTCTTGGACAAACAGGTCGGGCTAACGAAGATGTATGTGGAACTGGTTTTGTGAACGAAACCACTTGGGGATATTCGACATTTCGAAAACTTCCACGGCGTTTTACAATTGTCAAGCAAAAATAGCAATCTGTATCGTGAGATTTTGGCTCTCTCCAAATTGCCGGAACATCAAAGGCCATGTAGCGCCTATGTAACAAAGATATAGAATAATCAAAACTACTATGTACTATACAACATATATTTATATATACATACTTTTTCCCTGCCATCCACATAGTTAAATTTGTTCTGCATGTATTACATAAAACACTTGGAGTCCACAACTTCTTAACATTTTGAGGGGAATATCCAAAATAAAGGCAATAAGCTTTATGCAAAGTAGTTGAAAATATTCGTGGAATGGAAAATATGTATTGCCCGCAAGTGTAACAGAATTTATTAGGATCATTTTTGCATTTAACTAGACGTCTTGCACTCATTTTTAAACCTTAATGAATCAAACAACTCTTAGACTGGCACAGAATACATTTGACATTTCATAGTAGCCCTTATATTGATTAGTTTGAATTTTAACTAAGCCTCCTACGACGAACAATAAAACTTTGAAACTGAGTCAATTCGCATGAACTTGAAACCTTCAATTTTTTACTTAAATGCCAATAACTTCTACACAGTTGGATGGGTTTTATTGACTGCCTTTGGCGAACAGCAATAAAATAAATTATTCACAATTTTTTTCGTGGTGAAAATTAAACTTAAAATCTAGCTTTTTTTTTTAAATGATAAATTTAATGCAAAGTTGCCGATAAAAGCCTTTATAACGCCGAAGTCAAGCACCGGATTAAGAAGTGGTGTATGAATGAATGATAGGGCATTCAATTACCTTCCAAGAAAGCATTACCATTTCATAAAGCATGAACCGATAGTGAAGATATACACAATATTCCAAAGGTACTTTTTTCAGAATCTAAAAACTAGCTTTTCCGCGATTTCTCGAAAACGGCCCCACTAAAAAATATTTGGACTGCATTTTTGGACTCAGCGAAGGGATTTACATATGAAATGACTTATTGATGTTCAGAGGCGGGATCGAACCCGCGACCAGCCGCCCAGCAGTCCAGCACACTAACCGCTGGGTCACAGACGGCACTTTAAAAGGGCATTACTTTTCGATAATATCTAATAAATATGCAACTCTCTGCTCAAATTACTTAAAATCTCGCCGATGATCATCATTTTCGAAAATCATATAGAATTGCCACCAACTCTTCAATATAATGGAAAAATTCGAAAACAAAAGATACACGATGTACATACAAGCGCCTAAAGTACAAACTATGTGAAAGAAACTATTTTAGGGATGATGTGGACACATAAGCAAAATTGCATATTTTTCGTGCAAGATCTGAAATCCTCAGATAAATTTTGGATTTAAACCAGAAAAAATGATTCTTTTAGTTTCGAGTTAATCTAGTAAAATATTATAAATTTAAAATGCCTCTTAATAAATCTTGAAAATATGGTGTTTAACTGAAAGCCCTATGTTTGCGCAATATCGACTGCAGGACAACTGAGATATGTCGCTCTTTCAATAATTATTTCAAATTTTGAGAGTCTGGTGATGTACACATTCTTGCTTGAGATTAAATTGGAAATAAATAATGTAAATGAATAATATAAATGAATTTGATATAAATAAATTTAATTTATATGTTTGGTTGTGCTGGCTCAAGGTCATCCGTCCCCTCCAAGGAATGAAAAGACGATAGTTTTTTGATTTCTGTTTTCCCAAATATATTTCGGCCCCACATCGGGGTCCGTCTTCAGGTGGCTAACAAAAAACATTAAACAGATAAAATTAACAAGATTTTCCCAAGAAACAATTTTTGAACAACATTGAAACCTATACATACATATTTACGGGAAAAGTACGAGTGCTCGCCTCGGAGTCTGATATTCAACTAATTTCGTCTAATGTTTGTGTCAAGTAGGTGTCTGTATATGTGTGCACAGTTCTCTGTGTCAGTTTTAAAATTCAGCCTAATCTCATTCATGCCCTGTCAGCCTAAACAGATTCATGACAAGCACAGCACTCCCGCCTAGAATTTATGGATTACCCAAAATTCATAAAAAAGACACCCCTCTCAGACCAATTTGCTCCATGATAATTAAAGAACACACGACTATGCCAAAAAAACTGTTTCTGGAAGCATTAAACTTTTGCATAACAGAAAACAGATATTTTAAGTTTGGTGAGGAACTGTATGTCCAATTGAAAGGTCTCCCTATGGGATCTCCGGCCTCACCAGTAATAGCTGACATAATTATGGAAGAAGTCCTTAAACATGTAAAGACCACCAGACTCTTAACCAAATATGTAGACGACCTATTTGCGATAGTTAAGGATTCAATTCATACCATAAGGACATACAATTTACCTTTGAAGTAGAAGAAGACTACAAATTAAGATAAAAAACACTTTAAAGGTAAACTGGTACCACAGCTTCAGGACGGATAATAAATTACTTTTCAAAACACCCTAAAAATATGATATACAACACTGCGAAAAATCTTGCAAAGCGCATAATTGACACTAGTGATCCAATTTTTTACAAAGATATTGGACTTGTTCAGCAGAATAATTGATGCCTGAGCAGGTATCAGTTTTTTAATCTAGTAGTTTTTGCTGTTAGAGGGAGCAGTATCACTCAAAAGTAGCATACTATTTCTTTGATACATGCTCCTGTATCATGATACCTCAAATTGCCTATTAAGATGCCGCCTCACTCCGAAGTTCCAGTAGGAGGGATTATGGTTTTTGTTTTCTTTTTTTTTTTTGCTGAACACGGTCAATGTAGGGATAATCAAAAAACTGCTGTCAAAGAAGATTTCCCTGAGCATTATCAAGACGATCATTAAAGACATTGGGAAAAACCATAAAAACAATACCCGGAACAGACCAGAACACACAAGTCAGTCACTTACATACCACATTACTCGGAAAGACTGGGCTAAACATGGCCTCATATGACAAGGAACAGATCACAATTGCTCACAGCTGCCAACTCACACCAGGTTGCATTGGTCAGTAACATGAAGAGCAAAATATCAACGTTGGACAAACATAACTTAATATCCAAAATACCATGCGCTGGAGA